>CM060354.1:54933582-55533582 GCA_030545235.1 Helianthus tuberosus | reverse complement strand
TCTCGAATTAAAAGTACCTTTAAGTAGGTAATTATGTGGGTAATAAACCCTTAAAAGGGCACCCACTGATTCCCATTCTAACTAGGTCTTTTGTCGAGTCAAAGATGCTTAGAAAAAGTCAACA
This sequence comes from Helianthus tuberosus, assembly GCA_030545235.1. Lineage (NCBI taxonomy): Eukaryota > Viridiplantae > Streptophyta > Magnoliopsida > Asterales > Asteraceae > Helianthus > Helianthus tuberosus. Next base: position 55,533,458 of record CM060354.1, on the reverse strand, counting down.
GAAATTTAACCTTCGATTTAACACATAATTAACAATGTAAAAGGCGTGTTGATACGTGGTCAAAAACTGGTTATCGTTTGTGCTTAAGTTGATGTTTTTACATAGCTTTTAATCTTGAATTGCCTACTTTTAATGGGATTCGTGTTTTACAGGTCTAAAAGAGTTTAAGGAGCTAATTGGGAGCTAAACGGAGCACCGGGACGTGAATCGGATCAACCGGGGATGTGAAATGATCAAAATCAGGTTAATCAAGAAGATTGGATGTGTTTTGGGAATGTTAATGGATTTAAAATGAATTTATTGGAATATGGCATGATAGAGGGCTGAATTACGAGTACGTGGGCGAAAACGGTGAGTAAAACGGAGCTATAACGAAGAAGTTATGAAGAAAACAGTTTCGGACAAAACAGGAAAAACTAGAGGTCGTCGGGGACGGGCTCTAGAAAGTCCCGTCGTCAAAAAGTGCCTGTAAACAGCCAAACAAGCCGTCGGATGGATTTCAGAGATCTGGAGGCCGTCGGGGACGGGCTCCAGGCCGTCGGCGACGGGTTGTAGTTTGCTGAAACGCGAAGTTTGGTGTTTGGGTTGTTTGGAATGATTCTAATTGGTTGGGGAGCCATTAAACTCGTAAGTTACACTTGTGGGAGAGTTTGAAACTTGTTCTTGGAGCCACAATTGATGAGGATTCAACTACCATTCCATCTTCTTCATCATTACTTCATCCGAATCAAGATCATCACCATCAACCATCCTTAATCACAAATTCCACCATCCAAACCCTAATTCTCCATCCTTCATTCACACTCAGCATCATCATCGACAAACCCTAATTATCCATCATTCCTTCATCCATCAAGCTTCAAGATGACTTCATTCGTGTTCCAATCATCCGGTGATCAAGCTTCTTCAACCATGAGCGGCTAATCATCTCCGTTTCACTCCGGTGCAGGTAGTTGTTAATTCTAGGGTTTCGAATTGTTCTTGTTTCAACTTAGTGACAATTTGTGTTTGATTTTTGAAACTTTTGACAATAGTGTTACATTTGTTGCGAATTCGTAAATTGTTGAACGATGTTAAAAGTTATGACCTTGCGAAATGGTGATATGTAATTGTGCATTGTCGTGGTTAGGATTTACTTGTGTTGATTAGAAAGTGTATTCTTGTCCGTTCTTCGGGACGTTGATAGTTATTAGCACCTAAGTCACGGTATATTAAATCCGTTAGTCGAATGCATTTGATTTGAATCTAAAACTTGTAGAAATCCTAGGTTAGCAATTACCGAACCCGGGTGTGATTCCTTTTTCTTATTATTGTTCTAGTAATCAATTTTCTCGTAATCGTTAATCATTAGTTGTCAATTAAGTTAATCAATTCATTTAATCCAAACTCACTTTTCTCAATTAAACAAAAACACAAAAATATTCTAGTAAGCTTCATAATACGTGACATTCTTGATAATTCAATCGAATCCACACACAAACCACATACTCTTCGTGGTTCGACCCCTCACTACCACTAGCTATTTGTTAAGGGTAATTAGGGTATATAAATATTATCTTTGACCGGAGCGCGACACTCCGATCAAATTTTGGCGCCGTTGCCGGGGAGTGCGTGCGCTTTGTGTTTGGATATTGTTTGAATTTTTTGTGATTATCTGTTTAATTTGTTTAGCTTTCTTTTTGTACTTGTCTTTTTCCTTGTTACGCGGGGTGTGTTACTTGTGTAGATTACAGGTAGTGCATGCATACGCTGAACTCCGGGAGGACTTCACCTTTAGTCTACGAACCGGAAATCGAAAGAGTCGCAAGGAGAAATCTAGCAAGCCGGTTAGAAGCAACACTTGATTCTAATCAAATCACTAACACACCACAACATACATCATCCATTGAAACCGATTCAATGGCGAACCAAAACTCTAACAAAAACTTCAACCAAAATCAAAATCCGAACCAATTTCAATACTGAAGCAATTTCAATCCCGCTCCAAATATGCAACCTATACCTCCAGAGCGACTGGGTGGTAATAACAACAATACCGGACCACCCACACCACCTTTCCAAAACCAAAATCCCAACCACAATCAAAGAACACCCCAACAACAAAACCTTCATCGACAAACCTCTTTACCCATCAACCTAGATGATTGGAATGTCAATTCCGACCGTCGGGGAAATTATGATCGCGGCAATCCTGCAAATGAAGACCCTTTCTTCAACATCGATGACTTGAGGAATGCAATCCCCGATGATGAACTGTATAGTGTTACCGGTTATCAATCGCCGGAACATGTGAGTGTTCATACGGAAAATTCGGATGACGGGGGATACTATGATGATAGGGCTAACGATGACGAAGATTGGGGGTATGTTAATCAAGGCAATGTTTACAATGCAAGAGGTTATGATGATGAGGAGTTTGGCTATCAAAATGCCAATTATGTGGGGGATGATGACTACGGTTATGGGAATAGAAGAAATGATGGGTACGAAAACAACCGTCAACCACGAAACACCAACCAACGGAACCGAGATGATGGGTTGTACAACAACAACAATGGTAACCCTAATCGGATTCCTCGTTTTGTGGGAGGTGGTAACCAAAGAGGTAACCAAGGTAGGAATCAAGGAAGGGATGAAAGAAGGGATGAAAGAAGAAATGATAGAAGGGACAACCGAAGAGTGGTTGATCAAGAAGTTAACGGTCCCCATCGTCGTCAACGACCTCCACGGGGAGTGAATAATCGTTTTAGGCCGGTTGTCACCGAGAACGACTTACCAATCATTTGTGAGAGGAGGATGTTTGATTGTAAACCACATTACATCAACATACTTCCTCATTTTAATGGAAGGTCTAACGACGAACAATACACACATTTGACAGAGTTTTCTTCCATTTGCAGCACTATCGGGGGGCATAACTTCGCACTAGAGGAGGTCAAACTTCGTTTGTTTCAATTTTCGTTGAAAGACAAAGCGAAGCAATGGTTCCTTACACTTCCAGCCAATAGCATTCGCACATGGGGAGAAATGCAACAAGCTTTTCTAGATGACTATTATTCAATGGCAAAAACCGACGATGCTCGTGATGAAATTAGGTCTTTTCGCCAATTATCGGGCGAACCATTGCATGAAGCCTTCACAAGATTTAGGGAGTTGATGCGAAAGTGCCCACATCATCAAATAGAAAAGTGGGAGTTGGTCAAGTGCTTTGTACGAGGTCTAGACGACAACACATGGAACCGACTCGAGTCGACGAGTAACGGGACTCTTTTGAGCAACCATGAAGACGATGATTGGGAGTTTTTGGAGCGAATGAGTAAACGGTCAAAAGAGAAAGAGTCGGCCGACCGAGCCAAAAAGCACCCCACCTCAAGGTCTTGGCCCGATCGTGGTGTGAATTCTAAGGATCGAATTGAAACGTTAGAGCGGGAGTTGGCTCGCATGAAGAAAAGAGAAGTGAATGCGGTGCAATACGCGGTATGTGAGGAATGCGGAGACATCGGTCACCAGACCGAGAATTGTCAAGCCATTGTGGAGGTGAATCAAGTATATGGGGACCGAAGGCAATATGACATGAACTCCAACACTTATCACCCCGGGTTGAGGAACCATCCTAACTTTAGGTATGGTAATTCCTCCAACCAAATGAATCCAAATTTCCAATCGGGAAATCAAGGTGGGTATTCACACCAAACGCGCCAAAGAGGTTACAACCAAGATGGTCATGGGTCAGCGAATAATCAAGGAGGTGGTGGTGATTTGAATAAAAAGATGGATGTAATGCTTTCGATGATGCAAGAGTCCAAGAAAGAGAATGAAATTCGGAACAAATCACATGAAGCATTAGCAAAACAAGTGGGCCAACTTGCGGAGGAAATGGCTCAAATGAGGGGAAGCATGGGAAAGCTCCCAAGTGACACTACAGTGAACCCGAAGCATCAAGGTTCAAGCACAAGCAACGTGAGGAATGCATGCGTTAACGCGGTAAGTATTCTTTTAAATGATGAAGTTTGTAGTGTTGAAAGCATTCCACCACCACAATTAGTTGATGGTGTAGTGGAAAATATAAATGATGAGCCGGAAATTGAAAATGAACAAGAAACAACTTCACAAAGTAAAATTGAAAATGTAACTAAAAAATCTTTTTGTGAAAATTGTTTAAATCAACTTAACCCGATTAATGCATCAAAATTTGAAGAACGGTGCCCACCAAAGGACGAGAGGTGGGAAAATTTTAAACAAGCAAAAATTAATTTACCGTTACTCGATGACATTAAAAAGGTTCCGGCTCATGTGGAATGTTTAAAGGAGTTAAGCATCGAAAAACGGCACAACAAATTACCCGAACCGGTTCATTTGATATCTCATGTGAGTGCCGTTTTATCGAGTGCCCTTCCCCAAAAAGCTCAAGATCTGGGAGACCCTCTTATTCCAATTCAAATTGGAACATTTAAAATTGAGAGGGCGCTCCTAGATCTTGGAGCTTGTGTGAGCATCTTGCCCGGGAGTTTGTATGACCAATATGATTTTGGTCCATTAAAAAAATTTGATACTCCCGTGGTATTGGCCGATCAGACTCCCACGCATCCAAGGGGGATGGTGGAGGATGTGATTGTTAAGGTGGATGATTGCTACTACCCAGTTGACTTTTTGGTAGTAGACTATGTTGGGTGTGTTGGGGACACCCAACCGGTAGTCATCTTGGGTAGACCGTTCTTGGCAACTGCTAATGCCATAATAAATTGTGCAACGGGAATGGTAAGCATGAAGTTTGGGGACCGGGAATTAAATTTAAATGTTTTTCCAAATTTCACTAACCCGCTCGGTGAGGATAAGTGTCCTAAAAAGGACATGAATCCAAACAAAAAGGTGTGTGCTATGGTTGGTAGGTTTGGAGAAACAAGGAAGAAAACGGTCAAGAAAAAGAAGGCGAAAAAGTCACCTATAGAAAAGAAGAAGGAAGAGGAGGTGAGGAAGTTTGGACCATTTGGCAACAAATGGCATGAATCACCGGTGGGTGATTTCGATGAGTTTGTGAGCGGCAAGCACTCCATTCGACCACCATGAGGTGGTAAGTTAATTGTTGTTGTATAATCTGTTATTTCGTTTTAGTAGATAAATGAACGTTGTGGGTGTGTTCCCTATATAACCCTCACGAGACCTACTCGTCCTCCCGAGCTATCGAGAGGTTTAAAGGGCTTGCGTGCATATGCTAAATGCCGCCGTGATTCCTACGAAAGTGAGTTAGGTTTGTTGTTGTTGTAAATTATTTTCCACATAAATCGAAGTGAAATAACGCATGGCTTGGTAATGTGTTCATAAAAAGGGTAGAACTAGGTAACTAACAAATTTTGATGGTTGTGAGAAGCATGCTTTTACACAGGGATTAGAATTTGTAGGTACATGTTCGCGGGACAACCGTTTTTATGAAGAGACGAAGGAGATATGAGTATCAAGCGACAAAAATCAGGTGCATGTGTTTCTTTTTACTTTGATTCTTAGTTAGTAATAAGTGGAATGTATTTTGTATATTATTTTCCGGGGTGAAATTTTGGGAAGGGTAGTCGTGTCACATCCCTTGTGCGTTTCAAAAAGTCTAGTTCTTACACATTGAGGGCAATGTTCACCTCAAGTGTGGGGATGGGAGAGTAGTAAAAGTTTTCGATTTTGACCCGTTCATTTAAATTCTACACATTGAGGACAATGTTTACCTCAAGTGTGGGGATGGGGGAAAATTCAAAAAATTTTCAAAAATTCTTGTTTCAAAAGCGATCTTAAAAGCACAAGTAACCAAGTCAACGAGGGATGTCACAACCCATTTGGTCTTTTGTCATGGTCAAGTTCAAATTAATAAGCATAACGGGTATTTAGCGGGTGGTTATTTGGGAATAATTCGCCTAAGGAACTAGCATTTTATGCATATCACATATCATACCCTTATACGTGAGGTTTGAGCCGCTTTTATATCATAGATTTACATTAACATGTTTCTTTGTTGGAGTGGACCATTAGTCGCGTATTGTAGAACTTGCAACTTTTGATACGTTTGAGACCATAGACTGAATACAAGCACAAGAATGATTAAGGCATAAGACAAACCTTTTCTTTTTACACCATTTTTATATCCTTACCCAAAAATTATCCCCTAGTAGCCAACTTTGAGTCTAAACCTTTCATTTGACAACCCATTTAGCCCATAACCATAAGCCTTTTTTTTTTTTTTTAAACCCGTGTGATGAAAATTCGATTATAGGAGTTTAAATTGTATAGTTGTGATTTATATATAAAAAAAATCAGAAAATGTCGTGAAAAAAAATGAAAAATCATTGAGAAAAATCCAAAAATATGTGTTTCTAGTTATTGAATAAAAGACGAAAATCGTTGCCTTGGAGTGATGTTATAGTTTACTTGAGTTTAGAATAATTGCGTTGTAATAAAAATCGAATTTTCATCACCTTAGTCACTTTAAAATGTCCTATTCCCTACCCTTAGCCTAGCCCCGTTACAACCCTTCAAAGACCTTTTGACTTGTGCTTAGTATTCGTGATCGGTGGTGGAGAATGATTGAGTTGCAAGCCTATGCGGGTACGTGTTCTAACCGGTTTTGAGCGATTAATTGATTGAAGTGCTAATACATTATATACATTAGCCGAATTATAAGCCGAGTGGAGAGAACATTGTGAGGGATATGCATGACTTGCTAGTTTTACGGGCGGGTTAATCTTGAATAACCATTGTATATGTGAATGCTCACTTTATCGTTAAATATGTTGTAAATTGTAAAAGGTTTGAACTTTTGTATGACAATAGACCTTAACCTTCATCTCGGGAATGGGAAGTGTATTCGTTGTTCGACCCACGTGAAAGTGAAAAACAGATTTGCTTGAGGGCAAGCAAAAGACAAGTGTGGGGATGTGATACGTGGTCGAAAACTGGTTATCGTTTGTGCTTAAGTTGATGTTTTTACATAGCTTTTAATCTTGAATAGCCTACTTTTAATGGGATTCGTGTTTTACATGTCTAAAAGAGTTTAAGGAGCTAATCGGGAGCTAAACGGAGCACCGGGACGTGAATCGGATCAACCGGGGATGTGAAATGAACAAAATCGGGTTAATCAAGAAGATTGGATGTGTTTTGGGAATGTTAATGGATTTAAAATGAATATATTGGAATATGGCATGATAGAGGGCTGAATTACGAGTACGTGGGCGAAAACGGTGAGTAAAACGGAGCTATAACGAAGAAGTTATGAAGAAAACAGTTTCGGACAAAACAGGAAAAACTAGAGGTCGTCGGGGACGGGCTCTAGAAAGTCCCGTCGTCAAAAAGTGCCCGTAAACAGCCAAACAAGCCGTCGGATGGATTTTAGAGATCTGGAGGCCGTCGGCGACGGGTTGTAGTTTGCTGAAACGCGAAGTTTGGTGTTTGGGTTGTTTGGAATGATTCTAATTGGTTGGGGAGCCATTAAACTCGTAAGTTACACTTGTGGGAGAGTTTTAAACTTGTTCTTGGAGCCACAATTGATGAGGATTCAACTACCATTCCATCTTCTTCATCATTACTTCATCCGAATCAAGATCATCACCATCAACCATCCTTAATCACAAATTCCACCATCCAAACCCTAATTCTCCATCCTTCATTCACACTCACCATCATCATCCACAAACCCTAATCATCCATCATTCCTTCATCCATCAAGCTTCAAGATGACTTCATTCGTGTTCCAATCATCCGGTGATCAAGCTTCTTCAACCATGAGCGGCTAATCATCTCGGTTTCACTCCGGTGCAGGTAGTTGTTAATTCTAGGGTTTCGAATTGTTCTTGTTTCAACTTAGTGACAATTTGTGTTTGATTTTTGAAACTTTTGACATTAGTGTTACATTTGTTGCGAATTCGTAAATTGTCGAACGATGTTAAAAGTTATGACTTTGCGAAATGGTGATATGTAATTGTGCATTGTCGTGGTTAGGATTTACTTGTGTTGATTAGAAAGTGTATTCTTGTCCGTTCTTCGGGACGTTGATAGTTATTAGCACCTAAGTCACGGTACATTAAATCCGTTAGTCGAATGCATTTGATTTGAATCTAAAACTTGTAGAAATCCTAGGTTAGCAATTACCGAACCCGGGTGTGATTCCTTTTTCTTATTATTGTTCTAGTAATCAATTTTCTCGTAATCGTTAATCATTAGTTGTCAATTAAGTTAATCAATTCATTTAATCCAAACTCACTTTTCTCAATTAAACATAAACACAAAAATATTCTAGTAAGCTTCATAATACGTGACATTCTTGATAATTCAATCGAATCCACACACAAACCACATACTCTTCGTGGTTCGACCCCTCACTACCACTAGCTATTTGTTAAGGGTAATTAGGGTATATAAATATTATCTTTGACCGGAGCGCGACACTCCGATCAAATTTTGGCGCCGTTGCCGGGGAGTGCGTGCGCTTTGTGTTTGGATATTGTTTGAATTTTTTGTGATTATCTGTTTAATTTGTTTAGCTTTCTTTTTGTACTTGTCTTTTTCCTTGTTACGCGGGGTGTGTTACTTGTGTAGATTACATGTAGTGCATGCATACGCGGAACTCCGGGAGGACTTCACCTTTAGTCTACGAACCGGAAATCGAAAGAGTCGCAAGGAGAAATCTAGCAAGCCGGTTAGAAGCAACACTTGATTCTAATCAAATCACCAACACACCACAACATACATCATCCATTGAAACCGATTCAATGGCGAACCAAAACTCTAACCAAAACTTCAACCAGAATCAAAATCCGAACCAATTTCAATACCGAAGCAATTTCAATCCCGCTCCAAATATGCAACCTATACCTCCAGAGCGACCGGGTGGTAATAACAACAATACCGGACCACCCACACCACCTTTCCAAAACCAAAATCCCAACCACAATCAAAGAAAACCCAACAACAAAACCTTCATCGACAAACCACTTTACCCATCAACCTAGATGATCGGAATGTCAATTCCGACCGTCGGGGAAATCATGATCGCGGCAATCCTGCAAATGAAGACCTATTTTTCAACATCGATGACTTGAGGAATGCAATCCCCGATGATGAACCGTATAGTGTTCCCGGTTATCAATCGCCGGAACATGTGAGTGTTCATACGGAAAATTCGGATGACGGGGGATACTATGATGATAGGGCTAACGATGACGAAGATTGGGGGTATGTTAATCACGGCAATGTCTACAATGCCAGAGGTTATGATGATGAGGAGTTTGGCTATCAAAATGCCAATTATGTGGGGGATGATGACTACGGTTATGGGAATAGAAGAAATGACGGGTACGAAAACAACCGTCAACCACGAAACAACAACCAACGGAACCGAGATGATGGGTTGTACAACAACAACAATGGTAACCCTAATCGGATTCCTCGTTTTGTAGGAGGTGGTAACCAAAGAGGTAACCAAGGTAGGAATCAAGGAAGGGATGAAAGAAGGGATGAAAGAAGAAATGATAGAAGGGACAACCGAAGAGTGGTTGATCAAGAAGTTAACGGTCCCCATCGTCGTCAACGACCTCCACGGGGAGTGAATGATCGTTTTAGGCCGGTTGTCACCGAGAACGACTCACTAATCGTTTGTGAGAGGAGGATGTTTGATTGTAAACCACATTACATCAACATACTTCCTCATTTTAATGGAAGGTCTAACGACGAACAATACACACATTTGACAGAGTTTTCTTCCATTTGCAGCACTATCGGGGGGCATAACTTCGCACTAGAGGAGGTCAAACTTCGTTTGTTTCAATTTTCGTTGAAAGACAAAGCGAAGCAATGGTTCCTTACACTTCCAGCCAATAGCATTCGCACATGGGGAGAAATGCAACGAGCTTTTCTAGATGAGTATTATTCAATGGCAAAGACCGACGATGCTCGTGATGAAATTAGGTCTTTTCGCCAATTATCGGGTGAACCATTGCATGAAGCCTTCACAAGATTTAGGGAGTTGATGCGAAAGTGCCCACATCATCAAATAGAAAAGTGGGAGTTGGTCAAGTGCTTTGTACGAGGTCTAGACGACAACACATGGAACCGACTCGAGTCGACGAGTAACGGGACTCTTTTGAGCTACCATGAAGACGTGATTGGGAGTTTTTGGAGCGAATGAGTAAACGGTCAAAAGAGAAAGAGTCGGCCGACCGAGCCAAAAAGCACCCCACCTCAAGGTCTTGGCCCGATCGTGATGTGAATTCTAAGGATCGAATTGAAACGTTAGAGCGGGAGTTGGCTCGCATGAAGAAAAGAGAAGTGAATGCGGTGCAATACGCGGTATGTGAGGAATGCGGAGACATCGGTCACCGGACCGAGAATTGTCAAGCCATTGTGGAGGTGAATCAAGTATATGGGGACCGAAGGCAATATGACATGAACTCCAACACTTATCACCCCGGGTTGAGGAACCATCCTAACTTTAGGTATGGTAATTCATCCAACAAAATGAATCCAAATTTCCAATCGGGAAATCAAGGTGGGTATTCACACCAAACGCGCCAAAGAGGTTACAACCAAGATGGTCACGGGTCAGCGAATAATCAAGGAGGTGGTGGTGATTTGAATGAAAAGATGGATGTAATGCTTTCGATGATGCAAGAGTCCAAGAAAGAGAATGAAATTCGGGACAAATCGCATGAAGCATTAGCAAAACAAGTGGGCCAACTTGCGGAGGAAATGGCTCAAATGAGGGGAAGCATGGGAAAGCTCCCAAGTGACACTACAGTGAACCCGAAGAATCCAGGTTCAAGCACAAGCAACGTGAGGAATGCACGCGTTAACGCGGTAAGTATTCTTTTAAATGATGAAGTTTGTAGTGTTGAAAGCATTCCACCACCACAATTAGTTGATGGTGTAGTGGAAAATATAAACGATGAGCCGGAAATTGAAAATGAACAAGAAACAACTTCACAAAGTAAAATTGAAAATGTAACTAAAAAATCTTTTTGTGAAAATTGTTTAAATCAACTTAACCTGATTAATGCATCAAAATTTGAAGAATGGTGCCCACCAAAGGACGAGAGGTGGGAAAATTTTAAACAAGCAAAAATTAATTTACCGTTACTCGATGACATTAAAAAGGTTCCGGCTCATGTGGAATGTTTAAAGGAGTTAAGCATCGAAAAACGGCACAACAAATTACCCGAACCGGTTGATTTGATATCTCATGTGAGTGCCGTTTTATCGAGTGCCCTTCCCCAAAAAGTTCAAGATTCGGGAGACCCTCTTATTCCAATTCAAATTGGAACATTTAAAATTGAGAGGGCGCTCCTAGATCTTAGAGCTTGTGTGAGCATCTTGCCCGGGAGTTTGTATGACCAATATGATTTTGGTCCATTAAAAAAATTTGATACTCCCGTGGTATTGGCCGATCAGACTCCCACGCATCCAAGGGGGATGGTGGAGGATGTGATTGTTAAGGTGGATGATTGCTACTACCCAGTTGACTTTTTGGTAGTAGACTATGTTGGGTGTGTTGGGGACACCCAACCGGTAGTCATCTTGGGTAGACCGTTCTTGGCAACTGCTAATGCCATAATAAATTGTGCAACGGGAACGGTAAGCATGAAGTTTGGGGACCGGGAATTAAATTTAAATGTTTTTCCAAATTTCACTAACCCGCTCGGTGAGGATAAGTGTCCTAAAAAGGACATGAATCCAAACAAAAAGGTGTGTGCTATGGTTGGTAGGTTTGGAGAAACAAGGAAGAAAACGGTCAAGAAAAAGAAGGCGAAAAAGTCACCTATAGAAAAGAAGAAGGAAGAGGAGGTGAGGAAGTTTGGACCATTTGGCAACAAATGGCATGAATCACCGGTGGGTGATTTCGATGAGTTTGTGAGCGGCAAGCACTCCATTCGACCACCATGAGGTGGTAAGTTAATTGTTGTTGTATAATCTGTTATTTCGTTTTAGTAGATAAATGAACGTTGTGGGTGTGTTCCCTATATAACCCTCACGAGACCTACTCGTCCTCCCGAGCTATCGGGAGGTTTAAAGGGCTTGCGTGCATATGCTAAATGCCGCCGTGATTCCTACGAAAGTGAGTTAGGTTTGTTGTTGTTGTAAATTATTTTCCACATAAATCGAAGTGAAATAACGCATGGCTTGGTAATGTGTTCATAAAAAGGGTAGAACTAGGTAACTAACAAATTTTGATGGTTGTGAGAAGCATGCTTCTACACAAGGATTAGAATTTGTAGGTACATGTTCGCGGGACAACCGTTTTTATGAAGAGACGAAGGAGATATGAGTATCAAGCGACAAAAATCAGGTGCATGTGTTTCTTTTTACTTTGATTCTTAGTTAGTAATAAGTGGAATGTATTTTGTATATTATTTTCCGGGGTGAAATTTTGGGAAGGGTAGTCGTGTCACATCCCTTGTGCGTTTCAAAAAGTCTAGTTCTTACACATTGAGGGCAATGTTCACCTCAAGTGTGGGGATGGGAGAGTAGTAAAAGTTTTTTATTTTGACCCGTTCATTTAAATTCTACACATTGAGGACAATGTTTACCTCAAGTGTGGGGATGGGGGAAAAATTCAAAAAATTTTCAAAAATTCTTGTTTCAAAAGCGATCTTAAAAGCACAAGTAACCAAGTCAACGAGGGATGTCACAACCCATTTGGTCTTTTGTCATGGTCAAGTTCAAATTAATAAGCATAACGGGTATTTAGCAGGTGGTTATTTGGGAATAATTCGCCTAAGGAACTAGCATTTTATGCATATCACATATCATACCCTTATACGTGAGGTTTGAGCCGCTTTTATATCATAGATTTACATTTACATGTTTCTTTGTTGGAGTGGACCATTAGTCGCGTATTGTAGAACTTGCAACTTTTGATACGTTTGAGACCATAGACCGAATACAAGCACAAGAATGATTAAGGCATTAGGCAAACCTTTTCTTTTTACACCATTTTTATATCCTTACCCAAAAATTATCCCCTAGTAGCCAACTTTGAGTCTAAACCTTTCATTTGACAACCCATTTAGCCCATAACCATAAGCCTTTTCTTTTTTTTTAAACCCGTGTGATGAAAATTCGATTATAGGAGTTTAAATTGTATAGTTGTGATTTATATATAAAAAAAAATCAGAAAATGTCGTGAAAAAAAATGAAAAATCATTGTGAAAAATCCAAAAATATGTGTTTCTAGTTATTGAATAAAAGACGAAAATCGTTGCCTTGGAGTGATGTTATAGTTTACTTGAGTTTAGAATAATTGCGTTGTAATAAAAATCGAATTTTCATCACCTTAGTCACTTTAAAATGTCCTATTCCCTACCCTTAGCCTAGCCCCGTTACAACCCTTCAAAGACCTTTTGACTTGTGCTTAGTATTCGTGATCGGTGGTGGAGAATGATTGAGTTGCAAGCCTATGCGGGTACGTGTTCTAACCGGTTTTGAGCGATTAATTGATTGAAGTGCTAATACATTATATACATTAGCCGAATTATAAGCCGAGTGGAGAGAACATTGTGAGGGATATGCATGACTTGCTAGTTTTACGGGCGGGTTAATCTTGAATAACCATTGTATATGTGAATGCTCACTTTATCGTTAAATATGTTGTAAATTGTAAAAGGTTTGAACTTTTGTATGACAATAGACCTTAACCTTCATCTCGGGAATGGGAAGTGTATTCGTTGTTCGACCCACGTGAAAGTGAAAAACAGATTTGCTTGAGGGCAATCAAAAGACAAGTGTGGGGATGTCATACGTGGTCGAAAACTGGTTATCGTTTGTGCTTAAGTTGATGTTTTTACATAGCTTTTAATCTTGAATAGCCTACTTTTAATGGGATTCGTGTTTTACATGTCTAAAAGAGTTTAAGGAGCTAATCGGGAGCTAAACGGAGCACCGGGACGTGAATCGGATCAACCGGGGATGTGAAATGAACAAAATCGGGTTAATCAAGAAGATTGGATGTGTTTTGGGAATGTTAATGGATTTAAAATGAATATATTGGAATATGGCATGATAGAGGGCTGAATTACGAGTACGTGGGCGAAAACGGTGAGTAAAACGGAGCTATAACGAAGAAGTTATGAAGAAAACAGTTTCGGACAAAACAGGAAAAACTAGAGGTCGTCGGGGACGGGCTCTAGGCCGTCGCCGACAGGCTCTAGAAAGTCCCGTCGTAAAAAAGTGCTCGTAAACAGCCAAACAAGCCGTCAGATGGATTTCAGAGATCTGGAGGCCGTCGGGGACGGGCTCCAGGCCGTCGGCGACGGGTTGTGGTTTGCTGAAACGCGAAGTTTGGTGTTTGGGTTGTTTGGAATGATTCTAATTGGATGGGGAGCCATTAAACTCGTAAGTTACACTTGTGGGAGAGTTTGAAACTTGTTCTTGGAGCCACAATTGATGAGGATTCAACTACCATTCCATCTTCTTCATCATTACAACATCTGAATCAAGATCATCACCATCAACCATCCTTAATCACAAATTCCACCATCCAAACCCTAATTCTCCATCCTTCATTCACACTCACCATCATCATCCACAAACCCTAATCATCCATCATTCCTTCATCCATCAAGCTTCAAGATGACTTCATTCGTGTTCCAATCATCCGGTGATCAAGCTTCTTCAACCATGAGCGGCTAATCATCTCGGTTTCACTCCGGTGCAGGTAGTTGTTAATTCTAGGGTTTCGAATTGTTCTTGTTTCAACTTAGTGACAATTTGTGTTTGATTTTTGAAACTTTTGACAATAGTGTTACATTTGTTGCGAATTCGTAAATTGTCGAACGATGTTAAAAGTTATGACTTTGCGAAATGGTGATATGAAATTGTGCATTGTCGTGGTTAGGATTTACTTGTGTTGATTAGAAAGTGTATTCTTGTCCGTTCTTCGGGACGTTGATAGTTATTAGCACCTAAGTCACGGTACATTAAATCCGTTAGTCGAATGCATTTGATTTGAATCTAAAACTTGTAGAAATCCTAGGTTAGCAATTACCGAACCCGGGTGTGATTCCTTTTTCTTATTATTGTTCTAGTAATCAATTTTCTCGTAATCGTTAATCATTAGTTGTCAATTAAGTTAATCAATTCATTTCATCCAAACTCACTTTTCTCAATTAAACAAAAACACAAAAATATTCTAGTAAGCTTCATAATACGTGACATTCTTGATAATTCAATCGAATCCACACACAAACCACATACTCTTCGTGGTTCAACCCCTCACTACCACTAGCTATTTGTTAAGGGTAATTAGGGTATATAAATATTATCTTTGACCGGAGCGCGACACTCCGATCAAATTTTGGCGTCGTTGCCGGGGAGTGCGTGCGCTTTGTGTTTGGATATTGTTTGAACTTTTTGTGATTATCTGTTTAATTTGTTTAGCTTTCTTTTTGTACTTGTCTTTTTCCTTGTTACGCGGGGTGTGTTACTTGTGTAGATTACAGGTAGTGCATGCATACGCGGAACTCCGGGAGGACTTCACCTTTAGTCTACGAACCGGAAATCGAAAGAGTCGCAAGGAGAAATCTAGCAAGCCGGTTAGAAGCAACACTTGATTCTAATCAAATCACCAACACACCACAACATACATCATCCATTGAAACCGATTCAATGGCGAACCAAAACTCTAACCAAAACTTCAACCAAAATCAAAATCCGAACCAATTTCAATACCGAAGCAATTTCAATCCCGCTCCAAATATGCAACCTATACCTCCAGAGCGACCGGGTGGTAATAACAACAATACCGGACCACCCACACCACCTTTCCAAAACCAAAATCCCAACCACAATCAAAGAACACCCCAACAACAAAACCTTCATCGACAAACCTCTTTACCCATCAACCTAGATGATCGGAATGTCAATTCCGACCGTCGGGGAAATCATGATCGCGGAAATCCTGCAAATGAAGACCCATTCTTCAACATCGATGACTTGAGGAATGCAATCCCCGATGATGAACCGTATAGTGTTCCCGGTTATCAATCGCCGGAATATGTGAGTGTTCATACGGAAAATTCGGATGACGGGGGATACTATGATGATAGGGCTAACGATGACGAAGATTGGGGGTATGTTAATCAAGGCAATGTTTACAATGCAAGAGGTTATGATGATGAGGAGTTTGGCTATAAAAATGCCAATTATGTGGGGGATGATGACTACGGTTATGGGAATAGAAGAAATGACGGGTACGAAAACAACCGTCAACCACGAAACAACAACCAACGGAACCGAGATGATGGGTTGTACAACAACAACAATGGTAACCCTAATCGGATTCCTCGTTTTGTAGGAGGTGGTAACCAAAGAGGTAACCAAGGTAGGAATCAAGGAAGGGATGAAAGAAGGGATGAAAGAAGAAATGATAGAAGGGACAACTGAAGAGTGGTTGATCAAGAAGTTAATGGTCCCCATCGTCGTCAACGACCTCCACGGGGAGTGAATGATCGTTTTAGGCCGGTTGTCACCGAGAACGACTCACCAATCGTTTGTGAGAGGAGGATGTTTGATTGTAAACCACATTACATCAACATACTTCCTCATTTTAATGGAAGGTCTAACGACGAACAATACACACATTTGACAAAGTTTTCTTCCATTTGCAGCACTATCGGGGGGCATAACTTCGCACTAGAGGAGGTCAAACTTCGTTTGTTTCAATTTTCGTTGAAAGACAAAGCGAAGCAATGGTTCCTTACACTTCCAGCCAATAGCATTCGCACATGGGGAGAAATGCAACGAGCTTTTCTAGATGAGTATTATTCAATGGCAAAGACCGACGATGCTCGTGATGAAATTAGGTCTTTTCGCCAATTATCGGGCGAACCATTGCATGAAGCCTTCACAAGATTTAGGGAGTTGATGCGAAAGTGCCCACATCATCAAATAGAAAAGTGGGAGTTGGTCAAGTGCTTTGTACGAGGTCTAGACGACAACACATGGAACCGACTCGAGTCGACGAGTAACGGGACTCTTTTGAGCTACCATGAAGACGTGATTGGGAGTTTTTGGAGCGAATGAGTAAACGGTCAAAAGAGAAAGAGTCGGCCGACCGAGCCAAAAAGCACCCCACCTCAAGGTCTTGGCCCGATCGTGATGTGAATTCTAAGGATCGAATTGAAACGTTAGAGCGGGAGTTGGCTCGCATGAAGAAAAGAGAAGTGAATGCGGTGCAATACGCGGTATGTGAGGAATGCGGAGACATCGGTCACCGGACCGAGAATTGTCAAGCCATTGTGGAGGTGAATCAAGTATATGGGGACCGAAGGCAATATGACATGAACTCCAACACTTATCACCCCGGGTTGAGGAACCATCCTAACTTTAGGTATGGTAATTCCTCCAACCAAATGAATCCAAATTTCCAATCGGGAAATCAAGGTGGGTATTCACACCAAACGCGCCAAAGAGGTTACAACCAAGATGGTCACGGGTCAGCGAATAATCAAGGAGGTGGTGGTGATTTGAATGAAAAGATGGATGTAATGCTTTCGATGATGCAAGAGTCCAAGAAAGAGAATGAAATTCGGGACAAATCGCATGAAGCATTAGCAAAACAAGTGGGCCAACTTGCAGAGGAAATGGCTCAAATGAGGGGAAGCATGGGAAAGCTCCCAAGTGACACTACAGTGAACCCGAAGCATCAAGGTTCAAGCACAAGCAACGTGAGGAATGCACGCGTTAACGCGGTAAGTATTCTTTTAAATGATGAAGTTTGTAGTGTTGAAAGCATTCCACCACCACAATTAGTTGATGGTGTAGTGGAAAATATAAATGATGAGCCGGAAATTGAAAATGAACAAGAAACAACTTCACAAAGTAAAATTGAAAATGTAACTAAAAAATCTTTTTGTGAAAATTGTTTAAATCAACTTAACCCGATTAATGCATCAAAATTTGAAGAACGGTGCCCACCAAAGGACGAGAGGTGGGAAAATTTTAACCAAGCAAAAATTAATTTACCGTTACTCGATGACATTAAAAAGGTTCCGGCTCATGTGGACTGTTTAAAGGAGTTAAGCATCGAAAAACGGCACAACAAATTACCCGAACCAGTTGATTTGATATCTCATGTGAGTGCCGTTTTATCGAGTGCCCTTCCCCAAAAAGCTCAAGATCCGGGAGTCCCTCTTATTCCAATTCAATTTGGAACATTTAAAATTGGAGGTCTAGATTAGAAGTTATGCTTAATGACGTAATTATAACGCTTCTTAATAATAAAACGGCGTCATTAGCGTAAAGCCTATCTAAACCCAATTTTTGACACCAAAAATTTTACCCACTGATGTAATATGATATTTTGGGATTTTTGAAGATTTTTAATTATTTTTTAAACTGATCATAAGCTAGGATTAGTGCCTTAATTCGGTAAATACCGAATATACCCTTTTAGGCGATAAAATGAGTTTTACAAGTCCTTTTGGTACCAATCCAATTGCTACTGATTTTAAATAATAAATGAAGCATTTTGAACCTGTTGAACTGATCAGAAAACTCAGATTCCTATTTTCACCCGTAAATCGCTTAAAACGACTTTATAAGCGTATTAGGCTCAAAGTTTGGGTTTAAAACCATTTTTCCACATAAGACTTAACACCAAGGGATATAACCTGTTAAGTTAAGTTGTTTTACTGATGAAATCAGACCCGTGACACATAATTTTAATTAATCCCTTTTATAATCTTTAAAATGACCAAAATACCCCTACGGGGCTTTATATGAGATTAAACTAGTTTTGGGCATAATGGAAGGTATCCTACTGATATCACAACATATTTAAGGCATGTTAACTTAGGAAACCTGTTTAGGACTCTTATGGTTACCCGTTACGCTTCATGCGCGTTCGGTTCGGTTTATGTAACTAGTTTACATAAATTAGCCGAAACGGGTCAAACCTTATCGGTTTATTCTCAAAATCCATAATGTGTATAATATACCCATATTAAGCAAGTATTCAAACTTGTCGGGTCTAAATCACATTCTATCCGGTCTTCGCTTAATCATGCGTACGAACCGTATATTCCTTTAAAACTAACCGGTCAAAGTTTAGACTTAATCAAAGACCCGTTAGGATTCTAAAAAAGTTATTATAAACCTTTGTTCCAGAATAGGAGACCCGGTAAAAGATACTTGCACTCGCTGATTGTGATTTATACTTGCTCAGGTAAATACTTTTAACTTATTCTC
The DNA here is from genome assembly GCA_030545235.1 of Helianthus tuberosus. Classification (NCBI taxonomy): domain Eukaryota; kingdom Viridiplantae; phylum Streptophyta; class Magnoliopsida; order Asterales; family Asteraceae; genus Helianthus; species Helianthus tuberosus. The sequence continues at coordinate 55,514,246 of CM060354.1, read as the reverse complement.
CATATACGGGCTTGGGGTACGGTATATAAAATACCGCTTGGTCGGGCATTGAATCTTTAATTGTATGATGGTTAAAGTATTGAGATGTATCGTTTAAATTGTTTTGTTTGCTTAAAGCCTTTGGGGGTTTAATGACCATGTCCCGGATATCCATGGCATCATTTTACGAAATGGCCACGACCTAAGCACGGGGCGTAGGCGTACGCCCGTCGGTGTTTCATATAATTAATGTGGTGTGTCCATTGATCTTTAACCCAACACGAACCGGGCTACTGAACGCATAAGGAACATGTAAATCCTTTACAAGTATTATATTCTAATAATTATCTCAAGTTATAAAATATTATTTGTGCCTTGTGCCTAAATTCATTTTCTTAAACTCTTTTCAAAATGAGTCGGTTGATTGTATTTACCAGTGTAAACTGACGTATTTTCTCAAAAAGGTTAAGTGCAGGTACTACGCGTAATAGGCTGGCTTTTCTCCTAGCATCCACAATAAGTCTCGCAAGCTTGGATGTCACAGACTGTTGAACATTGTTTCCTTTTATTTTGATCTACCTGTGGATTTATATTCAACTATTTATGATACTTAATATTACAATATTGTTTGGTTGAAATGAATCTATACTTTGCTTCCGCTGTGTATTTAAATATTGTGTTGTTTGACAAATATGTTACCAACCACGTCACGATACTCTCCTACCGGGCCCACCGGTAATACATGGAAACCCGGGGTGTGACAGTTGACACGTGGAATGGGGTGGCAGACATGGGTAAACCCACATTGAACACGGTATGACCGGGGCGGGGGTTTGGGGCGTGGGTTTGGTGGGCTTGTGGGCTGACCCGCTGGGCAGACCCAATATGATTTAAAACACAAATTTAATTTTTTTTAATTTTTTTAAATTAAGAAAATTACAAAAAAAAAAAATTCCTAACTTTTATATTTGTTTTTTATCTCTTCTCTCAACGCCAAGACTATTTCTAACTCGTCACCTTGTAGGTGATCAATCGGCTGAGATAGAATTTTCAAATCATCCCGTCTTTGTTACAGGGCATCTCTAGCGGCATCTCTAGCTTCTTTGCTCCTTCGTATTTCGGCCCTTTGTTGTTGGAATACGTTGAATGTATCCATCTTGCATGAAATGTCATCCAACTGGTCGGTGTATATTCCCCTACGCGAGCCAGAACTCCCAGCTGAAGGCGATGCCGTTTGTTTTTTAGCACGCCTTCTTGAGGTATTTCTTCCATGCTCAGGCCAGTTTGGGCTTGGCGAATCATCCAAAAGGTCCTCAAAATCTTGATCTCGTGCATCAGATTGGGCTTGGGACGAGGCCCTTGACCTTTTACTAGACGAGTTAGTTTCGCTACCTGTGGGGATAGTCGCCCACTTTGGATGAAATTTACAAATCTCCCAACAATGCATGAAACGGAAGTCAGTGTTCATATTTGATTTGAATGCATTTACTGCATTTGTCAAAACGTCGGCTTCGGTTTCACCACTTTTTGGGTTTTGCTTTGCTTTATTTAAAAAACCACTAAATTTTGTAAGTTGGGTGCTTATCTCGCTCCACTTTGAGGATAAGCTATCGTTTTCACGATAAGTCCCCCTACCCATTTCTTCATGGAATAGTCTACTAACCCATTCCCACAGGGCGGTTCGATGTTGCGAATTTCCTAAAGTTGAATGTTGAGATTGTTCACACCAAGCCCTCGCCAATGCAACTTCTTCAGCATAGACCCATTTTTGTTGTTTTCGTTTGGCGGTTTCAACTATTTTATCCTCCTCGGTTTTTTTCTTATGACTTCTCTTTTTGATGGGTTTCGATGCGGAAGGACTATCATTGGATGGTTGAGTTTCGGGAACGGTTTCGTTTTGTGAAAGGTCGATGGAGGTTGGTGAAAGGTTGATGGGCGATTGTGTAAACGGGGTAGGTATCGAATCATCGGAGTGTGGGAAGTTAGTAAATACACGATTCCCAAGAAGCGATGCATAACTCGCTTCATGGGGCATAGAAGAGTGTATGAAAAATGGACGAGGAATTGGACGATTGGGTGGTGGGCTAGGATTACTTTCTTGGAATGCACACGGGTTGGTCGGGTCATAAGCACGGTTATAAGGATGCATTTTTTCGTATTGTAGAAGGAGAATTTGAAGATGTATAGAAGATGTGGTTGAATGTGGTAAAAAATGGAAGAAAAATGTGAGTTTTATAGTGAAAAAATGGAAGAAAAAATTAATTTTTTTTTTAATATGGCCTTTGGCCAACGGCTATTTTCTTTTTGGCCATTCACAAACCGCCATGTCACCTTGCTCCCCCGCCCCACGCCCGGCTTGAAACCCAAGCCCCAAGGGGCCACGCCCCAACCCAAGCCCACCCGGGGTGGTGCCTTGGGCGTTTTCTCCAACCCACGCCCCAACCCAAGCCCCATACCCACGGCCTTAGATCATCATCAACACAAGGAGTTAAATCATGTCCAATCAACTTTTACTTCAGATTTCTTACAAATGCATAAAAAAAACTTATTAAAAAATACATTTTTAACACAATTCATTTAAAAAAAAATTATATCGAAATGTTCATAAATACACCCAGTATGTTCCGGATGGGTTCGGCTCCCAAACCCACTTATCGTGCGACTCGTTTAGCAATGCACCGTGCCTCGTATTTTGGCACAAATTCAGGTCAATTAACTCCATTTCCAGCAATGGTTCTCGGCTCCATGTCCATCATTCCCAATCTGAATTAAGACTTCACCTTGCAAATTGTCACGCCACTGCGATATTTTTTTTCCAGTTTTAAGAGTAAACAAACCAAAAATTTTCTTTCCGTGTGCATTTCCCACACCACCCCAATCCAGAAACATGTTAATTCGCCATTACCTAGCTCCCCTTTATCAAAGATGATTGGGCCACCTTAACACTCCGTATTTCATCTATCACACTATTTTTGTGGTGGACTTTCGCATTGCCATCTGGATTCACCAATAAACGATGTCAACAAAGTGTAATTAACTACTTAATTATAAATTTAACATCACTTAATACAACACCTTCTTCATAAAAATAAAGAAATAACAAAAAATATCACTGGTGGCTAAACATAATTTGGACTAAAATATGTTTGATCGATTACCCAACCCGTATTCATTGAAAAATGATAAATCTTTACGGCTTCTTCAAGACTCAATACTTATCAATTAGTGTGATTCACGAGCTCAAAGTGTTTTGATTAAAACTAACTAAATTAGTCTGAACTAGACACTCTAAGTTTTAAATTTGTAAACTAAGGGGCTGTTTGGAAACTTCTGAATGGTTAAGTGCTTAACCAATAAGTGGTCTGAACCATTAAGTGTTGAATCAGTAAGATGTCTGAATCATTAAGAGCCAGTATAATATTTAGCCGTTTAGAGGCAAATGTCTGACCAATTCAGATTAGAGGTCTTAACCATTCAGACTTAGTATAATGCTTAATCATTCAGAGGCAAATGTCTGAACCATTCAGACATCTGCTCGCGAAACAAACGGTCTGAACCATTAAGTGATGAACCAGTAGGAGGTCTGAACCATTAAGAGCCTCATTAAGAGGTAAACAAACAACCCCTAAGACTCTCTAAAACTAAACAACACAACCGGCAAGTGTACCGGTCAATGTAGTACAACAAAAATTAGTCTGAGTATCGAAACCACGAGACTCTATTGATTACGTTAACTAGACTCGGTTACTTATCTACTGACTCGAATTAATTTTTTATTGTTTTGAGGGGGGTTTCTAATAACCTAATGCAATTAATTAAAATTAACTAAAGCTGATTAAGACACGAACTAAGACTAAGGACAAATTCAGATGATGGGAAAGCACTACCTTAGTCAGAATCCTACACATGAATGACAAGCTTTTTATCGGTAAAGGAATGTTATGGAACCAGGATCTTAAGATACTAAAATCAAAGGATAACCTATAGGACCTCGACCCTTCTTGAGGGGAAGCCTATGGAAACCTAAAAGTCGTTAATCTACCGGTTTAGTGGATTCCTCACGGGTTTTCCAACTCTAATAAAGAAGTACCCTCAAAGACAATCTACCTCACAACGTGAAAGTCAAAGGTAACTATGGAATCCTGATTAGACTCAGTAAGCAATGAATGAAAGGTAAACTAGGAAGATCTTCTCACAAAGGCTCTAACCCTAACAATCTCACACTCAAGACAAATCGACAATCTCTCACCTCATAGTGATCGAGATTGGTAGAATACCTAACCCCATTTATGAATAACACTCTAATGAATAACTACGTATAGCAAACCGTCTCAAGAACACACAGGCTTTAACCTAGCATGCACCTATTATTTGAAGACATTCAACAAGGAAAATGGGGAATAAATAATCTTTCAATGAACAAATTAAATATGCATACACATCATGATCAATAAAAACCAAGTCTTTACTTCAATATTAATCCACAAACTTAAATCTAAAACTGCTAAAAAGACAAGTTAAACACATATAATTATCTTATCCTAGGTACTCCAAAGTTTTTAGCCAAGAACCATAATCAATAACAGTAAAAGTTCATCAACATAAAGCAAAACATGTCCAAACGTATCAAAAACACAAAGTTAAAGATAAATAACGAACTAATTGTTTGCTAAAGTAAAAATCACGAACCCACAATGTCAAAATCGATCGTGGTACCTTTTTTCCACCCAAAATCACCTATGGAACCTTTAAAATTCGTCTGGAATAAGTCTCTCTCGTATTAGGGTTAACAGTGGGCTTAAATAAAGTTAAAGATGAAGTTTCTCGCGTTGATCAGACATGTCCTCGTGCCACGTGACATGCATCAGAGTTTATTTGGGGCAGATTTAGACATGCTTTGTTGCGAGTAATAGCAATTCCTTAAAAAAAAACAGTGAGACCCTAAGTTAGTTGTGGATAAATATGAACTTAAATAAGTGGTATTATATGAATTATATCATCCACACACATCATAGTAGAAGTATGTCATGTCCATGTTAATAGGCATACATAAATGAGTCTTGACTAATGATGTGAAACCTAATACCAATCATGAAAATTGTTGGTGTTATACACAAAGTGCCTACTTGAGACCATCTAAGATTTTTGTAGGTAATGTACATAATTTGGGTGGGAGAGTCTATAAACTAGGTAGTTGTACATGTGTATTGTTTCATATAGAAATCCACGAAGAAATACATTTTTATATCAAGTTGGTGAGTATGCCAAAATCGAGAGATGCTAAATATAAGGACAATACATATGGTAACATATTTAACAACTAGAGTAAATGTCTCACCACAATGAATACCATATCATTGGCTCATGCTATTAGCAACCACATGGTCCTTATACCAAGACACAAAGCCATTCGCAGTTTGGTTATGCTTATATAACCACATTCACAATATCAAACTAGGTGTGGAATATGGATCATAACCCAAAACCTATTTTTAATACAAGTATTGCATTAGTATTACATTGTTGCAGGCACGTGTGGATGATGTAGATTGTGGACACGAATTAGGAAGTAGAGGTATGATGGTAATATACTTGTTAAGCTTGTAGATGGGCTTGATATTGCATTTTTAGGGTTGAGTAACTGATATGCGCAAAACCAAACATGTTTTTATATCAATCGAAGCACATTTTGGTTGTTTTCTTCTTTGAATTTTAGAAATATGTCATTTATCTGTTTACATTTGATTTTCAGGGATAAAAATGCTTAAACCACAAAAGAAGCAAATTCGCGGCGAAAATCAAGAGTTTTGCAAGAAGACAATAAAGCCACACGCCCCCGCGCTTGTTCTCCCTAGAAAAAGATAAAAGAACCCATCTCACACCGGGCCATGCCTAATCAAACATGCCACCTTGTCAAGCCTCAGCAGAAAAGAGAAAATAGGCCACCATGCACGAGGTCGTGCCTCTCTTGGTACGCCCGATGGCATATTGTTAATGAAGAAAATTAAAGGACAATGGACCCTACGAAGTTGACTTCAGTCGTGTCTCCATTCACACGCCCCCGTGTTGATGTATGAACTCTACACACAAAAGACAAAAAGATATAAAAGGCAACCACACTGCCCATGCTTAATCAAACACGGGGTAGTGCCCTTTCCGTTTTCAGCCTATAAATAGATGTGCTTGCTTGCCATTTTTCCATCCTTTGGCACCCATTCTATCTCACTTACCACCACCATTTCCATCTTGTAACAGAGTTTGGGTTTGTCTTAGGATCCAAGATTGTAAGAACTTACGTTTTTATAACAATCCATTCTTGTTGTTTAACATGTTTATTCATACAAGTTTGATGCTGTTTATCCTTATGACCATTCTTGGCTAAAGTTCTTGCATCCCTTGGTGAAGATGAACATTTAATGTCTTTTTAATTTCTTAGTTTTGGACTTTTCATTTGTGACTTTTAATATGATTTTGATGTATTGAAAGTGGGCTTTAATCCATCAATTACTTTGTATTTGGTGATTCATGCATTCTTGTCTTTACGTCTTTATAAAAACATGTTAACTACTTGGAAGGTCTTTATAAAAACATGTTAACTACTTGGAAGGTGGTTGGTTTGATACATTGCTACTACCCTTGAGGAGATAGCACCAAATCAAGGGGTCCATAGTAAATGGATCAATTTCCTTATAATCAAAACTTAACTAATATTTTTTCCAACTTTGTAGGATGGTTGCCCTGCTTGTTCTGACCAATATAGTCGAATGTAACGTTTGCCCAAAAAAGAAAACCTACTACCTTATGGCATTAATATCAAACAAATTTATTCTTTTCATAGAAGGACTTTAGGTGGGTTTTTTTCGCAGAGTAGTTGGGAGAAGAAACCGAAGAAGCGTATTTTTCGTATAAAGATCTCTTGAAAATTCCTTAACCAAAGAAGTTAATTTAATCATTAAAGGGGAGTCGAATCCAAGTGATTTTTCTTGTTATTGCTTTCATATATATTTATTTGATTTGTTTTATGTTTAAAACCTTTTTCACAAACTTACTTTTAGTTTGACTAGAGGTTGATAACATTCCGGTATTAAAAGCTCTTATGTCCTTAGACGATCTCGGCATCTTACCTTCGCTATACTATGCTAACGGTGAATGCACTTGCCCTAACGTGTTGTAGAAGTAATTGTATTTTATTGTGTTTATAAATTTAAAGCTTGATAAAGTGTTAAAAACTGGCTCAAAATAATTAATATATCTATACATGTCTCGACACATCAACAACCATGGGATGTATGCAAGTAAGTTGGACCAATATTAAAGCGGTTTGAGTCAAGGATAAGGTTAATGGGATCCACGATTATATGGTTCATCATGGTCACAATAATGGCGATGCTGGTTAATGGATGCTGTAAAATCCAACCTCTTGTATCACTAATATTATTCGTTTTGTTCCTGATGGGTTACCCAACCAGGAATTCACATATTTGTTGTTGGTTGCCCTGATGGAGATTTCTCAGGAGTTCACTCATCCTGGTACTACTCTCACCCGAGCACTGTTAAATGTGGAGTTTTCATGTACTCCATAACCATCTAAACCCAAAACTTGTTGATGATTTAAGAGGCGAGTTCCTTACGAACCAAGAATCTCTCATGGACACTCTTGTGTTGTTCAAGATGGTGGGGTAAACCTCATCGATGACGGGAAGTCCTTGGGGGGGGGGGTGATTGTAACAACAATAAGAAAATTAACATGGACCTTTGTAACACTCTAGGAAAATCCTACATCAACTGTGGCCAGGAGAGATTCTACAAATCCGTGACTGGTGAGCAACCAATCGGGAGCAAAACGAACAATATTGGTAGTACGAGAAGCGGATAATAGGAAATGGTCCTGGTTAATGTCTGTAGAAGAATTTATTGGTGGATAGGAGGGGGTAATATGCATAGGTCAGGAAGAACATATGTAGTGGATACGCGTCTTGAGAATTTAGCAGTAAGTAAAGGTGAGAGCGATCAAAGGAAGTTTCTAAAGCCTCTTGATATGGAGCTTGATTTGGGATAATGAAGTAAAGGGAAATGTCAACTCACCAAATGATGGCATGGTAAGCATTTATGATTTTGTTGGTGTTGAGTCGAGGCATCAACAGATATTGATGGTTAACAAGATATCCTAGAAAGTAGAAAGACACACTGAGTGGCTTGAGTTGCTAACTTTTTAGAGGTAACTGATGGTCTAACATGTACCTTCCACCTTTATGAACAAAGCCATCCAAAGATGTAAATCATCCTTTCTATTTACCATTTTTATTAAGACCTACGCGGGTGAATAACAAAACATATTCGACACACTATCAGAAAACAATATATTTCATGTACTGTTGTGAAACTAGCCTAATAGCAAACAATAAGAGAAAGAGATGTAGGGAGAAAGAAGCTAATATTCCATTGATAGGTGTGTCCAATACAAGAGATACAATGTAGTATATATATATATAGAAGAAGAAAACTTGGAGAAGAAGCCAGTCTATTTTAAGAGTTGATAACCATAATATTATAATATATTTATAACACTCCCCCTTGGTTATCAACTTAATACGCTTTGAAATGCTGCCTCGTTAAAAACCTTGCTAGGAAAACCCAGTGGGACAAAACCTCAGCTAAGGGAAAAAGAGTGCAGCGCACATTTTCTTCTCATGATACTTCTAGATCATGTATGTTGCCTCATTAAAAACCTTACTAAGAAAACCCAAATGGGACAAAACTTAGTGAGGGAAAAAGAGTGCAGCTTGAATAAATCTCCCCCTCATTTTAACATGTATCCTTTAAGTGACGTGTGTCCAACCTCCTTGAAAGTTGATCAAAGCTTTTGTAGCAGATTATTTGTCGCTCCATCCTTTAATGTGCAATCATTTATGTTGAGCAATGTTGTACAATCTTCTAACGAGACTTTAGGTGCCTCCAAAAATATCATATGTCCATGACTGTGTTTTGTTACATTCCTGCATCTATAAGACTAACCAAGCTTGTTTTGATGGGTTAGTAAAATATAATCAAATATCTTTTATACCTGAAATATTTCTTTGAACTCATTTCAATATCTCTTCATTTGACAAAGGCTATATCATGACAATTAGCTCAAGTGAAAGATATTATAACCATACATAGCTAGCAAAACATATTAATGCACATATGCATTTCACGATGGTACTTCTAGAATGAGAATCTCTACTTTGATAGGAGATGATAATAGGCATTTCTTATAACAAGTGACTTAAGAACCTTTAACATCCTTTAAGGTTCAACTATGCCCATATTAAAATATCCCAACATCATCTTCTAGATGTACTTGAGGGATTGATAAAATATAATTACATATATACTTGAACTGCAGTTCGAGTAATAGTTAGACTGTGCCAAGGTCATTCAAAAATTCTCCATTTAAAAGCTCGACAGTTTCTCTCGATGATGCCTACACATCATCACTGTAAACTGCGATTATAGTGAGCTTTTAGAAGCAGAATATTGATAAAACATGGCTAATTTAATCAAACTTATATCCCTCTTTATGCGAATATCTCAAGTTGTACAAAACTCGACCCGACTATTTTAGTCCATACATATTTTGTCAACTTCATATAGTATGCCCTTAAGGTTTTTATATCAATGCTTCTAGCATTATCAATCCATGAGGGAATTCTTCCCATCTTATCCAAATATGCATGTGCATTCACTCTTCATGAGTTGTGTTACATAAACTTACCCATATAACACATATAGATCTGTATCATATGCACAAATGTCATAAACACTTGCTTTTATCTCCAAAATCCATATTGTACCATGCGTGTACACTATTTATTGAGATATCACAATCATCGGGTACACGTTTTCTATGTATGTTTCTTCGTGCACAAGTATTACATCGTTAAGATGTTTCAATTAACTTTTTAAGACACTCAATAGCTTTAGAAACTCATCAGGAGTTCCAATTATATCCAACATGTAAAAAATCATAACCTATTCAAATCCGAATATGTATACAATGATCACATTGTTCTCGAAAACTTACTTTACATGACTTATATAATTTAATCCTTCAGGACTTTCATGTACACTTTCAGTATCAAGTGATACATAACATTCATAAGACGCATATCAATTCTCTCTTTATCTTACCAGACTAATAAGATATTGGAAAGTCATTGTATCCACCACTAGAGAATGAGTCTCCTCATTAATCAATTATTTGCAAAAATCTTGTGCCACCATTTTTTTCTTAAAATAACTTCATGTTATTTTCAATTCATAACTTGCATAAAAGACCCATTTGTATCCAACACATCTTACAACTTCAGTTGCATGGACTAGTTATCCAAAAACTTTCCATTTCAACAGAGAATTCAACTCTGCCTTATTTGCATCTTTTCATTTTGGCCAATCATTTCTATGTTTACGTTCATAGGCAGATCTCAATCTTGATCCTCATCGTTTAATCATTTTAAGCGCTACATTATATACAAAAGTATAACGACGTCGATTTTTATTTTGATTCCGTACATATCTTAGACATGATACAACTTATCGAGATCTCTTTATTTCCAGGTACCTGAGGTTCTTCTTGAACCATCACGTCTAATGTCTCTTCAGGAGACCTTTTTAATATCACCTCGACTTGACCATCTTAATTAGTTGCTCCAACTTTCGAGGAATTGTATTACTGGAATCGACTAGTCTACCACGCTTCAGGCGTGCAGTAGACTCATTAGAAAATATGTGGTTGTCCTTCTGGGACACAAACATAAATGGAGCATAAGCAGTTGATTATGTGACTTACTTAGTCACTCTATTTAGGTCAGTGAACTCGTCTGGTAATTTATTCTTTAATATTGGTAAATGAATTATACTTTAAACTTCTAGTTCATAGTTTATAGTCTGAGGATCAAGATAACATGATAATTCATTTCACTTTTCACTTTCCAACTGCTTGTTATCTCCCCCTAATGTTGGGAACATACATTCACTAAAGTGAAAAACCAATGAGCCATAAACAAATTTCTCACTAATGGCTTTAAGTATTCAATCATAGACGATTATTTATACCCAACATATTCTCAAACTTTTTAGAAATCTCATCTTTGTGCGGTGTGGTGGATGAGTTTCAATATATGTCGCATAACCAAAAACTTTGATGAGACATATTTGGTTACTGACCAAAAACCAAATATATGGGGAGAACTATAACTTATTGGCTTGATGTGAATTAGTGGTACTATATGTAAAATTACATGTACCTAAATGAACTTTTGCTCCTCTCATGATCATTGGCTTTGTAATCAATAGTAGACGTTTAGTGATCATCTCAACAATAACACATATTCCAATGATCGTTAAAAACTTGGGAATCGAATTCATTATTACCAAATAAATATACCAATCTGGAATGATATGTTTGCTATCTCATTAGCCAAGTCACACTTACACAAACTTCAAGTTGTGGATGTGATGACCATTTAGACGATGCATCGATTTAAAACACTAAATGGTATTGTGTTGGGATATTCATATCCTCTAACCATTTCCAGAATATTTAAGGAAACACACCCTACTTTATTTGGCAAATATATAACTTTCTTTGAGAGCAAACATCAAATGTATAATTATCAAGAAGAATCTTCTAGTTCTTTACTAATTTCACATTATCATCGACTCGGTGTGGTCTAACCGGTCATGCCAATTAACTAAATAATCATGATCCATAAGCTTCTGATTTATGATCATATATGTATTACTTGCTCGCATGTAATACAAAACGTAAAATACAAGAGAATGTATGAACTTCCTTTGAGTTCAAACCATCATGTTAATTATTATTATAGCTCATTATTAACTCCATAGTTTATCACTTTTGGTGGTCCATCTCATTATAAACGTGACCATCATTACAATTCTAAATGGTTGATCTCATCATTACAACTTTCTCAATTATATCCATGATCACTACCTTTACAATGCTCAATATATAATCACATTCACTTCAGGAAATGTGATAGAATCTGAAAACGTTAGATTTTCATTCTTTGCTCAATCACACGAGTATGAAATCACTTCAAACCTTTCATACTCTTTTTATGATATTGCTACTTCATGAGCATATCTCACGTGTCACAAGTAAAAAAAAATTTATCAAGTTTTTCTCATAAACAATCTCTTCTTTACATGATATCAATTGAGAGAAATGCGTATCTGATTCATACAATGTTTATCGGTCTAAAATCTTATGACCTTATGTGAATAGATAATGAGATTTAAGGAGTATGACACTTTGTGTGTCAAATCTGATAATAAAACAACCAAATTCAGTCTTTTATGTGCTTTATCCATCCATATAAATATTTATAAAAACATATCAAAAGCAATATAAATCATAAACATAAGTTACAAATAAAAGACATTGTGGTATATAAATGAATTAAAGCATCTCAAAGTATAAATAAAATGTCTCGTCACTTACAAGCAAATAAATATGCAATTTATGTATTAACATGTCAAGATATACCCAATCAAAATTATATATCTTATAATATTTGTCATTTTAAATTGAAAAATAAAGAAATATGTGTATCAGTTTCCCACGACTTTTGAAAAACATACCAATCTTTTGTTACTTATGAATAAGCCATTTTCATAATAATATATTTTGTCATGGGAATGATAATAAACCACAAATTTGGTTTAATTATTCTATTCAATACTATATATATAACAAATAGTAATACATAGAATATTAGATATACATAAAGTCAAATAATACAATATATGATGTTATACATGTCATCATATTATACGAGTTAATAATAACACTTTATGAAATAGGAACTATACATCGCTAGGAGCTAATAAATATGTAATTCATATATCAACGTATCATGGTATATCTAAATAATTAATACCAACATGTATAATTATATAGAAACCCTCCATGGTCATTTGCTTTCCTATTTCCATGTTCATGTTCGACAACATTACTTTTAAAATTACTTAAGTTTATAAATTTTGAAAACAGGGATTTTAAAGTAATTCGAAACTTATTTAAATAATTCAAAACTTATATCATAATGGTAAAAGTGACATTATATATTTGTGACAGAAAAGTTGCCATCCTGATTTCCCTAGTTTTCACCGAGGCTAATAATAAAAAATCATATTTGGTTGTTTGTCATCTTCCCAGTTGCAAAACCTTTATCTCATCAAATTCCTTGAAACTAAATATTCATAGTTTTAACGACATTAATAAAATAACAATATTATGATGAAAGACACCTTGAAATTATTCATCTTGAATCATAATTTATAATAATGTTTAAGCGTATTTTCAATGATATACCAATTTTTTTTTTTGTGGGTTAACATGGTTTTAATAACACGATGCAAAATTCCTAGACCACTTATTTTTATATTCCGTGTTCGCTTGACCAACTTTTTGCCTAAGACATCCAACCCTAATTTCATTATATTCCATAAAAAAAATTGTCTGATGATTTGTGGAACATATGATTTATTTGATTGCCTAATTAAAACAAATTATCCATTGAAATTCGTTTTTTCTATCTTTTTTTTTGGTTGGCTTGTCAAGTTTGTTTCATGAAAGAAAAGATTTTTCGCATTGATCTTATTTTTTTAAACACTAATTATCCAACTAAATGTAAGTAAAAAGTTGTTTCGAGCATTTTTTGTGGATTCGTAACAGTTGCTTATTCAATAGTGGATTAAGATTATTAGCGTACAAAATCACGGACTGAATTGAAATTACTCTTTAAATGCTATTCAATAATAAAAAAAAGAGTAACATGAAAAAACCAATATGTTTGAATCGATTGAAAGAGATAAAAAATTTACCTTTGACGTCTTTCATTAATAATGCGTCGGTAGCGAACTCAAGTTTGGAGACATGAAGAAACCGGTTGGTAACCAAAAAGTGTAGAGGAAGGGGTTGGAGGTGTCGGCTACTTATCACAAAAGAGTACTTTCGTGCTGATAACGTGTTGTAAACTAGCCTAATAGCAACCAATAGAAGGAGAAAGAAAAGAATAATAGAGGGAGAAAAGATTTGATATTTTATTAATTGAGGTATATTTACAATGAGATACAATAGGGGTATAAATAGGAGTACAAAACTTGGAGATGAAGCTAATCTATTTAAGAACTTGATAACCACATAATATAATATATTTATAACATGTACATTATTATTTTGTGCTTTCCATTTTTTTCTTTTTTCTTTTATCGTAAATATTCAGTAAACATGTACTCAACAAACATAAACGTGTCTTTGAGCATAACAACACACCCGGCCCAAAAGAAAAATAAATACATCAATTCTAACTCAAGACAATCTAAGTCTGTTTGACAACTTCTGAATGGTTACGTGCTGAACCAGTAAGAGTTATGAACCATTAAGTGCTGAATCAGTAAGATGTATGAACCATTAAGAGTCAGTATAATGCTTAACACTTCAGAGGCAAATGTCTGACCAATTCAGATTAGAGGTGTTAACCATTCAGACTCTGTATAATACTTAACCATTCAGATGCAAATATCTGAACCATTAAGACATCTGTTCACGAAACAAACAATCTGAACCAGTAAGAGTTCTGAACCATTAAAAGTCTCATTAAGAGGTAAACAAACAACCCCTTATACTTGTCAAGTATCAATTGTTAAGCCTTCATTTTAAATACAACAAGGCTATTGGAAAATAAATTAAGTGTCACGACTCAGTACTCACGACCCGCCGAAAGACAACTCCACAAATATAAGTGTATGTTTTGTAAAAGTAAAATTCGCAAGGTGCATTACAAATATTCATTTAATTTTAATATTTCCTTATACAATTTCTGTGACATTTATAATTACAATACCTACTACTAAAATAACAACGGAATTTCTCAAATACTTTCAAACCCATTAATGCATTTATTTTCTAGGGTGAAGATATAATAGGAAGTTTATTTGGCTAAGAAAGCTAGGAAGTAATCTTGACCATCCTTTTAGTTAATCAAGGGCTAAGATTAAATCAGGGAAATTGAAGAGAAGAAAATAGGCGCGTGAGTTTGTTTAGGGGTATTCTAGTCAATCCAATACAATACAATGGTTTCTCTCTTCTCCAATTCCCCCCCCCCCCCCCAATTTTTAAACGTTAATAACTCTTTCATACGACATTATTTTTTTATAAAAAATTCACCAAAAAAACGAGCGTTTTTTTATCTTTAAAACGAGTATACTATTGCTATATTTTCGATTTTTTTCTAAAACCCAGTTGCGTAAAACGCAATGGAAAAAAAAAACCTAAAAAATGACATTTTTCTAAAACGCAATGCACAAAAAACACAAAGAAATGTCTTATTTGTAAAACGCAATGGCCAGAAAACAAAAAAAATGTCTTATTTCTAAAACGCAATAGCCTAAAAACTCAAAAGAAAGTGTACTTTCTAAAACGCAATGGACTAAAAACACATAAAAATGTGTTTTACCTAAAACGCAATGCACAAAAAACACAAAGAAATGTCTTATTTGTAAAACGCAATGGCCAGAAAACACTTAAAACGATTGTTTTATAAAACGCAATGGACTGAAAACACATAAAAAGTGTTTTTACCTAAAACGCAATGCACAAAAAACACAAAGAAATGTCTTATTTGTAAAACGCAATGGCCAGAAAACACTTAAAAATGTCTCATTCTAAAACGCAATTGCCTAAAAAAACAAAAGAAAGTGTTCTCTGTAAAACGCAATGGACTGAAAACACCTAAAAATGTGTTTTACCTAAAGCGCAATAACTAAAAACACTTCAAGAATGTGTTTTTCTAAAACGCAATGGCCAGAAAACACATAAAAATGTTTTAGTTCTAAAACGCAATTGCCCAAAAACACCAAAGAAAGTGTTCTCTCTAAAACGCATTGAACCATGACAATAGTTTTGTCTGTGCTGTGAATTGTCTGAGCTGTGAATTGTCTGAACGAATGCAGTTTTCCAGAGGCAATTTACAGAAAATTAAATTTTCTGATGCATTTTTATTAAATCAATTTAATCGAATGCAGCTCAACCCCAGCCAGGGGCTACCGCCCCCGAACCCCCACCAAGATCGTAAAACGCAATGACTAAATCAAAAACCCAGATCAAAAAAATGAAATTAAAGAATTTCTTACATGGATCGAAGTGATTTCTTCAACAATTGACGAATTTTGAATGATTGAAACACTTATCAGCGCTCGAATCGAACGGATCGAGTGATTATCTTCAAAATCACTGGAAAAACGAGATTTTGTATAAAATTAAACTGGGTTTTCTTCAAAAAAGCTGAAGAACACGTTGATCGGGTGTTTGAATCATTGATTGGTGACGAAAATCACACTATAATGTAGTGATTATTGAGATAGAAAGTGAAGAAAAAGGTTGAAGGTGGTGAGTTTTGAAAATGGTGGGTTTTGAAGTTAATAGGTTTTGAAAAGGAAGAAGAAAGGATAAGATTGACTAAAATACCCTTTCTTTTTATTTTAAATTTTGCCACATGTCCTAATCCTATTGCTTCCTATCCTTCCTAGCCAAAATAAACTTCCTATTTGATCTTTTCCCTTATTTTCTAACTATAAATATTTTGTCTTACCAAATAAACCTATTATAAATAAATTATTTTATAAAATTAACCTATCTCCCTCTAGATTATACACTAAAATTTTTATCTCCATAACTTTCTTATCACAATTGGCGGAGCTTCTTTAGGGTCGGGGTGCCCCGGTCCCCACCGGTTTTTCGCTCGTAGTGTTAAATTTTGGAATTTTAAAAGCCCGACTCCCACCGAGTTGGATTTTAAGAGTCCGCCCCCACCGAGTTTCGTCCAAGCTCCGCCACTGTTTATCACATTTAAAACGTACTCAAAATAAGAGAAGTATGGGAAGATTAATTATAATATCACGACCTTTGATTATTTACTAAAAATGAACGATCAAGATGCCCTATAGTACTTGTAAAAGCACAATGTCCCTTTCAACTATCTATTATTCACTTTAGTCACCTTAATTCAATTTTATTTCATTAACTTAAGCTTGCATCAAGGAAATAATACTGGTACAAAATTAGTTATGTGGCTGATTTGGCCACTTATGATGATCAAAAGAAAGGCATAGACATGCCTAGATTCTGCACACAACCTTCGGTTGTGACATCATGAACATCCTCCATGTTCCACAAGCCATCCCACAAGACAAAATCCTCATTTATAGTGGATTCTACCATATGTTGAGGATTATTAAACATTATCGGATACAACACACTTTGTATATCCTCAGGAACCACATCTTGGTGCCTCCAAATTGCCTTGTTGTCACTTTCCTCGAGCATTAACATGAACTTTTTCATGTCTTCCTCGTTCTTTTCTAGCTGAAGTCGCTTTTGTTGTTCTTGTTGAAACATTTTTCGCTTTAGTAGTCGCGCTTTTAGCTTTTTTGCATCCTCAGAAGTAGGTTTCCCCTTATTCTTAAAATGAGTTCTCCAATAGTTTTTTATCTCGTTATCAGTTCGTCCAGGTAAGCTTCTTGCAATTGTCGACCACCTACAAATTACACACACCGCATGTTAATGTCAAGAGTCGCATACATCTTTTTGTTAGGTTTTAGTAAAACAAAAACTCGAAAGGGCGAACCTGTTTCCCCATCTAGCATGTAACTCGAGTATAATTCTTTCCTCATGAGGTGTAATCCTACCTCTCTTTAGGTCTGGCCTCAGGTAGTTCACCCACCTCAACCTACAACTTTTTGCATTCCTTTTCAGCCCTAAACACAAAGAAACTAATTATATACTAAAAATAAATCAAACACCACTACCACAAACGGGTTAAAATGATTTGAAAATCCAACCAGCTATACTTCTAGGAATGAGTCCGATTACAAAGGTAATAACATTATCGCTTAACTAATATAACCTTGTTTTGTATTTCTTTCTTGAGCGCGTAAAATGTTATCTAACCCTTTTTTTTCCTTTTTTTTTTGTAGTAGGGCACCATGCTGGCTTTTGTGAATTAACATGTAGTTTTGTTGAAGATCAACTTTATATATCGAAAAGATAAAGGTCGAACGCATACCAGCAAGTCTCGATACAGAATTCCATCGCCCTTCGCCATGCAACTTGACATGTTCAACAAGCAATCGATCTTCTTCAGCGGTCCATGGACCTTTTCTCCAAAACCCTAATTGGTGTTCCATTTATATGGACCTTTTCTCCCAAACCCTAATGCTTTTGTGTCTCTAAATATCTTACATTAGTGACATATTTATACCACAAAAACTCCTTGCAATATTTCAGATCATCATTAAACTCATAAGGGTCTCTATCAAGACCATCCTACCTTCCACATTCACTCTATAAGCCTGCCCTTATTAAAGCAACCCAACTTAGTACTTCATATTGACCAAACTACCCTTCACGTCGACCAGCATATCTATACGGGTCATGTGATTTATGGCTCTACAAAAGTGTATACCAACGAGGGTATTTTAGTGAATGAAAATTGCTGACATGTTCAACTAATCTAGAAGTAATCCAATAAAGATAAAATTTAATGTTATATAAATGAACCCAAAAAGTGTCTTCAAACAAAAGTGATAATAAAAAAGGATCAAGAGTTATCTAAATTTATTGAAGCCAATGAGGTTTAGACGCATGTTTTGTTGCTTACATCTTAAGGTGACAAATCTTGGGTAATCACTGTCATATATAGTTAATTTAATTAAAAATGATTCTCATTTAAGTAATGGGTTTGATTAAAATATTACTTTGCTGAATACTTAAATAATTTCAAGGGACAGAAACTACACACGTCACCAAATGAAGATGGTATTTCATAACACGTACCAGAACTTTTGTTTGATGTTGGGTCCACACGGTATGATAGAAACCTTTTTTATAACCTTAGTTTATGAATATGGAGCCAATTTGCACACGGTTGATATTGTTTAGTGCACGCAAACTTTATAGTTTTAATTTTTACATTGGATCTTTAAAACTCAAAGGGCACAAATTAAATTACAAAACCTTTATTTACTTATCAGTAGAGTGTAATTTGCGTTTTTGAGGTATGATGACGTGATCAACTTGTGTCCCTAATTTGAAAATCTTGCTACCTAAGTCCTCGTGGTTTGTATTTCACTACACTATGAGCCCTTTTAAGACACTTTTACTAGTATGCACTGAAAAGACTATTTTGCATTTATGTCCTTTCAATACGTGTCCCGGTGCTTTATAATTTTTCTTCCCCTCCGCCTCTAAGCTTTACATGTTTTCTTTCCTTCAAATTAAAATACTTAACCTTTGGGATTATGAAAATATATAATTATGTAGGGTAGGGATATGGTAAAAAGTGTTTAAAATGTGAGAAGGGTAAGAAGTGTTTTAAACCATTGGATATTTGATCTAATGGTTGAGATCAATAGGGTATAAAAATGTAAATTGTGTTTTAATTAGAGGGACCTTATGTAAAATTGAAGGGCAATAGTGTCTTTTCCAATGTTTCAAATATGATAACCGTATCCTACACAACCAAAAACACCTACATTCACTCCTTTTTCCTTAAATATCGGAATTAATGACCAAGATCTAAATCGGAAGCCTCTTTGTTTTATATAAGATTCAAGGCGTGGTGTTTTACGTTTAGAAGAACTGTAATCAGATTCATGGCTTGGTGTTTTAAACATCTGGATAAATTGACTATGATTCAAGTCATGGTGTTTTATCTGGATAAATTGACTATGATTCAAGGCGTGGTGTTTTAAACATCTGGATAAATTGACTATGATTCATGGCGTGGTGTTTTACGTTTAGAAGAACTGTAATCAGATTCATGGCGTGGTGTTTTAAACATCTGGATAAATTGACTATGATTCAAGTCATGGTGTTTTATCTGGATAAATTGACTATGATTCATGGCGTGGTGTTTTAAACATCTGGATAAATTGACTATGATTCAAGTCATGGTGTTTTATCTGGATAAATTGACTATGATTCATGGCGTGGTGTTTTAAACATCTGGATAAATTGACTATGATTCAAGGCGTGGTGTTTTACGTTTAGAAGAACTGTAATCAGATTCATGGCGTGGTGTTTTAAACATCTGGATAAATTGACTATGATTCAAGTCATGGTGTTTTATCTGGAATCCAGAAAACATTGTATTGTGATTACATCCATGGTGTTTTAACATCTGGACAATCAATACAAAACATTCCCAGATTTTAAAACACCATGACTGTATCACGATTCAAGTCATGGTGTTTTAGGAATCCGAATGTTGTTTTATACCTTCAAAATAATCAAAATCATTTCGGACGTTAAAACACTAAAAGATGTTGCAATTAAAAGATGATGAAGAAAATAAAACAATCAGATGTATAAAATCGTAAAAACAAATATGTTTCCTAAAATTTCTCCTAAAATAGTTAACACATGATCTCATTTCCTTTAATTGACTTTAACTACTTTTAGGAGTAAATTACATTATTACCCTTATTCATTAATATAATTGATGGACACGTGTCAACACCAGATTATTTCTTACACTTCTCACACTTTGGGCACTTTTTACAGGATCCTCTACCTAATTATGTAAACCATTATGATTATCAATTTCCCATGTTTTACCATTTGATGTGATCAAATTAAAGTCAACCAAATTAAATCACAAAGAAACTTTTATAATATTAGTTACTCGCATGTTTTAGCATTAAAAACCGGTTTTGGATCACTTATCATTAATTACTCGCATGTTTTAGCATCAAAAACCAGTTTTGCATCACTTGCCATCAGTTACCTTTAATCTAACTAATCTGGACTTGCATGCATATGACCAAGTAACTAACTGCTTAACCACATAAACCATGATGCAAATTAAGGCAAAAATCAAATGTTATGATTGCATTAACATTTCCGCATACATAACGAATTGATCAACTAAGTTGATTAACTAAAAACTTGTTTAAAGGTATATAACTAATTGATCAACAAGTTTGTTCAACTAAAAAGCATGATCAGCAAAAAAACCTAGATCATCAAAACACCTAGATTATCAAAAATCATGATTAACAAAAAAATACAGATCATCAAACCTAATCGATCCTATCTTCTTCACTGTCTCTTCGTTCAAACCGGAAATCAAAGTTCATGTTGTTTCAGAACTTCAAAACCACCCTTAAGTGCAATCGGAGGTGGCTCAAGGTACCAGTGACCCTAATTCCGACTAAAATGTTCAATTTAGTCGTATCAAGATCAACTTTCAAGATAACTACAATAAATTAGGAGTAGTAATCAAGAAAACGTTATTTTGTGCCAGATATTATGTATTCGTGGTTGCCTGAAGTTGAAAAGCCATCGGAGGAACGCCAACAGGGTAACAACAATGAACAAGGAGCAGCTTCGGTTAGGCGTCGAAGGAACGAGTTCGATTAGGCATCAGTGGATGTCAATCGTCGGTTCAGTGAGTGTCGGTCTCCAGCGTCGGAGGAACAACGTCGATTATCGTTTGGTGGGTATCGATCGCCGAAGTTCGATGGGGATAGAGTGTCAATATCCGGAGGGAGGGGAGAGTTGGTAAAGTGGAGGGTGCAAATGGAAGAGAGGTGAAATCATAGGGGGTGATAAATAAGATAGGGTTTGTTTTGTGTGTTAATTGGCCAAAATACCTCCATTCAGTTAAGATAATTAACAAAAAAAACTAATGGCATTACCAGAAACGGCTCATAGTGTAGCGAAATGCAAACCACAAAGACTCAGGTAGCGAGATTTTCAAATTAGGGGTACAAGTTGATCTCGCCACCATACCTCATGGATGCAAATTACTTTACTCTTTATTTATTACAATATCTTTAACCATCGTCGTTGACATTCCACAACTGTCTGACTGGGCACATCGAAGAGTGGTACATCAAAAGTGAGTAAATTGGTAAGGTCGGGGTATCCGATTGTCAGAGCTATGTTTTCGATGGTCTTAGAAGAAGATAGCGATGCGATAGATGATAAATTCATCATTGTATACGATATCCCTTATATGAGTTTGAGCCCATTAATAATTAAATCATAAGAGATGGCCTTTGAATGATTAACCCATCTGTAGTTGGCCTAAAAGTTTTTGGCCTAATCCGTTCCTTATAAAAGGGAACTTAGCCTTACTAGTGTGGGGTTCACTCTTCTCTCCTAAGTATGAGTTTGACGTCCACCATGAGTGGGCGACCGTTAACTCCCAAGTGTGAGCTGAGTTTCCGCCAAGCGATGTCGTCTCTTATATATTATCCCCTAAACAAGACAAGGGTTCATCAATTGGCAAATGCTTGTTATAAGGGAATACTCTCAAGTCAACTAAAGACAAGTTCTCCAACATGTTGTAATGGCATGTTTTTTAGCCCTAATTATCATTGTCGAATCCATATCTTGTCGAAGCTCAAAAGGCTAAAACAAGCTTCCTTTAGCCACATATAATGTTCAGAGTTGGCATACCAAATAAAGATCTCGTATACAAAGTAAACATGTCCCTGTAGAATTTTAGTTCTTGGTTAGTCTTTCACATAGTCTGACCATGCCTCACGTTTAGTCGAATTGAAAACTTGCTTGACACGTCAATATATGATTCCGAAGTGGGGGCAGTTTCATGTAAAACTACCCTCATATGGAATTAAACAAGTAATATTTTTCTCGCCACACACATAACCTCACACATCAAATGTTTCATATCAAATATCACTCCAAACCGGTCGGGACAACAGGGTAATACCCAATACACAAGTATTTTATGCAAGACCACTCCCATTGAGAGCATCAACAGCAGTCAGTCCACTGCTCAAGTCCACTGAACGGACCACCCCCCAAAAAGGACTACCCCATTATGGGTTGATGACTGGGTAGTCCGAAGAAGACCAAGTCCGCTACAGCGAACTAGTCCGATGGTGCATGGGTGGGCCCTTTTGGTCGAGTTTGTATAATAAAAAAACATTTTTGTTTGTTAAAAGAAAAGAATTCTTATGTTTTTTTAATAAAGAAAAATAATACCTAATAAAATATATAAAACAAATCACATAAAAATTACATAAACCTAATTAAACTATTAAACAAACCTAATTATGGGGAAAAAGAGGAAATGACGTATATGCTCAAGGGTTGACTCGACCAATTTCTTGAAAATCAAGACTACATCATCCTCTTTATGGACCGCTCAGACATGGATGGACTAGTTCGACTTCAAATTCACAAACACAGTTGTGAGGGAATTAAGAAATAACATGGATGGGCTTAACTTTATTTTATTTTTCTTTAAACCAAAATAAGACGAGATAAGTAAACCTAATCATACCAGGTAATTAAACCTAAACAAGATAACGAAATGAAAAATATAAAATAAATAATAAATTAATTATATTGTTATGAATTTTTTTTTTATATTTACTAATATTTTACTTAACTATAAATCATATAATAAAGTAAATTAATTAAAAATAGATTATAAAAAGTTAAATAAAAGGAAAAGTAGGTGATGAGGTGTAGGTTTGGAAAAGTTTATTGTTGTCGAAAAAAGTGGGGTTTGGAATGGTGATGGTTTGGAATGATGTAGCATGTTGAGCAAGCAGTCTGGATTTTGGACTAGGTTTATTGTTGTGGATGCTATGATAAACGAATAAGAACAAAACGTAATTTGAAAACAACAAACGGTAAGTCTATCATAATATACCCGAGACTAAATCATACTATACTAGACTAGACTAGCCTAAGGTACACATGAACGATACCCTCAATCTAGGCCTATGCTCGTTTATCAACAACTCATAAGAGATGGGCATATGAATGATTAGCCTTAAAGGTTGGGTCATCCATCAGATTTAGGAGTAACATGTTCCCTATAAAGGGTTGGGTCCCCATTGTCACAAACACCAGCTCACTCTCAGGGCTATTTGGCAACATCTATGCCATTAAGTGTTGAACTATTAAGAAGTCTAATTGATTATGAGACTCTGAACTAGTAAGAAGGCTGACTTGGCTTGACCGGATTGGGTGGTGGTGGAGGAGGTGGTGGTGGGTCGACGAGGTGGTGCGTGAGTGGCCAGCTGAGGGTAATGAGCACAGGTGAATGGATAAAGGGGTAAAATTTTCGTTCAATGTCATTCTGAAACTTTAAGGGTAAAAGGCTTCCAGACTGATTAGATGTATGTTGCCGGTGAAATAAACACACTTAATATTGACTGATTCAGATGTTGCATCTTAATGGAATCATTAAAAGGCTACTAAACAACCCATCATTCTTTTCTACCCATCAACTCACCTATACATACATTTTTATTATTATTCTTATTTACATATACATGCTTAGATCCATAACGGTCTATTTTGGTGTTATCGAATGGAAATAGGATTTCAGGACACGAAGAATAACTCCACATGGTCACCAAAACATCACAGGCGGGGTAACTCCTAATCTCACACTATTAGTTTTATTCAAGTGTACATTGGCGTGTTTGGTAACAAAAATCATCAAACTAGGTGTAACTGGACTAGAGTAACATAACCTTACCCAGTATAATCTCACTTATAGCGAAGCTATTGATATGGTCTGGGGATGGTGGGATGTAGGCAAGTCTTACCTCTATCCCAGAGGATAGAGAGGCTGCTTCCAGGGAGACGCTCAACTCCAAAACCATAACCAAGACATAAGATTCTAGAAAACATACATAACCACATAACTACTAAAAAAGGTAAAAACACGAATAGTATAAATAAACACATGAATAAATAAGTGTTTCTTAGTAAAAATTCGATACCTGGAATATGTGAAAACCTATAAAAAGCTATATAACACCGCATAGAAACTGAAAATTAAGCTCCTAAGACAAGAGCCTAAAATAAACCAGGCCAACCTCCTAAAAGTCCTTAACCTTAGTCCTACATCTCCACGAAGTTCTGTCCTCGACTATGTCCTCAAAGAGGTGCAAATCTAACAAATCTTGCCTTATCCGTTCATCCCAAGTCATTTTCGGTCAGCCTCTACTCCTCCTTCCATCTACAGTAAGTGTTTCAACTGTTCTAACCGTGGTTGTTGCCTGCCTCTTCATGACATGCCCAAACCATCTCAATCTCCCCTCCCTAATCTTGTCTGAAATACTAGCAACCCTAATCTTTCCCTAAAAACCTCATTTTATCTTGTCCAACCTAGTGTGACTACATATCCATCTTAGCATCTTCATCTTTGCTACCTTTAGCTCACGTGCATGAATTTTCTTGATGGATCAATAATATGTTCCGTATAACACAGAATGTCCTGAATCGACTTTGACAACTCATCTAGGACAATCGCAAATAGAATTGTACTCAACGCTAACCCTTGGTGGAGTCATACCTACTTAAGAAAGAAATCAGTATCCTCTACTAGTACACGAACACTAGTTTTAGTATTAACATACATATCCTAAATTAAGTCTATATATTTTCTAGAAACCCTTCTATTGTCTAAACTATCACATATCAGTCTATGTGACACACTGGCATGTGTCTTTTACAAATCAATCAAAGTTGACTTTAAACATTCCTCATTTTATGTTCAAAACCAACATTTTGAAAACCGGACCGGCCGGTTTAACCGGAGACCGGCGGTGCCGGCGGGCCGGTCATGCCCTTTGAATCGTGATGTGAAGCAACCAGCCGGACGGACCGGTGGCCGGTGGTTGAACCGAAGAACCGGTTGAAATAAGGGTCGAGCCAGTGTATAGCTATCGAAAAGAAGATATTTCCATCGAAGGACGATTACCGGAGACTGGCCACTGTTTTTCGATTATGTTGAGACGTAACAAGAAGATGAAGTGTGTGCGCTCTCTCTCTATATATATATATTTCTCTCTCTCTCTCTCGTACAAGTAAAAGTGATATGATAAGTTTTGAAGTAAACTTAACAGTAAATTACTTTTTGAGTTCCTGTGTTTTAGTAGTTTTAACCATTTGAGTCAAAAACCAAAAAATTTAACGCCCTGAGTCCCTAACCGTTCATTTTATAACGTTTTGAGTCCAACTTTTAACACTTATACTTTTGATTTTGGTCTCAAGTGGTTAAAACCACTAAAAAACATTGACTCAAAACGTTATAAAATGAACGATTAGGGAATCAGAGCGTTAAACTTTTTGATTTTAAATTCAAGTATTTTACATATGTACTCAAAAAGTAACTTACTCTGAATTTAAAACAGAAGTTTGATTTCTACCTTTCTGGTGAGTGTTAACAGCTACATTGTGAGACCTACTGACCTAGCTAATATAAGATATAGGGTTTGACTCTTTAAATTAATATCTTAATATTTTATTATTTGTTTTCGACGACAACTCTTAATTCTTTAAAATTGTAATGTAAGTTCAATTTTATAGTTACTTTATTATATTTAGTTAGAAATAAAATGAAAGTTCAATTTATAATTAATTTATTATATTAAGTTAGAAATATATAAGTTTATAATCTGTTATCTTATGGTTAGAAATACATGTATTCTGGTTCTTAAATCCAGTCCGGTTGGTTCGACCAGTGAACCGGTATAGAGACCAGATTTAGTAATTAAATTTATTTCATAGTGATCAAATAAAGATCACTTAATTTATTTACTTGTCTATTTCGAAATTATTAAACTTAAAAAACGTATTTAATTCATTTGTTCCAACTTAGTAATGCCAAGTTAAGAAAAAGAATTTCACTAAATTATCATATCAAATTGGCCAATTGGATTTTAACACCTTTAACTTTGAAGAATTGGCCGATAACACCCGCAACTAACACTTTGATCTGTGACACCCTAAACTTTTAATTTTGTTTGTCATTTCACCACTCAGTTAAAAAATCAGTAACTTAGTTAGTTTTCAATCCTAGGTGGCATCCTACGTGGACCATTTTTGCATATGTGGCACATTCATGGTATAAAAGTCATCTTCTTCTTCGATTAACACCTGCACAAACAATTGGGAACTCATAACCGAAATCAAATCCAAATCACTTTCACCTAACATAACCGCATTATCATCATCCGTAACATAATCATAAGTCAAACAACAATTCCTCTCGTGAGTCATCGTTAACATAACCGAATTAAACTCACTCTGCGCTTTCACATCAAACATACTCCCGAAATGAGGTTGCCTTCATTATCGTGAAGATCTAACAACAGAAAACCCATACTAGATCCATCTATTCCGTTCATCACTTCGGAAATCCCCAACGTTTAACCATGAAAATCTTTACAAAAATCACCACTAATATACTACACTGTTCGATCATTTTGCCATCTCCAAGGTAACTTGCCTACTCCCGTCAGCCGATCATTCTTATGCCCAACAAATCATGCGAAAACATGGAACCCATGTGTGCTATGCCCAAACAAAGACATTATAAACAAATTTCTAGTTGAAAATCAACAAGCCTTCTCTTGAAAATCAACAAGCATTCTGTTGAAACTAGCCCGACGATTGAACCCTACACCACACCTAAAATCCGCCGATTGACTCCTACAACACGCCTAAAAACCTAAACTTTCAGGCGATTGACTCCTACACCACGCCTAAGATCCTAAACTTTCAGTCGATTGTTTAGATCTGCAAGCCTAGATCTGAAACTTGACAGACTATCACCTCCACAATCGGCCTCAAGAGGGGGTGAAAAGAGGAGACGATGAAGTTTAGGGCTCAAGTTCTAAGAAATTGATAGAGAACCGTGGTGTTCAGGTAGTGGTGCATG
The DNA here is from genome assembly GCA_030545235.1 of Helianthus tuberosus. Lineage (NCBI taxonomy): Eukaryota > Viridiplantae > Streptophyta > Magnoliopsida > Asterales > Asteraceae > Helianthus > Helianthus tuberosus. The sequence continues at coordinate 55,486,479 of CM060354.1, read as the reverse complement.
TGGGGGCGGTGGTTGGCGGAGAAAATGGCGGTGGTTAGTGGAGAACAGTAGTGGTGTGGTGGTGATGTATGGGTTAGATTAAGTGTGGTGTTTGGTGGCTGTTATGCTAGGGGCTGCCATTGTTGGAGTTCTGTTCACACTAACATTAAAGATTATTGTTGGAGTTCTGCTTCACCGCCATTAGAGATCATTTGTTTGCAGGTTTAGTGTTTGAGAGAGAAAGAATATGGAGGGTTTTTATAAAGGGAAACAGTGACACGTCATTCGCCACGTAATCCGGTCCATCTCAGCAAGTCATTCGCCACGTATACCCATGAATGTGCCACATATGCAAAAATGGTCCACGTAGGATGCCACCTAGGATTGAAAACTAACTAAGTTACTGATTTTTTAACTGAGTGGTGAAATGACAAACAAAATTAAAAGTTTGGGGTGTCACAGATCAAAGTGTTAGTTGCGGGTGTTATCGGCCAATTCTTCAAAGTTAAAGGTGTTAAAATCCAATTGGCCTATCAAATTAGAGTAGAATACAGTCAATCCATATGGTTTGTCCAAATTTTAAAAATGGTCCATAACTTTAAGAAAGTACACAAATGGTCCAAAGTTTTGCATACGGTTGACACATCTAGTCTCTAGCTTGGATGGAGATTAAATTTTTTTTTTCCAGTTAAATGCATATGAAAAAAAAAAATACCGTTATTATTTAAAATTTAAATTGAAACACCTAAAATACCAACCATGAGCTTAAAAACATATTATGCAAAAATCTTATTCTTCATTAAAATTGGGCTCACAATTAGGGTTACGGGGACTCTCACCCTATAGTTAAATGTGTACAATGTCAAGTCAACTATGAGCCTCGCCCCGTAGATCTCAAACCACAAAACATATATGTCGTGTAGTATGTTCACCTCAAATAAAAGATAAAACTAAAATCAGGGTCCAGCCTGTTACATATATGTATGGGGCGAATTGGTTAACCTAAGCCTCATCTTGAAATCCTTACTTAAAACATTTAAAGTTGTTTCACAATGTTGTCTGAGGTTGAAATCCTCACGTTGATCGAAGAAGCTGACAGTGCTAGACTCTTTAGTTCTCGGTGGCACGATATGTCGAGTTACAAAGGTCATAGAGGTGGAGATGAGTTGTCTAAGTTGCTTGATTAAGTATTTGAAATAGTAAATTAAGTTTACATCTAGGTATTTGATTTGTTTATAAGGGTGTAGGGAGTGGTTAAACACTTTGAGTGGCAAACCAAAAAACCGACCAATCAGAGCGCGCCATGTCAATCAGTCAAAAGTGTTTAAACTTTGGTGAAAAGTGTTGGCAATGGTTTAGACACTTGGTGAAGTGGTAAACTATTTTAAAAAAAAAAAGAAAAATGTGTGATTGGTTGAGATTAGATTGGACCCCACCCCACAGTACCCTCTCTCTCACCTCCCTCCCTTCCCTGATTCGGCATCCACTCACCGATTTTGCCCCCCTTTTCGGCAAACCATGTTCGGCAAACAAGTTGGTGGTGGGTGATATGCGGTGCCGGGTGGGTTTACCGCCCCCACACCGGACACCCTAATGATCTAAACTCTGAAAAGAAAACTATTTAAGAAATATTAATATAAGTTTACGACGTGAAACTTTTTTAACGATAAATTTACACATTGTTCACGTTGATTTTGTGTTTTAAGTTAGACTTAAACCATCACTTGATAAAAGTGAGACTTAAACCATCATCTTAAATATCTTAAAACACACTTTAATGCTTGCTAGATAAAAACCGACCTAGAATATTACTAATGATGGATTTTTAGATATTATCAAAATACTTTAGGTAGGCAATGTGGATTGTGGAAGCATAACCACTCATTGAATGTTTGAATTATTTGAGTTTTACTTTGACTAATTCCCCATCAAGGCAGGTACTAAAGTTCACTGGGAACTTACATAATTGGAGACTTCTTTTAATCCTTTAAGTTACTGATTGGAGATATTAAGTCCGTGTCGTCAGTGGCGGAGCTTGACCAAAAGTTTCGAAGGGGCGTAAAGTGATGGGACCCAAAAAAATTTTCCTATCGTTATATTTGGGGTCGGGTCGGCTATTCGATTCAGGTCATGTCAAATAATAATAGTTTCAAATAAAACTAAAAAAATTCATTCATTCAAAGGACCTGTTCTTGCACATAGAAAAACTAAATATTGTATAACAAACAAAAGACCTATACATATAATGATACGAGATAAATGAAACCTAGACGAAGAATTACAACTCAGCCCGACGACCTTTAAGATTTTTGAATTCATCAAATATGTCTTCCGAATCAAACTTATCAGCAATTTCTTTTTCTATGTAAATCATGAAGCCATTTGTGAGATATTAATTTTATTGTGTGGTCGGTAATCAAAGGTTAAACAAATAAAATAAGAGTTAAAATATATTTACCAAACTACCCATTATTTAGGAAAAATAACCAGGGGGCGATCCTATATAATTTTAAAATTTTCGGACGAAAAATTGGACTATATACACTTCTAAACGAAACATTGGGGTGGACGGGTGCACCCCCGGGCACCCATTATCCTTCGCCACTGCGTGTCGTTATCATATAAGGAACGTATATGGTTTTAGATTGTGAATAATTTTTTAATAATCATTGTTGCAAACATAATTCTTTTGCTTCGGCAGCTAGAATGCACTTGATGGTTAATTTTTTTTTGAAAGGAAAACTTCATTAACAACCAAGCTCAGGAACGAAAACCGAACCGGGCAACTAACAACGCAACTACATAATCACAAATTTACACCAATCCGACCACGAGATCGGATTGTTTTTGACCCTATTTTTATACCACAAAAAACCCAAAGACTTAACTTCCCCAAATACGTGCTCCACTTTCACCTGAGATCCCGAAAACACAACCTTGTTACGGGCAGACCAAAGGCACCAGCAAGCTAAAAAAATGATATCGTGCACAACCTTCCTCTCAACATTTCTGATATGCTTCGACTTGTGCACCTCTAGCAAGTCCTTAAATGAAAACGCGTATATCGGAGGGAGACGGCACCACCGCCCGACCTTCTGCCACAGAACTTCAGAGAAAATACAGGACGTAACAGATTCGGATCCAGACCCGCAGAGAGGGCACATCCCATCACCAACATCCACACCCCTTTTGTTCAGCGCATCCTTCGTCGGGATCCTATTTTTCTCCGCTCTCCAGATAAAAACGTTGCATTTGATGGGAACCCATCTGCACCAGTCCAGGATATACCTATCTGAATTCTCAGCGTCTCTAGCCAGAAGACTCTTCACGGAAGACACAGAGAAAACCCCCGTCCGATCCCCCAACCACCTCCATTCGTCCTCGCTGCTACTAAGAGACACCCCACCCAGCCACTCCATTAAAGTCTCCAGCTCCCTTTTTTCCTCATCTAAGTCTGGGTCGTGCTTCCACAACCATCCACCCTCTAGCCGATCCCGAACCGAACAGCTTTTGAAACATTCAAGCTGAAACAGCTGCGGAAAGACAATGAATAAAGGCTCATCTTTCAGCCAAGGGTCCGACCAGAAAAGAACATTATCACCTCGGCCCACTACCCCCTTAAAAGAGTTTTGAATAGGCTCGGCCCCATAAGAAGGCTTCAAGACGACCGAAGCTATATTATTCCAAACACCTCCAAGAGACTTTTTAACCGGAAGAAACGACCCACCCGTGCCGGCATTATGAATCGCTTTAACCACCTTAACCCACAAATTATCAACTTCAATTTTGAATCTCCATCCCCACTTACTCAGAAGAGCTAAGTTGACAACTCTTAATTTACAAATACCAAGGCCCCCTTTTTTCTTAGATAATGCCACCGAATCCCAGCCAACCCAATGAATCTTTTTACCAACCCCCGAACCTCCCCATAGGAATTTCCTTATCAGCCCTTCCAGATCCGAGATCACCTTCTTCGGAGCCCTATAAAGGGAAAAGTAATAAGAGGGCAGACTCGCGAGGACCGAACGAATGAGAGTGAGCCTACCACCAATCGAAAGAAGGGAAGACTTCCATAGGGAAAGCCTAGATTCGAAAGAGTCATACACTGGACGCCAGTTAATAATACGATTCATGTTAGCCCCCACCATAAGCCCGAGATACTTGAAGGGAAGGTTGTCAGGCAAACAACCCACAACATCCGCCAACAAACTCACTTCCGCACTACCCACCCCGATACCATATAAATTCGATTTCCCCACATTAATTCTTAATCCTGAGCATACATAAAAACATCTTAAAATTCTGAAAACATTTAAGACATTATCCTCACTCCATTCACCAATAAGAAGGGCATCATCGGCGAAAAACAAATGAGATAAAACCGGGCCATCATTCGGAAGAAGAATACCGCTAAGCACTCCCAATTCCCCAGCCTTATCAAGAAGACAAGACAAGGCTTCCATAACGACCACAAATAAAAAAAGGAGAAATAGGGTCCCCTGTCTCATACCTTTACCACACTTGAATTCAAAGGTAGAGGCCCCGTTGAGGTCACTTGATGGTTAACAGATTAAGAAACATTATTACATGTTTATATAGTTTTAGTTATCTATTTAAAGATAGGGGTGTATATGAGGCGAGACGCTTGTGAGCTTTTTTAGATCGTTTTGCTAAAAGATTGAATCCAACCAAATTTGAACGTGTTTGAGCTTACACTTGAGTCTAAATTGGAGATTATCTAATAAACAAAACCGAGCCCAAGCTTTACATGAAAGCTTGACTATGATTGCAAATATAAATGAGACTATAATTTATATAAATATGATCATTTTTGTTTTATATAATGAATATATAACTAACTACAAAATACATGTTATAATATAAAATTATGATAAAACCAAGAAAATAACATATATTATGTTATATATAATTCTTATTGTAGATACATATATACATAATCATATTTGTACATAGGGTGTTCAGAAAAAAAACTGTAACCAAATAAAAATCATAAACCGAACCGTAACTGTAACCGAATAAACTGATCCGAACAATGAATTCGGTTTTTGGTTTGGTTTCTAACCGAACCCGAATTGTTAATATGGTTTTTGGTTCAGTTTTGGATCCACGTTTTTTTATTTAGTTTATTCGGTTTATTTGGATAACCGAATAAACCATCAATTTAATTAATTATTAAATAAAAAAATAATAATGTTTTATAAACTATATACAATTTATTAACCCAAAATACTAAGTCTAATATCTAAGTATATGTATCCCCATGGTTTGAAGATTATTTATATTTTGTGTCATTAGACTTGTTGACTATTTATAGTTTCTACAATCTATGTTTTGAAGTTTTAACTTTGTGGTTGTGTGTACGACTATTTTATGGATATGTTTGTTTTATTTTGCCAAATCTTTTATTTATATATTGTTAGGTTTAAATTAATTGCTGATTTGATTTTCGAAAGTTAGAACATAAATATAAATTATGAAAAAAAGTACTTACGTACAATTTGGTTGAATTTGGTTTATTTGGCTTCTATTGAAACCAAACCAAATTGAATTTGGTTTGGTTTGGTTCGGTTTGCATATTCCTAATTTGGTTTAGTTTGGTTTTTGGTTTGGGATATAAAATTTTGAAAACCGAATAAACCATAAACCGAAGCGATTGGTTTGGTTTGGTTTGGGATATAAAATTTTGAAAACTAAATAAACCATAAACCGAAGCGATGAACACCCTTGTTTAGACTCCTCAACGCATCTGAAGTGTGTACGCCCGTGATGATGTGGATTTCATCTCTTTTTTCAGGCGCGGTGGAGATGGTTTGAAAGGAAGAGATCCGAAGTGCATGTCCATCTGCAAGGGCATAGAAAATTTGGGGTTTTGTGCCAATTCCTTTATTTTATGAATTTCTATTCAACTGTGATCTATTAATAAAGATATATAAACTTTTCTAAGCATACATGACCAGACAAAGAAAGATGAGAGCGGTAATTTGTTGAAGTGGTACTGCTACGGTGGTGCGATCAAGGGGCTGCCGTGTCGATGGTGGCTAATCTTTTAGAAAGAGAGAAGAGAGAACTGGGTTTTGATATTTGAGAAAGAGTTTTATATATAAATAATTAGTACGAAAATTCGAGCCAAGATTGAAAAAACATTAATAAACCTAACTCAAACTTTGATATTAAACTTGTAATGAGATTAACTTAAAATCTCTAATATTATATGAGATAAGTTTAAGCTTAGACGAGATGCACTTGAGTTTAAACAGCCTTACGGGTTCAGACAAAAACTCATGCTCTGTTAAACTTGTTAACAGCCTACTTGAAAAATATTAATCAAGTCTTTCTACTTTAATGAGTTACTAAATAAATAATCATTAGTTCGTTACAAAGAGAACAGGGAAAATAATAACATAATGAAAGGAATTAAAATTGAACAAAAGTGGCATAAATGGCTTAATATAAATCTAGATATTCTAAGCAAAATAATAACATAATGAAAGGAATTAAAATTGAACAAAAGTGGTATAAATGGCTTAATATAAATCTAGATATTCTCAATATCTATATTGAAGTAATTTTTAATATTTTATTTATATGTGCATTTTTTTCTTATAATTTTAACTTGTTAAAACTTCTTTTTACGCCGATATTTAAACCATTGACCGGCAAACCTTATAATACACAGAAAAGGAAAATTATCATAGATAACGTCGACAAACTACGAATATATATTAAGAAAGATCTATGAGGTTATCCGAAATTGACCCTCTTAGAAATCTTGACTTTGACTACTTTTTCTGTTCGGCCTACCCATTCACTATCACCTCCATGTTAGTGTAGTGATGCTTGCAAATTAGTGGATTACTATAGAATAAAAAATTATGACCTCCATGTTAGTGTGGTAGTGATGCTTGCAAATTGCTATAGAAAAAAAAATTATGACATAATCAAAAGATCACATTCTATAACTACTATATTATAATTTATATACTATTATTTTGTAACAAAAGTATGCATTTATAGTTGTACATTGTGTTTAAATTGTTGTATCTTAATCAAAATAGTTGTAATTTTGCTTAAATTGTTGTTCATTATCTAATTTATTTATATATTATTATTTTGTAACATTTTTGTAAATTGTGCTTAAGTTGTTGTACCTTAATCAAATAATGGTTTCATTATCTAACCAAATTTAATATGTTTTGTATGCATGTATGGTTGTAAATTGTGCTTAAGTGGTTGTACCCTAATCAAATAATGGTTTCATTATCTTACCAAATTCAATCGGTTTGATCCATTCAAAGTTGTGTTGTTTTATTTGTAAATTTACGCTCCATAAATTAGCAACAATTTTGTGCATAAGGTGTTGTAATTTATGTTTTGGGGAGTTTTCAAAAAAAAAGTTGATTTTTTAACTTTAACCCAAAAGCTTTTTATGTTTTGTAATTTTAACACATATAAATTGTTTTTTTTTTTCATTTTTAACTCAAAAGTTTTATTATTTTCAATTTAACCTCACAATATTTTTACCTTCAACTTTGGTCCCTATACTTTTCATCTTTCGCAAATTTTCATTTTACGTTTCGTTCTAAATTTTGCGAGTTAAGACGGCGCGACGTGCGTGTGTCGCTTAACGTTTTTTTTTGTTTCGTTCAAAATTATGCGAGTTAACACGACACAACATGCATGTGTGGTTCAATGTTTTACATTTACTTTTTTCGTTTGACAAGTTTGTCGCAACGCGCTGGTCCTGGATCAACTCAGTGTTGGTAGTCGCTGACGGTGGTGTGACATTAGTGCTATTTGGCATAGTTGTACGCCCCGCCGCAACGCGGGGATCTTAAATCTAGTTTTAAGTATTAAGTATTTATTTACATTTTCTTGGCAAATTAGAATTGATATTTTAAAAACAGTATGTTGACCTCTACTTTAGCCGTTTTCATGGTCATTTTAGACTTGGGTTATTCACGAGCCGAGTCGTATCCAGCGGACCTTTGCTCGTATTTGGCTTGTTTACAAACCGAATGAAGTGGCTCTGAAGGGGTATGGTCCCAGATCTCGCGTCAGCACGACCGCGAACGACCATTACCCTTATAAAAAACCCCCACCAGCAATAACTCACATGTGTCCGCGTAGGCACACGCGAACACGGCGGTCCAATCTGTCCAGTGATGAGAAGACTTACCTTAAGGACGGAAACCAATGTTACGCATAGCGATGCGGCCCCGCACCGCATCCTATGAACATTTTCGTCACGACAAGGGATCTGGACAACAGTAACAGTCACTAAGCGGCGATGCGGCATGGCACCGCATCCCGCATAAATCTTGGATGGAACAACCAACGCGGGAACAACATCAATGACCGCAAGCAGCGATGCGGCCTGGCACCGCATCCTGCCTACAAGGCAAGTGTGTCTGACACCACAGTGCAAGTGGCACTGGGAACAGTCGCCTACCGGCCCACGTGTGTACAACAGTCTGACACCACAGCAGGATATGGCATCACCACCGTAACCGACAGGTCTGACACACCTGCAAATAGCTGTGCGATGCCAGGCTAGCTACTCAACTACCCTCCTTCACTCCTCGGCTATAAATACTCACCCCAAACCAGGTTTGAGGTATCACTTCTAAACTCTCTCAATACTACTACTATCACACTTTGCTTCCCAAGCAAACTACTGATTCTCAGGCCGGAGAGTGGTAACAAGGAGCACCCCCTCGCCATCCTCCTTGTTGCGAGTCACGGCTTGTTTCCTTGTGCAGGAAACCCACCACCAGACGATCCAGCCAGCGATCCTCGGGAAGAAGGGATTAACCCTCTTGACGAGACCAGTGAGTTAACCCACTTGGTTAACCATTGTTTCATCATTGGCGCCCACCGCTACTCTTAGCACTTTTTCCAACCATCCCTTTCTCTCCAAAGATCATGTCTGATCGTCAAATCAACACTACCGGGGATAACCTAAACCCCGCAAACACAGGGCTTACGGGGACTGCCCCTCCAGCCCCAAATGTTGAACACATTGGCACATCAACGCAAGGGGGTGTATCCCTTACGTTCGGACACGACCTATCACAGTACGCTTCTGTGATACCTCCAGGCATGAACCTTCATACCTGGTACGACCAGCAACAAGCTTTGTTGGCCGCAGCATACAACAGAGCCTGCGCAGATGCGCAAGTATCTGCGGGGCCTACCCCAGCACCACATACCCCTGCGGGTCGTACTCTACAATACGAAGGCAGGGCTCCAACACATCCGGCCTCCAGAAGCAGGCAGGAAGACCGCAGATCCTCTTACTGTGACGTCCGCACATTAGCGGAGGACGATTCCTCGTACGGGTCCCGCCGCATGGACCCCATACATAGCCGCCTAGGCCCCCATGGCGAAACCAGGCGACAGTCTACAGCGCACCGCGGCCTCGGCATTCATAGCCGACTAGGACCTCAGTCCCACCAAGAAGGACAGGGCCATATTGATCCCGAAGACGGTACATACCGCGGGGAGTCTCATGCTACCAGCAGTAGACCGGGAGGACGTAACTATGTTCCTCCCACTCACCCCCGTACTACATACCTCCGCGCTGCAAAACACCACCAAAGCCAACCCAACAGGCCGAAATCTGCGGCCGAAAACTCCAAATTCGCCCCAGAAATCGCCCACGCCGATGTCACCACCACAAAATTCCCATTAAACATTGGGAAATACAACGGTTCGACTGACCCAGATGATCACATGAACATCTTCGTCGGCGTCAGATGCAACGGTAGGTGGGATGAACCCACTTGGTGTCATTTTTCCCCCCAGACCCTAACAGGTCTGGCCAGGGCCTGGTTCGACTCTTTGCTAGTAAAATCACTAACATCATTCGAGGACTTGCAAGCAAAGTTCCTCGCACATTTTAGCCAGCAGCGACGTTATGAACGTGACTCTATGGATGTCATGAACATCTGGCGCAGAGACAACGAATCGCTTGAGGCATTCGTTGTCCGTTACAATAAAGAATGCATAGAGATAGGCGACGTGGCCGACCAGATGGCACGTAACCATTTCATCGTTGCAGTCAAGGACGAACAAATGGTTATGAATATCTCCGGCAAGGACGGCTTGCCTAAGAAATGGGAAGATGTCATGGCTGCGGTCAAGACATACGCCCAGACTCAGTGGTCTCTCAGACCACACGTATCAAAGGCGCAGCCCCAAACAGAAGGCCAATCCTCCCACCAAGAACACAAGCGCCACAACAAGCGCAACCGGGACACATGGAATCGCGGCAGCGATCCCAGACCATATGTCCCACGTAACAACCAGCCCGACGCAAGGGCTGCAATCAACGCCCAACGTGAAAACCGGGCGTCGAAGAAAGAGTCTCGGGACCGCAGCTGGACCGAGATCAACCAGTCACCAAGCGACGTCCTCCTTACCGACGCGCAATTCCTGCGACCGGCCCAACCGATGCATTAGTCCAAAAAAACCAGGATCTCACACTCTACTGCGAGTATCACAAGGACAATGGCCACACAACAAACAGCTGCATCAGTCTCCGACTGGAGATTGAGCGAGCCCTAAAAGAGGGGAAACTGCAACACCTGTTGACAGGCGCACAAAAAGCTACCAAGCGCATCACTCCCCACAACGAGGGCACCTCCACGGGTAAGAGGACCATGTACGTGGCCTCTACCGACATGATCAATGGAGGAAAAGGAAGACCGCGCAAGGCGGCAAGAAGACCGGACAATGACTGGAAAGACGAGCAAGTCGTCTTTCCAAAAGTCCGAGGCGGACCGCGCGATAGGCGCGCCGTGGTTATAACAGGCCACCTGGCTCACTACTGCACCGAGCGATTATTCATCGACCCGGGCAGTACATCTGATATTATATACGAGCAGTGCTTCAACCAATTTGATCAAGAAAACAAAGATCGGTTGCAGCCAGCAGACTACCCGTTGGCCAGGTTTGCAGGGGAAACCGTATTCCCCCTGGGCCAGATTACTTTTCCTGTGCGCCTCACCAATGGGAGGCACACAAGAACGGAGGAGGTAAACTTCATGGTTTTACCGCACACCTCCAAGTACGACGTACTTCTCGGGAGAGAGTCCCAGGGCGATTTCAACATGATCACATCCGTCCCTCACTCTGCTATCGGTTTCCCAACCGAAACGGGAGTCGCGATAATATACACCCGAAGAGAAGTTTTGTCTACGGATGAGCTGCGTCCAGCCAAGGTAGTAAGGCCTACCCCCAACACTCAACCAGAAAAATGGGTTCTAAACGCAAGACACCCAGAGCAAACAGTTACGTTGGGCCACGCCTTGTCTCCTACTATCAAAGCACAACTGAAGCAACTTCTCTTCAGGAACCAAGATATTTTTGCGTGGACACCCGCAGACATGACAGGGGTACCACGCGAAATCGCGCAACATTTCTTGAATACCATGCCAGGTATCAAACCAGTGATCCAAGGCCAACGCCACCTTAGATCAGCAAAAAACGCGGCGATGGAAGAGCAGGTACAGGAACTGCTCTCCGCAGGCATCCTGCGGGAAGTCAAATACCAGACTTGGTTATCCAACCCAGACATGGTAGAAAAACCAAGCGGGGGCTGGCGCATGTGTGTCGATTACAAAGACCTCAACAAGGCCTGCCCCAAGGATTGTTACGCACTTCCGGAGATCGACGAAAAGGTCGATAACCTCGCACCATTTAGATGGAAGTGCTTCCTCGATTGTTACAAAGGCTACCACTAAGTACAGATGGCAATCGACGATGAAGATAAAACGGCATTCCGCACTCCTACCGGGAACTACTGCTATACAAAAATGTCGTTCGGGTTACGCAACGCGGGCGCAACCTATCAAAAATTGATGAACGACACTTTCCGCGGTCAAATCAGCAAAAGTGTCTAAATCTATATGGACAACCTGGTCGTCATGAGCATGGAGGAAGACACCATGCTCAATGATATTGAAAGAACATTCCAAACTCTGCGAAGCGTCAACATGAAGCTCAACCCAGGGAAATGCTCGTTTGGAATGGAAGAAGGCAAATTCCTGGGATTCATCGTAACCAAAGATGGATTCAAGGTGAACCCGGAAAAAGTACAGGCGATCGAACGCATGCCATCGCCTTCTACGATGAAAGAAATGCAACGACTAGCCGGCAGGCTAGCCACGCTAAATAGGTTCTTAGCTAACCATGCAGCTAAGTCTTATCCTTTCATCAAGACTCTGCGGAGCTGTTTAAAAAAGGAACAATTCCAATGGACCGCAGAGGCCGAAAAAGCTTTCCGGGAGATGAAAGAGTGTTTGATTCAACTCCCAACTCTAACCGCACCTCGCAAGGATGAACCACTTATTTTGTACCTATCTGCCGCCGACAACGCAGTAGGCGCGGTACTCATAGTGGAGCGAGAAGGGGTTCAAACACCCATCTACTACATCAGCAAAATGCTCAACGACCCAGAGACGAGGTACTCCATCATGGAGAAGTTGGTACTAGCACTGGTACAGGCGTCAAGACGATTACGACGCTACTTCGCGAACCACGTCATCACAGTGCTAACCAACTACAGGATCGGCCCAATCCTATCCAAACCCGACATCTCTGGGAGGTTAGCAAAATGGGCAATCGAGCTGGGCGCACTTTCGCTGAACTATAAGCCGCGCCCGGCAATCAAAGGCCAGGTCTTGGCTGACTTCGTTGCTGAAGTACCAGCAAATCGCATTCAAGAATGCGAAGAAGAACAAAACCATGCATCATCACCATCATCCGCAGAAACATGGGGACTATATACGGATGGTGCGTCCAACGAAGATGGTGCAGGTGCAGGTGCAGGTCTGCGCCTCGTCAGCCCCGACGGCCAAGAGCTTACTTATGCAATCCGCCTCGATTTCAAAAGCACAAATAACGAGGCAGAGTACGAGGCTCTACTGGCAGGGCTGCGTTTGGCAGTCAAACTCGGCGTCCAACATTTGGAGGCACACGTCGACTCACTATTAGTCGCAGGACAGATGCGCGGTGACTATGCTGCAAAAGGGGATATCATGATCCTCTACCTGGAACAAGCCTTGCAACTGAGAAAAAAATTCACTTCCTTCAATATCCGCCATATCAACAGGAGTGAAAACAAACCCGCGGATGCACTATCAAAACTGGCATCCACAAGCTTCCAACACCTGGCAAAGGAGGTACGCATCGAAATCCTGCAAAATCCTTCGGTACCCTTGCGCCAAGTCAATGTCATCCAGTACGGTACAACATCCTGGATGACACCGATTATTGCATACTTACAATCAGGTGTTACGCCCGAAAGCAAAGCAGAGGCGCGCAAGCTGCAATACAAAGCGTGTCATTACCAAATGGGAAACGGGATCTTATACCGTAAATCATATCTGGGGCCACTCCTACGATGCGTCGACCCTCAAGATGCCACGTACCTTATCAGAGAAATACACGAAGGAATATGTGGCATACACGCAGGCCCACGCATGGTGGTGGCCAAAATCATGAATGCCGGGTACTACTGGCCCGGCATGCACGCGTCCGCATTTGTACCTTCAACCCAGGAGACTACGTCATTCGTGACAATGAAGCATCTAACGCGGAACGCCCAGGGAAACTCGCCCCCAAGTGGGAAGGACCCTACCTCATCCAAGAGGTCCCGGGCAAAGGCGCATATAAACTGCAAACATTAGAAGACGAAACTATCGCACGCACATGGAATGCGCAACAGCTTCGACGCTGTTATATGTAAGCCATGTTTTTTTCATGTACCATGTAACCTATCGGGCCGCATGCCATTTGCAAATAAATAAATAGACGATTCAATGCAATATTGTTTATTTATTTCTACTACAAATGCGTGTTCCACTCTGCGGTATCCACAAAAACAGATTAAGCAAAATCTTCATTCGCGCTACCCACACAGAGTGGTGACCACACGCAACTATTATAATAGGCCAACAATGGCAACACTGTTTATCCGGCTGGATACAGTTTCATACTTGCATATCACCTGGATATGCAAAAGGCAAACACAGACCTAGTGTTAATTCACATTAACATTAACTCATACAAGTTCACACAGACAAGTAGTAAAAACTTTATATTCAAAAAATTTCTACACCTACGCGGTGCACAAGGGATTTACATAAGGTTTTTTGACATTTACAATGAGGACACAACAAAAAGCACGCGGGCCAGCCTAGTCCTTCTTTGTGCCACTGGAGCCTGCACCATCCTTGCCCTCAACAACAGGCTTTTCCTCGTCTTCCTCATCAGCATACAACACCCGCAAGCGGTCTACGTAGTCTTCTGCCTCCAGACACTCATTAAGCTCCTCAAGAGCAGAAATGGGCGTCTCGTTATACGATGCAACAGCAGCAGCAAGAAGCGCTTCAGTATCCGCACCGTGGAACCCGGATCGCTCATCGGTATATTGGCCCTGGGCCAGAACATTCATATGGGCAATGCAACGATTGTAGCCAGCCTTAAAACCAGCATCCCGGGCGCGCTCCCTAATATCATTAACACCTGCCACGTTCTCAGGTGCGTCCAGAATGGACGTAACAACCTGTGAAGCAAAAGGATACAGTTAGCAAAGGCAAAACCTAAAAAAGTAACAAAAGCAACGGATACTTACATGCCCGATACCGTGCATACGCATCCATTCATGGTCCTTCTTGAACCGGTTAACTGAAGAGGCAAGGCTATCTCTAGCCTCTTCAGCTTCTCTTGCCCGCGCTTCAGCTTCAGCAGCACGGCCAGAAACCTCCTCAATAGCGGCCCCCTGGTCCGCACTTCAGCCTTTTTTCCAGGGAAGATAAGTACAAAAGTTAAATCAACATACTTATGAGATACATGCAAATTCAAAAACAAAACAAAATTATACCTGGAGGCCCAGGATAGTTTTGGTTAAGTTGGTGCGATCAACGTTTGCCCCTTCAAGAGCCCTTGCAGCACGGGCCTCCGCCTCCTTGGCCTCTTCAAGAGCCTTGGCAAGGCGAGCTTCTGCTTCCTTGGCCTCTTGAGCAGCCGCAACAGCTGCGGTTTTTTCCTTAACCAACGCAGCAATCACAGCTTTGGCATTGGTAAGCTCCTGACGAACATGAAAAAGATTTTCATTCTGTTTGGCCCAAGATTCTTTCCAAGTCTTGCGCTCACCAGATAGCGTCTCGCGCTCATTAGAAAGAGTTTCTTTCCAACTCTTGCGCTCATCAGATAGCAGTTTTGCAAGGGTACGAACCTGTTTAAGCTCAGCAGTGGCAGCCCACTCCTCAGTCTGCTTACGCTTTTCAAAAGCAGCCCTATCCCTTTCAAGCTGCTCTGCACCCTCACGCGCAGCCTTCACCAACTCATCAGCCTCGACACGCAACCGCACATTTTCCTCCTCCTTACGGGCCAACACCTTGTAGTTGTCCAAAATGGCATTCGCCATTATGGAACTCCCCACAAGCATGGAGGAGAGTTGGTTAATCTGGACTTCAGTTGGTAAGGCACGGGCCCGATTGACTTCAAATGGGGTGCCCAGACCACCCAAAATCTCCCTATACGCGGAGGGGTCAGCAGAGATATCATCCCCTTGCATTACAGACCATGGAGGGCGGTGATAGGTCATGGCCCGGTCTTCAGTATAAGTGCGGTAATAAAACTCCAATTCAGTCTCCTCAGGCTGAATAGGAGTCTCTTTAAAACCCGCATCCCCTGAAGCGGAACCAGAAGCCTTCTCATCAGCGGGAGATTTCTTGCTTCCGGTATAACCAAACTTCAAGTGAAGCTCCTCAGTATCCTCTGGGATGATAACATTATCATGAGAATCCACTGTGTCATAGATCTGAGACGCAGGTCCCTTCCCAGTATCTTCCGCCCGCGCAGAGGGCTCAGGCACCACCTTTACCCCCACATCCGCGGCTTTGTCACGCGGAGGGGAATAAGGAGCATCAAAAATGGAGAAACCTTCATCTTGAGGTTCTGTAATCAAAGCAAAAAGGCTTTAAACTACAAGTACAAAAACAATACTTGTAACAATTATGAATTACTTACTAGAAACAACCGCAGGATCAACAGACTTCAGAACAGCCTTCCGTCGGGTCTGAATTTTTGGTTTCTTCTTCTCACCAACATCAACAGCCTTATCGGCCTTTCTCTTCTTCTCATCAGCAGGTTTGGAACCCGCAGAGGTACCACCTACAACCGCACCACCACCTGGAACACCCAAACCCTCAAGGGTGTCAGATACTACCACGTAATCGGTATATCTGCGGAAATGAGAACGAGAGATACCTGCCACCTGCGGCACCAAAGGCGGAACAACAGGAGCCTCAGGTTTTTTCTTGCCACGACCCCGCGGAACCTTCTCCGCATGCTTCTTCGGAGCACCCTTCACCTCAAACTTACCCAGGGCCCCAAGAGTACCTGCGTGTTAATCACAAAACAGGAAAATAAGAAACATGAACTTTACAACAAAGTTAAGAAGACTATATATCATACCTTCGCCCTGCGGCAGGGGTGCATTCAACACATCGCGCGTAGGAACGCGGAAATTCCTAAGAATGGTTAAGTTGAAACCTTGACCTGCTGCAGTCTCAACAATTTCAAGCTTCCCTTCGAAGGATGGATCGAATATTTTCCACAGCTCAGCATCATCTGATAAGTACTTTTACAAATAAGTAACAATGGTTAAGGAAGGAAACCGCAAAAGAGAAACAACACATACCTCCGTTTTTCTCCCGCACAACGGGCTTTGCATGCCTATCAGCCCTGGTCAGCATCATCTGCAGCACCCACAGCTGCATGTTGTCCAACTTCTGATGCTCAATGGTCCTTAACCTTGGGAACCATTCCACCGTCCCCGGACCGGGAAGATCAATATCCTCTACAGGGATCACCTCATTCACGTTACGGAAAGTCATCCTCGCAACAACCGCCACAGCCTTAACGTAGAAAAACTTCCTCTTCCACGTCGTGATACCCTTGGGTGGGGTCATCAGCTTGGTGCTCCCGTACCGTTGGCTAAAAGAAAAAAACCCAGTATTTACAGTTAACTGGTAAAACCGCCGGAAATTATCAACAGTAATCGGCAAACCAAGAGCACGAAAGGTGTACTCAAAGTGTCTAATACGAATCATCCCGAAAGGACTCATTTGGGAGATGTGAAGTTTGTAAAACTCCAAAACTTCGGAAACAAAAACGGTTAATGGTAAACGAAGGTTACCATCACCGAATGAATCAGCCCACATTGTGACATAACCGGCCGGAGCATTAGCACCGGTGTCACCCTCCTTGGGATAAAGAGCCCCAAACTCCTTCGGCATTTTTATACTGGTCATCAGTCGGTTAAACAGCACCGTGGACCACTTCAACGTTGGTAGGCCACCACCGGGGCCACTACCACCGTCGTCTTCTTCTTCCCCGGCCACCGGAGAAGAAGTTTCAGGGTTTTCACCCTCCACATTGTGTGGGTTAGATGGTTCAGCCATCAAGAAATAAAAATGAAGAAGGAAGAAGTATGAGTTTGCAAGAAAACTCAGAGAACAACCAGAATTACGGACAGGTCAGTCGGAGAAGACGAGGGGAACACACTTTCTTTCACCGGAGAAATTTTTGAAATTTGAACAAAGTGAGGAAAAATCAAACAGTTTCCCCTTATATACTCATCGCAATTAATGCGATGCAGTAAACCGACTTACCACTTTCAAAATAGGCGAATTACAAGGCGACACGTGTTCAGCGACGTTTCCGCTGACGGTTATCACGCGCGCGTGGCCGCACACGCGCCTGACAGAATGGACTATTACACTACTTGCTACAGTGCATTTATGACCTCGGGCAGTGCAAACGTCCTTTCGGATCAGCACATGACAGAAACCCTACCAACTTTCAACAACCCACACGTGTCATCAGCCACGTAGACAAACACAAAAGCGACAAACATTATCCAAACTTAAGCGGCATGCGGTTTCTCTGGTTTACCGCACCATAACCCATACCGCATGTCGTTTTTTACATACCCCTCAAAAAAGGCAAAAATATATATCTTTAAATTATATAAAGGGGTATAAACAATAACCGCACATACCCACGAGCACACGTGGAATATGCGGAGATGACACATACGAACCCGCACAGTTGTGTCAGATACTCAGAACCAGCATAGTTCTTTGGACTGCGAAAACCGCTTCTCAGGATGCGGTAAACCGCACTCCATGTAAGCTTCTTCAAGCTTCAAAACCCTCATTTCCGGTTCACAGCCACAAAGGGAACGCAAACACCTGCTCCTTAAGGAACAAGACAAGTATGCTGAGCAACCGCACATCAGCAACCCTGTCTCTTGAACCTTCAAGAGGCACATCCAGGCTACAAGACTTCTAGAAGCGAGTTCTTTGCTGCAAACCGCAACCACTCATGAGTAGCTGCTACAAACCGCAACTATGCGAACGGTAGCTACGGAAGAGCCACAACTAAACCACCACGCGGTTGAGCAAAGCTACTCCAAGGAAAACCGCTTTCCAACTAAGCGTGAAGGAAAGTGGTTACAGAACGAATGCGGAAGAGTTTCAACCAACTTCCCAAGTATCTAAGGTGATCCTCCTCCGGCAATACTACTTAAAGGAAAACTACTTCCCACCAAAGCATGAAGGAAAGTAGCTCCAGAACAGTGGTAACAAGTCTGCTTACGACTAGTTTTTCACCTATGGACTGCATAGAATAAACAATGGTGGACACAACCCTGCCTATGACCATGTTTATCTGCCCATAGTCCAGATTCACATTGTTCGACCAAACACGGCCAACAATGACGCAACTACCCCACGTTTCTCAAACAAACATGGCCAACAAGGTGCAGCAACGAGGTAACCGCAAAGGACGTGCGGTTACTAGAGAGCTAAACCTTAGAGGACGTGCGGTTACTTGAGAGATAAACCACAGAGGACGTGCGGTTACTACAGAGCTAAACTGGAGAACACGAACACCCCACAAAACAGGGATCATCGTTACATGTCCAGTTGCAGAACATAGAGCTTCAGCAAAGTACTTACAGCTTTGCATTAGCTGACGCAGAGGTTACAACTACAAAAGGCAGAGGCTAACACCTTCCGTCACGATCTCAAAGGTTGGTTCGAACCCTGCCAACACCTTCGGTCACCATTTCAAAGGTTGGTTCGAAACACCAACAGGTGGCTGATGACATCAGGAAAAGGTAGACCAAGAGTCAAGTCCTTGGCTGAGAATTTCGCATCAGACGGAACTTGCTCACCGGACATCCTCCTCAAACGAAGAAACAATCCACTCGAAAGGCCTACCGACCATATTCTACCTTCTAAACACCATAGTCCAGTATTTCTCCCACATGCAACTTGCATAAGGAAGAAACACTAGACTGGGGGGACTTGAAGGGGTATGGTCCCAGATCTCGCGTCAGCACGACCGCGAACGACCATTACCCTTATCAAAAACCCCCACCAGCAATAACTCACCTGTGTCCGCGTAGGCACACGCGAACACAGCGGTCCAATCTGTCTAGTGATGAGAAGACTTACCTTAAGGACGGAAACCAATGTTACGCATAGCGATGCGGCCCCGCACCGCATCCTATGAACATTTTCGTCACGACAAGGGATCTGGACAACAGTAACAGTCACTAAGCGGCGATGCGGCATGGCACCGCATCCCGCATAAATCTTGGATGGAACAACTAACACGGGAACAACATCAATGACCGCAAGCAGCGATGCGGCCTGGCACCGCATCCTGCCTACAAGGCAAGTGGGTCTGACACCACAGTGCAAGTGGCACTGGGAACAGTCGCCTACCGGCCCACGTGTGTACAACAGTCTGACTCCACAGCAGGACGTGGCATCACCACCGTAACCGGCAGGTCTGACACACCTGCAAATAGCTGTGCGATGCCAGTCTAGCTACTCAACTACCCTCCTTCACTCCTCGGCTATAAATACTCACCCCAAACCAGGTTTGAGGTATCACTTCTCAACTCTCTCAATACTACTACTATCACACTTTGCTTCCCAAGCAAACTACTGATTCTCACGCCGGAGAGTGGTAACAAAGAGCACCCCCTCCCCATCCTCCTTGTTGCGAGTCACGACTTGTTTCCTTGTGCAGGAAACCCACCACCAGACGATCCAGCCAGCGATCCTCGGGAAGAAGGGATTAACCCTCTTGACGAGACCAGTGAGTTAACCCACTTGGTTAACCATTGTTTCATCAGGCTCATTTAAAGTCGGCCTCAAATCAAATAAGCATTTTCGAGCAGTGCATATATCGAGCGAGCGTTGAGCCAACTTTGAGCGATTTTAATAACTGTCTCACCCAATTCAAATCTGCAGAGAGAGATATGACAATGTTATGGTCGATGAGGCGGCGATCATATTGCACATTGCACGAACAATGTCGTTTAGCGGTCTGTGGTTTAACTTTTAGATTTTGTGTTAATTTTTTTTATTTACATGATTGTGCTAGTACGTATAGATATAGTTGTAAATTTGTATATAATGGACCAACATCTAATAGAGTAGTATATATAAAACTATAAATTTAATTTATATTTATGTATATGTATATGTGTATGTGTCTGTATATATAGGTGTGTGTGTATATGTAGGGTTGTAAACGAACCGAACGAACACGAACAAGACCTTGTTCGTGTTCGTTTGTTAAGAAATATATGTGTTTGCAAACAGTTCACGAACACTTATCAAACGAGATTTTATGTTCGTGTTCGTTTGTTAAGGAAATGAAATTGTTCGTGTTCGTTTGTGTTTGTTTGTTAATTTTAGGCAACGAACAAAAACGAACGTTGACGAACACAAATGAGCACAAATTAATGTTCATGAACACAAATGGAAACAAAAGAACATAAACAATCGTTCATAAACAGAATATAAAATACACGGACACTTATTAGATATTTATTTTGTCGGAATTTTGAAGTATTTAAATAGATATAAAAACTAAAAATACTAATGAACTATCGAACACAAACAAACACGTTACCGAACGTTCACGAACATAAACGAACGAACACGACATCTGTTCATGTTTGTTCATTTATCTAAACGAACGGAATTTCTTGTTTGTGTTCGTTTGTTTAATAAACGAACGAACACAAACGAACTTCCCGCCGAACGGTTCACGAACTGTTCGCCGAACATTTGGGTCGTTTACAGCCCTATGTATATGTATATGTATATATATATATACTAATTAAAAATAATAACCCGAGCCAAGCCGAGCGTATCCTTGCTCATGCTTGGCTCGTTAATAAACCGAACAGAGCAGAGCGGCTCGTTTATAACTGAGCCTTAAACCGAACGAGCATTTTCCAAGCAAGCGACAAATAGCGAGCGATTTCGCAGGCCCTATTTTAAACTGCATGGTGTGGTAGGTAAGGATAAAAGGGTAAATCGTGCCACATATACGCCACCTAGTCAATGGAAGCTTCGCCCTACAAAACACAAAAACCATAGAGAGTTGGACAAAGGCCATTTTTTTTATTAATATTTTTTATTGTAATTCTTAAAAAAAAACAAAACAATCAAATAAAAAAGACATTATATATATATATATATATATATATATATATATATATATATATATATATATATATATATATATATATATATATATAGGGCTCGGTTCAAATGAAAACCACAACGAGTTGTGAGAACTCCTTCCTGCGCGAGTTGGATCAAAAAAAATTTGCACAAACGTAGATGAAAATATTATAAACGCATCTGTAAAAAAAGTAAAAAAAAATTGTCGAGTCGGTAGTTTTGATTGATGCAAGTTTTATTACGCGCTAGTGTAAATTTTGTACGAAGATAAATATTTTTTACGCCTCATGTTAATGTGTGTATGCGGCATTTTTTTTATTATTTTTTTTTTGCTGAAACAAGTGATTTTTTTTTACTTTTGAGGAAAAAAATTCGGAAAAACCTTATGGATGGCCTAGTTCTCACGGTCCTCACAACTCAAGATGGTTCTCATTTAAACTCATCCCTATATATATATATATATATATACAGCCATACACGTGTCCCTGATTCATTTTTATTAGATAAGGGTATATCAGACATTCTGTTCAATCATCCGAGGGCTAATTAGGGAATTCCGTCAACAAGGAAGCAGATTACGAGTTCGTTGCACAACCATCTATCTAATTATGATTCGTATCAATTCGATAGTAGGTTTTTGATTGATTCGTATACGGAACACATATGTCCATACCGAAAATGCTGAATTCGTCATTTAGGATGTTTATTTTGGGTTTTTATCAGAGGGTTACGGTTGAGGAATGGGTTTTTATTTGATTTAAAGGTGTTTTCATGTTATTAGATTGTAATGAGATTGAAGATAAGATGTTTCAAGTTTTATTTGGTGATTTTAACATATCGCATTTGTTGTTTTTAACACATCGCGTGTATTAAACATTGGAGCATAAGGATATTTTAGCATGTTTGAGTTGGACATTTCGCACACAATAAAGTATTATGATGTAATTTCGCATGTTTGGGTTCAACATTTCGCACACTATAAAGTTTTAACATGTTGAGTTCAATGTTTCGCACACTATAAAAGTAATGACATGTAATTTCGCACAGTGTGTTCTATAATTCAGTTCAATAATTCATATCAAATAATTCAGTTCAATAATTGATATCAATAATTCATATCAATAATTTTATAGTGTTTTTTTATTATAAAGTTTATCTTTTTATAACAATTTCAAACCACTTATATCTTATCTTATAAAAAAATGGCAGACCTCCCAACATCATCTTCTGACTCAAGTATCAAACAGTCTTTAAGAAAAAGGATTCAGGAACAAATTCAAGAGGATCGATCATGTCAAGAGATGCTGGAAACCAACATTTCTCGTGTAACAGAAAACATGAAGAGAAGACAAGAAATTGTGAACTTGCTATCTCAGATGCAAGTGAGTAGTCTTCGAGAAATTGCTGTTATGTTCATTATTGATCTGGGTGAGAGGGATGAGAATGAGTTGAAAGAGTTGCCGAATACAATAACTATCTTAAGATGCTCGATGGAGATGAAAATGAAGTTCATTTCATCTTTTAAATGACCTTGTTTTATTTTGTATCTTTGTAGTTTTCTGTTTTAGTGTTTTATTTAATAAAACATGCAAGTTTCTTATGTTTCATATAATTCACATGCTGTGAGATTTGCATGGGATTTATTTTCGCACGTGTAATTCAATATTTGCATATTATAAGCAATTCAATGTCAAACATGCGATTTTATACTTAAAACATACGATTTTAAAAACATAAATGTAATCTAACAAGTCTAATAATGCAACAGAAAATCAACATCAAACAAGTCTATTTGTCCTTTCCAATAAATGCTTTCAACCTCTCTGGGATTTTTTGTCCAAATCTTTGATATACCTTTCTTTGTCCGGCCATTTATCGAAAGCAATTGTCTATTTAATTATTCGTTGACACTCCAAATTGTACTCTGATAGAATGATCTTACTCATATATATGTGTCTCAGTAGGTGAAGTTGTGAATTTTGTCTATTGTTTACTTCATTTTCATTCACAAACCCAGACAACCATGGTATTTTCCCCTTGTATGTTTCCATATGACGCATCGTAAACACCCCACAGTCTATACCATTAGTAAGCGTCCTCCATTCCATCTCTTTTCTTTCTATCACTGATGTTTCAAGTGCTTTTATAGCTGGTGTTGGTTTTACAGTATAACAACCCTAAAACAAACCAACACCCTCGAAATATTTTTGAGACCTCTAAAATATATTAGAATATCCCTATGTGTTTCTAAATACACCCCGTATGTGAAAACCGAGCCCAAAATATGATTTAACATTAAAAATAAAATAAAAACAAAGAAATTGAGGCTGTCGCGGGGCGCGTAAGCCACCCCTTGAGCATACGCGGGCTGCGAGCGATCGGAAACGAGGCAGCACCCGGTGCCGCCACGTGTCGTCACGCGTGTTGAACCTATACGTGACCCAGATCAGCTACATCCCAAGACCCCCTACTACACGGGCCGCGTAGCTTCTTGCTACGACTTACGTGGGCCGCGTAAAGCCCGAAATCAGGCCCTATATAAGAGGGCATCGGGCCTTCAGTTTACGTCGCTCATATTTTAACTTTCTCTCTCAATTTCTTAATAGTAGAAGCTATACTCGGGTATAATATCCCCCTAAAATAACGAAGTTCTGCTCCGTTGTAAGTATCATAACCCCTGGATACGTATTAGATACTCTGCCCGATTGATCTAGGGTTCCGTAACGGCTGTCGTGGTTCTGCCCGACGTAGTCGTTGGAATGCCGTCTCGGGGAGGGTATTACTAATGTTAAAATGGGTTATTATACTAACACGCGTGCATTTGTGTAATTTATAGATTATTCCCAAGAAATCCTTACAGAAAATCTAAGACAGCAATGTGAGTAATCTCCTTTTTGCAAATTGTTTTTACAAAACCTCACACGATTAAATATATATATTAAGCAGTTATTGAGTATTTGTAAGGATACAATTATCGTCGGTATGTTGGGGTTTTGTATACAAAATTTGTTACTGCCTTGCGAGGAGTAACATTTCCCCAAGTCGGGTTTGACAGTACCGTGGGTGGTAATTGATATGACTTGGAAACAAATATAATTGCGAGGCCGCCCTCAATACTGTACAATGGTTTTTATTAAAACTTGATTGAACTGGGATTCACTCACCAGTATTTCCCACAGACAAAATGTTTTTAAACGCGTTTCAGGTAACAAAATGTGAAAGCCAAATAGAAGCCAGCTGGACAGCACTGAAGGCTTGGAAAATTGGCAATAAAGTTACCTAAAATAAATAGATGTTTTTATTAAATAAAAATAGGATTTATTCCTATGGAAATGCGTATACTGAAAACTTGGGTTTTACCCCATGTGTTTAATATTATGAAAGACTGGTATTTTACTCTGATAAAATATTTCCTAACTACGGTCCTGATGAAATTTCCGCTGGCAAAATTGATAAAACACTAGATACCACCAAAACTGGTCGCGGCCGCCCGTTCCTAGGTTATTAGGGGATGGGGGTTGCGACAGAAGGTGGTATCAGAGCTAAGCCACTGATTCAACCACAGAAATGTTCTGCTGACACCAAAATTCAAATTGTTAGGAAATAAATTACGGGAATACGTGCACAATTTTATTTTCTTGTTATGTGTTATTTGACTATTTGTTAGTTTACAGTATGAGCGACCAAGGACCATCTGACGTGTACCATCAATTGTCTGGTTCGCCTAGAAGCGAAGGTGACTCTTCTCAGCCTGCCCTCTCAGGGTACTCTGCTGATACGGAAGAAGGAATATTCATGTTTAAGGCTCAGTCTGAAGAGCCATTCCCTTAGAAAAAGAGAGGATGGTTCAGTCGAGGGTGAAGAAACACTAAACTAAATGGTCGGAACCGAGATAGTTAGGGGGTTTGAATCCGCATAAAAAGGTTAGCTCTCTCTCGGTTGATTCAGTGCAACGGGATTTCTTCTCCGGTGGTTCTGCAAAAAAGAACACCGTTAGCCTCGCCAAGGGGAGAAGAGGGTTCTCTCCTTGACCCGACTCCGGCGTGAGAATAAGTATTGGTAATGGAGAAGATAAGTATTTGAGAAGTGAGAGTGATCTGAGTTTATACCTGAACAGTTCTCTTATTTATAACCGGGAGTTTGGGAGGGAAAACCTGTTATTGAAAAGATAACGGAAAATGCTAACGCCGTAGCGGTTATTTTTTCTCCCGTTTGAGTTCTTTGATCTGACGTCAATTAGCCTCGATCCGATGTGAATGCACACGGATCGTGGTTTGATCTATGGCCGGGGAATCGCCACGTGGAAAGTGATTAATTGGAGATTACTCTCCAATTGCATGCCTTCGTTGTGATTCCAGGGTTGTCTGTGGTGATGACACGTGTCCAGACGGTTATAACCGTCTGGGTGGTGCACGATTGTATTTCTTTCTAGAAGATCACTGCTGTAATCTGGTGTGACACCTTGCTGTGTGGACACAGACGAATAAATCCCAAGTCTGGGTAAAATAATATCCAAGTCTGGATATTTAGGCGGAGGTATGGAACAAAGGATTCTAATCCTTTGTTAATGGAAGAAGGCGCGAGGGTTTATGTTTTCCTTTGGGCGCGCAACTATAGATTTGCTGACTGCTTTTCCCTTTTTGTAATACCAGTGCGCGGCCGCGCAAGGCTTAAAAAGTCAAAAGGCCAATCTGTGGTATGGTCTCAAATCCTTTTTATGAGGTTTTTGGGACCTTACCCCTTCAAGTCCCCCAGTCTAGTGTTGTACTTATGCAAGTAAGTGGAGCATTGGACTTATGAGAGGGAAATGTTTTTTGGGCGCGAAAAATAAGAAATCTTCTCTGAGAAGATTTGAATTTACTGAGTTTGTAAAGATTTTTTGTAAAAAATCTTTGACTTGACGTTATTTCAGTAAATTCATTTTGACAACCTGTCATTGTCAGTTGTTTTTTACCATTCGTGTTTTACACGTGCGCGTGTAAACGCGTGTATGTTCTGACATCTGCTTTTTCTGTTGCTTGGGTAATCGTGATACCCGGAACAGTACTGTGACGGTTACCGATGCTTATTTATTGCGATGGGTATATAATCGTTTGGGTAACCTCCTCTGTGTAATCATTGTTTTGTTTGAAAGCTTTTCCCCTTTCCTTGTTCTTAAGAAAAACTTTTCGTCATTCCCCTGCTTATGTCAACCGGAGAACGTCAAGAGGATCTTGTTGAAGAGATGTCGACTGAGCTTCCACCACTGAAGTGGCCCAGGGCGTCTTTTGAGGGTTTGATTCAGAATCTTAAATTTCCGGAGAATTGGGGTGCCTTGTATCCCGAAGAAGGGCAAACGGCAGCGAATGCTCCGGCCGGGTATATTACTCTTTTTTGGGATTTTTTCTGCGATGGTAACTTTCGCTTGCCTGTTACCAGATTTTTTCTTGAAATTCTTGGATTCTATAATCTGCACATCTCCCAACTTCACCCTATTGGTATGGTTAGGGTTCGTCATTTTGAATTTGTATGTCGGACGATGCATGTGGAGCCAACCGTTCCCCGATTTAGGGTTTTTTATCAGATGCACTGTACCCAAGGATTTTACTCATTTGTTCAGAGGGCTTCTGCAAAGAAGATTCTTCATCAGCCCCCAAAATCATTTCATGATTGGAAACAGAAATTTTTCTTCATTAAGGCTGGAGTGATTCCGGTGAAGATGACTCTAAGAGGGAAGGACGATGTTCCGATTGAATCGCTTCAGACTCCCGTTGATGAGAACTGGTACCAAGATCTAAAGGATGTTCCCAATATTGCTTTGCCGGAGAAAGCCCTAGTCGGAGCCGGCATGAGTTTGAACCGGAAGATGGAACGTGATGATAAGCCCGTGTACACTGAGGATGGTCATAGTAAGTTTGGGGCTTTTTCACTGTTCTCTTCTCTTTTTTTTTTGACCTGCTTTCTCTTCAATGTAGTTGTTTCTCTATATGTTGTTGCCTTTAAGAGGGAAGGCGGACGAATGGGAACTATCAAGAAGAAACCTGAAGAGGAGCTCTGGTATCATCGTATTGTGAAGAATTTTGTGCTTCCGCGGGATGCGGACCTATCTGTTCAACCGGCAACTGGTGCTGGTGAGTTTATCCGTTTACCCTTTCTTTGTTGCTTTGAGCAATTTCTCTGTTTTTGCGCTTTTTGTAGGTGAGTTGTTGAATTTGGGTGTAGGCCCTGAAAAGAAAAAACGCGCAACTACGTCCTCTTCCGCGCCGAAGAGAAGTGAGACTGTTAAGTCTCAACCTTTGAAGGCGAAAAATGTTGGAGAGAAGAAAGGTACGCGCCGTTCTTCTGTCTCCAGGTGTGATTATGTGGTGGTTTCTGACTCTTTGGAGGGTCTTACTCCTGTAGTGATCATGCGGGAACCGAAGCCAGAACCGAAGGATCCTGCTAATATTCCTCCTTCTAACCCGAATGAGCCTATCGATCTGGACTCCAGTCCCGAACATTTGGTTCATAGGAAAGCTGGTAAGAGAAAACCAGCTGATGCTGATGCGGAGGGTCAACCTCCCAAGAAAGTGCAGAGGAAGAAAATTACCAGAAAAGGAAACCTAGATGCTTTTGTTTCAGAATCCATTCCTGGTAAGTATTGCTTTTTTTTATCTTCTTTGAGCGGATAGGATTTTTACAGAATTTTGTTTGTCCAGAAATTCCTGTTTCTCCTGTTCCTGTAAACGCACCAATTGTGGTTGATAAAGAACTTCCTTCTTCCCCGCCGCGTGCTGTTGTTACAGACCCGTTAGAGTCTTCAGAGATAGCTGAGGAAGGTTTTGAGAAAGCTATTGAGGCTGAGGAGCCTGTTGATGTTAATGTAGAGACTGAACAGGTTGTTGAGCCGAATGTGGTAAATGATGCTGATAATCCACCGACACCGGAAAAGGAAACTGCTGAAAAAATTCAATCTTCTCCTCCTAGACCTTCTGAACCTATACCTGAGCATTCTGAGAAGACCGCCACTGAGGAGGCAGGTTCATCTGCTGGTGTTGAGAAGCAATCCTCAATTCGTCCAGAAGAAACTCTGGGAGAGTATTATTACCGGACGTATGCGGAGAAAGATGCTGCTGATCATCATGTTCCTGATGTACTGTAAAGTACATATGTTTATAGTGTATATTTTGGTCAGTTTTCAGTCGTTTCGAGTCTGTTTTAGGTTAGAATTATGATACTGCTGACGTTAAGCTTTGATTTCAGGTCCTGGTGCAAAATATGAATCTAAACGAGCTTAAACGGATATAAACGAAAAAACTGCAAGTTAATAAGATCAAGGGACTAAAATTGTAGTTAAAGAAATGCTTCTTAAAAATAACTCATGAAACTTGATGGACTAGAGTGGCCAAAAGTTCAAAGTTGCATTTAATTCATGGCAATAAAGGATGAAAAGACCAAAAGCACCTGATCGTTTATTACCCATGTAGAGAATTGAAGTTGTTGAAAAAAGAAAAGAAAAAAAAGAGTTGACCGAGACAATTTATGTTGACCACTTCATATTATTTGTTTGTGGGTTTATGAGAACCGCATGACAACAGGCCCATATCATGATACTCTAATTCTTGAGGAAGGCCACTTTGCTTGTTGGATCTTAAAAGGAGGGCAGCCGCACATCAGAGAAAAAAAAAACATCGAACAGAAGGACCCTACGGACGAAGACATCAATTGGGAATTGTGAAGCTTCTTTAGCAAAGATTCAAGGCTACGGAATCATCGGGATAGAGCGGGAGGCTGGGAGAACAAGGAATTACCGGGTTTAATTATCCGATTCTTCTAGTTTTCTTTTATTCTTTGTTTTATCCAATGAATTCTGAATTTAAACCTTGTTTTATTATTTTTGAAACCAACATGCTTGGCTAAACATTTAAACCACCTAGACTATGATGAATGGATAAATATAAAGATTTTACCGTTTTCGTTATTTGCATGATGTTCATGGGTTGATTGTGTTTAGTAAAAGGTTTGATTTAATGATTTGATGTGTATGCGTACTTTGATTTGGTTTGTTATTGTTATTTGCTTCATATGATTCTTAGTGACGGTCTTTATCACAACGTAGAGTCATATTAGGGTTTAGGGTTTCGGTGAGTGTCTATATCACATAAGAAAACCTTCACTCTTTAGGGAGAATCGCGCGATAACCTCTAGAAGTAATTGATAATAATTTGCTAGGTCTTAGTGTTCTACTAGTCCTAATAACTGGGAAGTGAGGGGCTATTGGTAGGTCTTACCCGGCGAATTACTTTAGATAGGCCTTGGGAAAGGTTATGTCTTGGTTTACCTGTCGGTCTTATTAGTCTATCAAGTCAAATCTATTACTTCAGATTACCCTAGACCTAGGATTGGGAAATAATAGGTCAACATTAGGGTACTTACACAATAATTAGACGACTGGGAAGAAATCTAATAACCGGTAGGATTAACGGCCTAGGTAGTGTCACAGGTTTCTCCTTGAGAAGGGTCGAGGGGCCTCGTTGGCTCTTAATAGGTTTAGTATCATAAGATCCCGGTTCCATAACTCGTGCATTTAACTTAATCGGTAACTTCTTAAAAACAATCCAGGATTCTTGTCTAGGTGGTCCAGGTCTCATATAAGTAAAAGTTCACGGTCTTAATTCGTCTTTAGTCTAGTTCTAGTTTAATTAAGTAGTTTAACATAGATTTCATAGTTTTCAGTAACCCCCCCCCCCCAAACAAACAAATAAACAAGTTAAGTCGTGTCTGTCAGCGTCTGTCAGAGTCTAGTGTACGTAATTTATAGAGTCTCGTGGTTCGATATCCGGACTTCCTAGGTTTATACTACATTGATCGGTACACTTGCCGATTGTGTGGTTTACGTCGAGTCTAGAATTTAAAGCTTTTTAGTGTCTAGCTTAGAGAGTCTAATTTAGTTAATTTTTAATAGTCAGTTTAGCACACATCAAGTTTTTGGCGCCGTTGACGGGGACTCTTGGTAATTGCGTTCATTAGCTTTGATAGATTTACTTGACAAATACGTGCTACGTGTTTACTTTGTTTTGTGTCTTTTCTTTTTATCTTGAGTCATAGTAACTATTGTTTGCTTTTCTTGTGTTCAGGTTTTTGCTCGTAGTGGATGCCACATCTGCGATCGCACGGACCACCACCACCAGTCAAGCAGTCATCATCTCAATTGGGCGAAGGCCCACAGGTTACTTCTACATCTTCATCTCGTTTCCCCAAGTTTGATTCCACCCCGTTACCCACCCCACCTCCTACACCACCACCTTCGCCAAACCATTCACCTAGAACCTCACCTAAGGTTTCCCCACCCGATAGCCCTACTTCTAGTACCTCTAGTAATCTAGAAAACTTAGAACACATGGCTAACCCTAGGCAAACCGTCCATCAGCAGGCCACTCAGGATTTCACCGGCCTTGCTTCACCCATCACCGTTCCACCCATAGTGAGCGAGCATTCATGGCAGATTCCATCCTATGCCATGCAGGCCATAACTAATAGCATCCAATTCCATGGCCGAGACGATGAGGACGCCCCGGCCCACATTAACCGTTTCTCTAGGATGCTAGCTACCTTTAGCCTTAGCGGTGCACCCAACGATGCCACCTACTTACAGCTTTTCCCCTTTTCACTAGCCGGCCGTGCGGCTACTTGGTTGGACTCGCAACCAACCGGTACCTTTACCACTTGGGCGGGGCTTCGTCAATGTAACGCCCCAAAAATCTGAATGTTAATGTTTGTTGTATGTTACAATGTGACACGTCAGGAAAAAATAACTAGGTTATTTAACCTAGTTAAGGGTATGGTTGAAAGTCTTAAATGATTAAGGTAGTGTCAGTTATGTTTTAAAAGTAAACCCGAGGGCCTAAAATGGAACAAGTGAAAGTTAAGTTATAAGATAACTAAACACACACATAAACACACACATCGTGTGTGTTCGAGAAAGATCAGGAGGCTCCCATGGAGCCTCAAACCCTAAACCGCCTTTAAGCTCGAATTGGAAGGCAAGATGAAGTTGAAATCCATAACCGAGCATGGATTAATGATCACCAACACGAGGGGATCATAAGGTATGTCTTAAATCTAAGATTGGTGATCATGGGTGAAGTGGGTTATGTTCTAATCCGTAAGTTAATATGAAATTGATTATGTACGAGGGTTAGAATCCTCGTGTAGAACATGGGTAATGAATGGTTTGCGTTAATTTGATGTTTAGAGGTGACACCCGTTAGTTAGGGTGAAGATTATGACTAGTAATCACCTCCTATGTTCAAGTCTTGTTGAATGATTGATGTATTATGTGGGTATGATGAATTATTGTTAGATGAAAGTATAGGAATATGATGATGCTATGTTTAATGTTCATTTGGAATGATACATGATGATTAGTAGTTGGTTTTGATGGGTTATGTATGAGTTTAGAAGAATTGTGCATGAAATAGTTGTACGTTATGCTTAAAAAGTAGTACTCACATCAAGTGAATGATGAAATGTATATAGCGTCGTCCGTATAGTTGATTATGATGTTACGGGAATATGATGATAAGTTGATAGTTAAGTATGGTTAATAGTTGACTTTTGAAAGTCAACTAAGTATAAGAAACATGACTTGACTCGTTGTCGTAAATGTATGTTGATGGAAAGTCGTATGGTACATATTATAGCAATCCGTGTTAAATGTAATGACATGATGAGTTGCATGAGTTTAACGTATACGGATATGATTATGTGAAGTCGATTATATGTTTTAATGCTTGTTAGTAATGACTAAGGAAAGTTAAGTGTGAGTTATGCGAATGATATGATGGTTACATGTACAAATGAGTATGCTAATAAGGGCGTGGTTTCGATGAAATGAAAGTATAGGAAACACGTCAAGACGGACTCAAGCTTGAGGTGTTAACGGGTCAAGAAGAGGCAAGGAATCGGATACGAGCACGGACGCATAAGGTAAGTGATTTCCGTAATCACTTCTTAGTACAAGTAAGTAATAAAATGTTGTAATGAATTAAACATGAAGTTTGAGGTCAAAAATGTGTTAAAGTCTTTCGTCGTAAATGATGGGATTAAGGTTGACCAAAATGCCCTTGATGGGTATTTTGGGGTAAACGAACGTAAAAGTAGCCTAGAAACAAGTTATGCGATTAGTGTGATATTTTGGACAAGTATGAAAGTGGGAATTACGGTTTGGTTAGTCGTAGACCAATTAATGCACGAATACCCTTAACGGGTCAAAAATAAGCATATGAACAATAAGGTGTTAAGAGGATGCAAGACATCCAAGAATTTGGTAAGTTATGATAGACGTCACTCATATTATTATGTTTATAAGAGGTTTTGGTAAAACGAACAAGTTATGTTGACGTATGCATGAACGGGTCGAAAAGTGGGAAAATGGTAATAAGCCGAAGAGTTAAAAGTCGGAAATTATATAAAGTCGTATGTTGGATTTTAGTTCCCTTAGATGGAGAATTAAATTACGGACGCGTAGGAAAAAGAATCGGGTAAAACGGACCAATAACGAAGAAGTTATGACCGTTTCCGTGAAACGCGGACGTGCTGAAATCTGCAGCACTGCAGCAACAAACATCCTGTTTGTTTGATGGCGTCGCGCTACGCGACGGCCCGTCGCGCTACGCGACGGGGTGGCTGTTTGTCGAAAGTTGCTTGTTAGCTCCGTTTTGTATCGGGAACTCGTTTAAACGCGTTTTAAGTCGCGTATAACTAGTTTAACTCATGTTTTATGACCATTAGGGTAAGCGTATGTGTGAATGTGTAAAGGTGGGATGACATGATCGTGCGTGACGATATAGGTATGTTGGTTCCCCTTGGGATCCCATAGCCAGGTAAGAATCCCACCTTAGGTTCCATTTAGGAACCTTAAAGCGAGATCCCATAGCCAGGTAAGAATCCCACCTTAGGTTCCATTTAGGAACCTTAAAGCGGGATCCCATAGCCAGGTAAGAATCCCACCTTAGGTTCCATTTAAGAACCTTAAAGCGGGATCCCATAGCCAGGTAAGAATCCCACCTTAGGTTCCATTTAGGAACCTTAAAGCGGGATCCCATAGCCCAGGTAAGAATCCCACCTTAGGTTCCATTTATGAACCTTAAAGTGGGATCCCGTACCCAAAGTAAGAATTATTAATTTAATTCTCATTGGCAATCGCCCTTATGTGGATAAGCGAGTATGTATGTATGTATGAGTATATACGGGGATGTAATGATGTAGGAGTAGATAGTATGTATAAGTAGTCAAAGGAGTATGTACGAAGGTATGCACGTATGTAAGTTGTGAGAAGGTATGGAATAAGTATGTATGCATGTATGTAATTATGTATGTATGTTGGTATGCAAGTATGTTTGTAGGTTTGTATGTAAGTATGTATGTAGGTATGTATGTATGTATGTAGGCATGTAAGGATGTATGTATGTATGTATGAATGGATGTGTTTAGGTATGCACGAACGTATGTATGTAGGTACACAGGGATGTATGTTTCTATGTGTGACCGTAAGTTTACGTATAGGTTGTATGAAAGTACGTACGCATGTATTCAATGAAATTGAGCACTAACGATAATAACACCGTGCCTGGTGATGAAGTGTAACGCAGGAATGTCAAAGATGTCTCACTACGGATCTTATGATCAGAAGGAAAGACGGGATGTAAAGAGTTAATGAAACGAAAAGTAAACGTGAACAAGTCTTGTATGCTTATGATACGTACTAATGTATGAATTTTATGTGGTGAGCGCAGGTAGTACCAGTCATGAGGATAACCAAGGTTTGGAGACCGAGGATCGAGTCACAAGACAGATTGTACGGGAATGCTTAAATATGTAATTTAGTGTTGATAAGGCATGTTCTTATATTCGCAAAATGAATTATTAGAATGTCAAGATGTATGTCATGAAAGAAATTTTCAAACTCGAATTTCCGCTGCGTTGTGTTAAGGTTAAATGAATTAGGGTCTTACAAGTTGGTATCAGAGCCCTGGTTTGAGGGAATCAAGTACGAGAAGGTAAGTACTTGAACTCAAACTTGTGCGCTCTTGAGATAAGAAATCCGTACAATCTAGGACTCGATCAAGATCCAAAGGTAAAGGTTGATGAAAGTATGTATTTATGTATACGTATAAAGAAACTGACGATTTTGTATGTGCAAGGTAAGCATAAGTGTTGAAAGAGGATGATCCGTGAATGCAGTCTAGGATAAATACTACGGCAGGCAAAGAGGTAATAAGACAAATAGGCGAATGAGCCCAGGTACGTGAATGTAATATGTGGAGGTATGTAATGGAAAAGTTTAATTAGGTAAGGGAAAAATTTTAAAATGAAAGACAATGATAGTATAGTAATGAAGTATTGGAAGCAATACACGCGCCGAAGCCTAAGTCTACGGACATAAGGTGACAATTACATGAAGGCACGAAACTACTGTGTGGATTGTGTACCTGGCCAGTACATGAGAAACGTATGACGTTCGTGAGATCATGATAATTGTTACAGGTATGTCCGGTAGAGTTGGGTAGCAGGCGGGCGTGTGGGTGAAATGGGAAGTAAGACTCTCGGGAAATTGAGAGTACTATGTAAGAATGAAAAACATGCCTGATAAGAATGAAGAATGTTGAACCCGTGATTAAGTACGGATCAACAAGATAAGAATGTAATGTTTGAATCCGCGAGACGGATTCAAGGATGAAAGGCATGAATGAAATGTTTGAATCCGCGAGACGGATTCAAGGATGAAAGGCATGAATGAAATGTTTGAATCCGCGAGACGGATTCAAAGATGAAAGGCATGAATGAAATGTTTGAATCCGTAAGACGGATTCAAGGATGAAAGGTAAGAATGAATGTTTGAATCCGTGAGATGGATTCAAGGAGGAAAGGTATGAATGTAATGATTGAATCCGTGAGATGGATTCAAGGAGGGAAGGTATGAATGTAATGTTTGAATCCGCGAGGCGGGTTCAAAGATAAAAGGCATGAATGTAATGTTTGAATCCGTAAGGTGGATTCAATGAATGAAAAAGCATGAATGATGCGTCTGAATCCGTAAGACGGAATCAAAAATATAAGAAGATGAAATTAATCCGCCTAAGAAGATGTCGACAGTTTGACCATGATTGAGTCGAACGGGTCATAGAAACAAGTATAAAGTAAAAAGTGATAGTATAATAAACGAAGTTTTGTATAAGTTACGTGTTAGATGTGTTAGTAATTGACTCTTAGAAGTCGGAATGATGACGGGCTGTGACCCGGACAATAACTTGAGTATGGGCGGAAATGGTAAGCTCAGTAAGAAATATTGAAACGATGTAATAAGGTCTTTGCAAGTAAGCATGAATGGAAGGAAGTACGAGCGTGTACTTCCGTTGGCAAAATGATTAATTGAATGAAAAGATTGCATGTAAGAAATAGAATGTGCGGTAAGTTATAGCAGAATTATTGATGTGATGAAACCAATCGTATTGGGGAAAGGATGTGCACGAGTGGAAACTCATGACACGGATGAATGAAATCTGGCCTATTATGGCTAGTACTCGAGGAAAAGATGAATCGATCTGGGTTGCAGATCGTGGTTTGGGAAATGAAAAAGAGGTTAGTAAGAATATTTAACTCATGATTTGATAGATATGAAACAGTATGACACCTGTACCTGTGTAAATTAAGTAATGCATGAAGTGAAAGCAATAGTAATGTGAAATGAACGAAATGATTTAAAGATAAAATAAAGGTATGCAAGGTGTACGTAACTGTAGAAAATGTAGAATGAGGGTAACGTTAGAATTAAGCACGTAGGAGTGATTATGCAATAAGAGTTTTGTTGTAAAAACAAAACAAAAGTTAAATGTTATACAGAGTATGTAGAGAATGTAAATTTTTAAGGGGTGAAGTGGAGATATTAGATCCATTAAGAAAGGATCATATCAAAGGACGGAAGAGTATGTGTATTGACCAGTTATTGACAGGTCAAGTAAATGAAAATGATATAAGAAAGAATGATCAGGAAAGTATGGGCTAGTAGTCGTATGGATGGACTAGAAGAAAAGATAATGTGTGTTTGATGAAAGTGAGAAAGGTTTCGGGGACGAAACCTTGTTTAAGGGTGGTAGACTTGTAACGCCCCAAAAATCTGAATGTTAATGTTTGTTGTATGTAATAATGTGACACGTCAGGAAACAAATAACTAGGTTATTTAACCTAGTTAAGGGTATGGTTGAAAGTCTTAAATGATTAAGGTAGTGTCAGTTATGTTTTAAAAGTAAACCCGAGGGGCTAAAATGGAACAAGTGAAAGTTAAGTTATAAGATAACTAAACACACACATAAACACACACATCGTGTGTGTTCGAGAAAGATCAGGAGGCTCCCATGGAGCCTCAAACCCTAAACCGCCTTTAAGCTCGAATTGGAAGGCAAGATGAAGTTGAAATCCATAACCGAGCATGGATTAATGATCACCAACACGAGGGGATCATAAGGTATGTCTTAAATCTAAGATTGGTGATCATGGGTGAAGTGGGTTATGTTCTAATCCGTAAGTTAATATGAAATTGATTATGTACGAGGGTTAGAATCCTCGTGTAGAACATGGGTAATGAATGGTTTGCGTTAATTTGATGTTTAGAGGTGACACCCGTTAGTTAGGGTGAAGATTATGACTAGTAATCACCTCCTATGTTCAAGTCTTGTTGAATGATTGATGTATTATGTGGGTATGATGAATTATTGTTAGATGAAAGTATAGGAATATGATGATGCTATGTTTAATGTTCATTTGGAATGATACATGATGATTAGTAGTTGGTTTTGATGGGTTATGTATGAGTTTAGAAGAATTGTGCATGAAATAGTTGTACGTTATGCTTAAAAAGTAGTACTCACATCAAGTGAATGATGAAATGTATATAGCGTCGTCCGTATAGTTGATTATGATGTTACGGGAATATGATGATAAGTCGATAGTTAAGTATGGTTAATAGTTGACTTTTGAAAGTCAACTAAGTATAAGAAACATGACTTGACTCGTTGTCGTAAATCTATGTTGATGGAAAGTCGTATGGTACATATTATAGCAATCCGTGTTAAATGTAATGACATGATGAGTTGCATGAGTTTAACGTATACGGATATGATTATGTGAAGTCGATTATATGTTTTAATGCTTGTTAGTAATGACTAAGGAAAGTTAAGTGTGAGTTATGCGAATGATATGATGGTTACATGTACAAATGAGTATGCTAATAAGGGCGTGGTTTCGATGAAATGAAAGTATAGGAAACACGTCAAG
The DNA here is from genome assembly GCA_030545235.1 of Helianthus tuberosus. NCBI lineage: Eukaryota > Viridiplantae > Streptophyta > Magnoliopsida > Asterales > Asteraceae > Helianthus > Helianthus tuberosus. The sequence continues at coordinate 55,448,617 of CM060354.1, read as the reverse complement.
ACGGACTCAAGCTTGAGGTGTTAACGGGTCAAGAAGAGGCAAGGAATCGGATACGAGCACGGACGCATAAGGTAAGTGATTTCCGTAATCACTTCTTAGTACAAGTAAGTAATAGAATGTTGTAATGAATTAAACATGAAGTTTGAGGTCAAAAATGTGTTAAAGTCTTTCGTCGTAAATGATGGGATTAAGGTTGACCAAAATGCCCTTGATGGGTATTTTGGGGTAAACGAACGTAAAAGTAGCCTAGAAACAAGTTATGCGATTAGTGTGATGTTTTGGACAAGTATGAAAGTGGGAATTACGGTTTGGTTAGTCGTAGACCAATTAATGCACGAATACCCTTAACGGGTCAAAAATAAGCATATGAACAATAAGGTGTTAAGAGGATGCAAGACATCCAAGAATTTGGTAAGTTATGATAGACGTCACTCATATTATTATGTTTATAAGAGGTTTTGGTAAAACAAACAAGTTATGTTGACGTATGCATGAACGGGTCGAAAAGTGGGAAAATGGTAATAAGCCGAAGAGTTAAAATTCGGAAATTATATAAAGTCGTATGTTGGATTTTAGTTCCCTTAGATGGAGAATTAAATTACGGACGCGTAGGAAAAAGAATCGGGTAAAACGGACCAATAACGAAGAAGTTATGACCGTTTCCGTGAAACGCGGACGTGCTGAAATCTGCAGCACTGCAGCAACAAACATCCTGTTTGTTTGATGGCGTCGCGCTACGCGACGGCCCGTCGCGCTACGCGACGGGGTGGCTGTTTGTCGAAAGTTGCTTGTTAGCTCCGTTTTGTATCGGGAACTCGTTTAAACGCGTTTTAAGTCGCGTATAACTAGTTTAACTCATGTTTTATGACCATTAGGGTAAGCGTATGTGTGAATGTGTAAAGGTGGGATGACATGATCGTGCGTGACGATATAGGTATGTTGGTTCCCCTTGGGATCCCATAGCCAGGTAAGAATCCCACCTTAGGTTCCATTTAGGAACCTTAAAGCGGGATCCCATAGCCAGGTAAGAATCCCACCTTAGGTTCCATTTAGGAACCTTAAAGCGGGATCCCATAGCCAGGTAAGAATCCCACCTTAGGTTCCATTTAAGAACCTTAAAGCGGGATCCCATAGCCAGGTAAGAATCCCACCTTAGGTTCCATTTAGGAACCTTAAAGCGGGATCCCATAGCCCAGGTAAGAATCCCACCTTAGGTTCCATTTATGAACCTTAAAGTGGGATCCCGTACCCAAAGTAAGAATTATTAATTTAATTCTCATTGGCAATCGCCCTTATGTGGATAAGCGAGTATGTATGTATGTATGAGTATATACGGGGATGTAATGATGTAGGAGTAGATAGTATGTATAAGTAGTCAAGGGAGTATGTACGAAGGTATGCACGTATGTAAGTTGTGAGAAGGTATGGAATAAGTATGTATGCATGTATGTAATTATGTATGTATGTTGGTATGCAAGTATGTTTGTAGGTTTGTATGTAAGTATGTATGTAGGTATGTATGTATGTATGTAGGCATGTAAGGATGTATGTATGTATGTATGAATGGATGTGTTTAGGTATGCACGAACGTATGTATGTAGGTACACAGGGATGTATGTTTCTATGTGTGACCGTAAGTTTACGTATAGGTTGTATGAAAGTACGTACGCATGTATTCAATGAAATTGAGCACTAACGATAATAACATCGTGCCTGGTGATGAAGTGTAACGCAGGAATGTCAAAGATGTCTCACTACGGATCTTATGATCAGAAGGAAAGACGGGATGTAAAGAGTTAATGAAACGAAAAGTAAACGTGAACAAGTCTTGTATGCTTATGATACGTACTAATGTATGAATTTTATGTGGTGAGCGCAGGTAGTACCAGTCATGAGGATAACCAAGGTTTGGAGACCGAGGATCGAGTCACAAGACAGATTGTACGGGAATGCTTAAATATGTAATTTAGTGTTGATAAGGCATGTTCTTATATTCGCAAAATGAATTATTAGAATGTCAAGATGTATGTCATGAAAGAAATTTTCAAACTCGAATTTCCGCTGCGTTGTGTTAAGGTTAAATGAATTAGGGTCTTACAAGTTGGTATCAGAGCCCTGGTTTGAGGGAATCAAGTACGAGAAGGTAAGTACTTGAACTCAAACTTGTGCGCTCTTGAGATAAGAAATCCGTACAATCTAGGACTCGATCAAGATCCAAAGGTAAAGGTTGATGAAAGTATGTATTTATGTATACGTATAAAGAAACTGACGATTTTGTATGTGCAAGGTAAGCATAAGTGTTGAAAGAGGATGATCCGTGAATGCAGTCTAGGATAAATACTACGGCAGGCAAAGAGGTAATAAGACAAATAGGCGAATGAGCCCAGGTACGTGAATGTAATATGTGGAGGTATGTAATGGAAATTCTATAACGGTCTTTCTGATTGGGCTTTATGTGAGAAATTCTATAACGGTCTTACCCAAGAGACTAGAGATAGGTTCGATACTAATGCGGGGGGGCATATGATGGGTATTCTTACAGTTGCTGAGTGTTTAGAGCGTTTTGAGGCATTTGCTCAGTCTCAATCCCAATCACGTTCCGATCAGAGGTATCAAAGTGGTAATTCAAATACCACTACTAGTGCACCCGCCCGAGGGGTGAACCATGTCACCATGGACCCTAGTTTAGCCTCTGTTTTGGAAAACATCACTCGAGAGCTTAAGGAGATTAGAGCTAAGGTTGATAAGTGTGAGTTTTGTCGAGGTGGTCACGATACGAGTGCATGTCCTGTACTAGCTGGTGAGGAGCAATGTGATTATTTAGGAGGAGGGTTTGGTAGAGGTCAGTCTAGCGGGTTTGGTAATAATAATCTTGGCTCGGGTTGGCGAAATAATAATAATTTTAATAATAACAATTTTCGTTCAAATGGACCTCCTGGTTTTCAAATAGCGCAAAATCCAAATAGAGTTCTAGGTTCGCTTTTCAGTAGGGGTTTAAATGGGCAGGTTAAGGATGGAGGGTCAAGTAGTCAGGTTCAACCAGGTCAAGGTTCAAGTTTCGATTTAGGGGGTAGCATGGAAAGAATGGAGTCCATGATGAGTCAGCTAATTTCTAGGGATCAAAATACCCAAAAGAAACTTAGTGAACATGATCTCATGCTTAAGAATCACCAAGCTGCGGTCCAAGACCTTTCTAGGGTTGTAGGTGATATGTCTAGGAAGATAGATGAAAGACTACCCGGTCAGTTTGCAGCTAACACCCAACCGAACCCGAATGCTCATGTTAAAGCCATTACCACCCGTAGTGGCAAGACCGTAGGAAACCCTAGAGTCGAGGAGAGGGTAGTTGACGAAGATGGAGATATTATAGATGAGGAGATCCAAATGGAGGCTCCCGGCAAAGTGCAATCTAGGTTAACCCCAGCAAGTACCGCACAGCCCGGTGAGTCTCAAAGTGAGAATAAAATTGAGAGAAAACCCATAGATGTTAGACCTTCACCTTATGTGAATCATGCGTATGTTCCGTTTCCCTCACGCCTTAAGAATCAGAAATACTCGAGGGAATACGGGCAGTTCTTAGATATCTTCAAGCAATTGAAGATTAATCTCCCGTTTATAGATGCACTCCAGTCCATGCCGAAATATGCAAAATTTTTGAAGGACCTTCTTAGGAATAAGGAGAAATTAGGTGAGTTGTCGAATGTCCCATTGCATGGAGGGTGTTCGGCCATTGTCTCAAATAAGCTTCCTGAAAAGCTTACCGATCCCGGTGTGTTCACTATTCCTTGTCTATTCGGTAGTAATACAAACACTAGAGCCTTAGCCGACTTAGGTGCTAGCATTAATTTGATGCCCTTTTCGCTTTACGAGAAGCTAGACTTAGGCGAGCTTTCACCTACCCGAATGACATTGTCTTTAGCTGATAGGTCTGTGAAACACCCGAGGGGAATAGTTGAGAATTTGCTTGTTAAGGTAGATAAGTTTGTTTTCCCGGCCGATTTCGTTATTCTAGACATGGAAGCCGATGAAAACATACCGCTAATTTTAGGCCGCCCATTCTTAAACACTGCTAAAGCTCTAATAGATGTCTCTTTAGGCACTATCACACTTAGAGCGGGCGAGGAAGCGGTAGTTTTTAACGTTATGAATTCGAGAGGGTCAAGTGATAAAGTGGACGCGGTTTCGTTAGTGGTGGAGTGTGAGAAGGACAAGAGAGATAAGGAGAAGGATGTGAGTGATCCGAGTTTTGAGAGGGTGCTAGGACTCAAGTATGGGGACCCACCGGATAGGAAATTAGAGGAGTTAGAGGAGAGATTGGTGCGTTTAGAATCTAGGATAGAGACACTGAGCAAACCTCAGTGTGGGGATAAATTGAGATATGGAGAGTTTAGATTCAAAACGCTAGATGAGGAGTTGAGAGGTTTTGAGAGAGATAAGGGTGTTCAGTTTGATTCGGGAGATTTATATAGTGGTGCTACAGCCCGTGAGAGTATGTTTGGAGGTGAGCTGCATCTCCATGATCCTCCGTAAGCATGTGAGAAGTTGCTACTCGAGTGTAGAGTTTGTACAGTTTGTTTCTTTGTTTATTTTTCGGTATTTTTTTTTAGTAGTTAAAGGGCGTTTTCGTTAGTTTGTCGGGTATTTGTTTGTGGTTTGAGTCGTTTGCAGGAGTGCATCACCGAGGATTTGCAGGGAATCGTGAGAAAAATAAGCTTCCAGGTACGTTTTATACTTAGAAAATTTTTTTTGGGAGTGATGGATGGTTGAGAAAAATTTTGAAAAAAAATTCTAAGGCATGAAAGGGTGTAAGTCTCGAAACCTTCTGTGAAAAACGACCCCTGGCGTGACGCCAAGGGCCGTCGCGTCGCGCTAGAGGATAAAGGCCAAAAACAATTAAACTTGACAGCGCCGCGTGACGCGAGGGGAGTCTTAGCGTCGCGCGAGGCCCCACTGAACCGGCTCAGATTTGTTTTTGACCCTTATCGTGTGTCTTGAACCCTTAGTTGTCTTTGGAGGCCTTTGTTTTGTATTTTGAGTCTAAATTAGTGGTTTGTGTCGTTTTTTGAGTCGGTACTGCGTTGGGTTTTGTTTTGCTTTGATTGTGCAGGTTTGGATCGTACCACCCGTACCCAATTGCCATTCGGGTGATTTTGGACTTGCTATTTTGATAAACTCAAGCAGTTTAGTCAACGATCGCGAATGGAATGCTATACGATCGTTCGTGGGATTCAAGACTCGTACGGCTGGCACTGACTTTTGTCCTAACCAGCTAAGTCGTTTCCCTTTTTGTTGTTGTTGTATTTTTATTTCGTTTGCAATTTTTATTTTTAGGTAGTATTGAGTCGTATTTTCGTTCTTGCATTAGGGACAATGCAATCTCTAAGTGTGGGGATGGGATACTTGTAAATATTTGAGTCATTAATATGAAAAAAAAAAACACAAAAAAAAAATTAAAAAATTTGAAAAAAATCCAAAAAAAAAAATTAAAAATTAAAAAAATAGAAAATGTCTTTCGAATAAAAAAAAGAAGTTTGCAATTAAAACGGAAAATGATAGAAAAAACGAATTTTTGCTCGGGTTCAAATAATAATAATATGAGATTATAATAAACCGAGTTTGCGTCTAGTTTGGGATATGTGGATAGGCCCGAGTTTGGTTTTAAGTCCCTTTGAGTTAATATACCTTAATTGTCGGTCTGCTAGTGGGTTTTCGCCTGGGAAATATGGGAAACAAAAACCGCCAAAAATAGTATAAGGGATGCCGTTATAAGCTAAGATAGTTAGAGTTTTTTTATCATATCTTGCTGAAAAAGAAAAAAAATAGAATAAAAGTGAGCTAGAAACTAAATGAAAGTAACACAGGCCTATGTAATCCGAGTTGGGGATAGCGACTCTACAGCCGGAATGCCTCTGGGATGTGTGAAATCGACTTGTCGAATAAAAGTACCGAAACCTATGTAATCTGTGATTGGGGATAGCGACTCACAGTCGGAATACCGCTGGGTTAGGGAAAGCATCGTCTAGTCTCACGAATGAATAGAAAAAAAAAGCAAGAAAAAAAAAGAGCAAGAAAAAAAAAGGGGGAAAAATAGATTTGATTTCAAACTCTCTTTATCTTGGTATAAAACGGTTAGGAAATAACCCAGTGGTTGTTCCTTTTGTCCTATAAGCTTGAGGGGGGATTAGGTGGACTGTAGATTCTAGTGTGAGACCCTAGGTAGACTGACCGCACTTAAATTAAATTCACATGATAAGGGCTTAGGATTGGATTCGGGTTTAAAGGGATAAGTATATTCGCAATCGCAGCTAACGCAAATCTTGGTTTTAATTAATTATACCTATACTTTTGACCCGGGTAATTGTTTGTTTCTGATTCCGTTGCATAATTCTTTTTCGAGGACGAAAAAAGAGTAAGTGTGGGGATGTTTGATGTACTGTAAAGTACATATGTTTATAGTGTATATTTTGGTCAGTTTTCAGTCGTTTCGAGTCTGTTTTAGGTTAGAATTATGATACTGCTGACGTTAAGCTTTGATTTCAGGTCCTGGTGCAAAATATGAATCTAAACGAGCTTAAACGGATATAAACGAAAAAACTGCAAGTTAATAAGATCAAGGGACTAAAATTGTAGTTAAAGAAGTGCTTCTTAAAAATAACTCATGAAACTTGATGGACTAGAGTGGCCAAAAGTTCAAAGTTGCATTTAATTCATGGCAATAAAGGATGAAAAGACCAAAAGCACCTGATCGTTTATTACCCATGTAGAGAATTGAAGTTGTTGAAAAAAGAAAAGAAAAAAAAGAGTTGACCGAGACAATTTATGTTGACCACTTCATATTATTTGTTTGTGGGTTTATGAGAACCGCATGACAACAGGCCCATATCATGATACTCTAATTCTTGAGGAAGGCCACTTTGCTTGTTGGATCTTAAAAGGAGGGCAGCCGCACATCAGAGAAAAAAAACATCGAACAGAAGGACCCTACGGACGAAGACATCAGTTGGGAATTGTGAAGCTTCTTTAGCAAAGATTCAAGGCTACGGAATCATCGGGATAGAGCGGGAGGCTGGGAGAACAAGGAATTACCGGGTTTAATTATCCGATTCTTCTAGTTTTCTTTTATTCTTTGTTTTATCCAATGAATTCTGAATTTAAACCTTGTTTTATTATTTTTGAAACCAACATGCTTGGCTAAACATTTAAACCACCTAGACTATGATGAATGGATAAATATAAAGATTTTACCGTTTTCGTTATTTGCATGATGTTCATGGGTTGATTGTGTTTAGTAAAAAGTTTGATTTAATGATTTGATGTGTATGCGTACTTTGATTTGGTTTGTTATTGTTATTTGCTTCATATGATTCTTAGTGACGGTCTTTATCACAACGTAGAGTCATATTAAGGTTTAGGGTTTCGGTGAGTGTCTATATCACATAAGAAAACCTTCACTCTTTAGGGAGAATCGCGCGATAACCTCTAGAAGTAATTGATAATAATTTGCTAGGTCTTAGGGTTCTACTAGTCCTAATAACTGGGAAGTGAGGGGCTATTGGTAGGTCTTACCCGGCGAATTACTTTAGATAGGCCTTGGGAAAGGTTATGTCTTGGTTTACCTGTCGGTCTTATTAGTCTATCAAGTCAAATCTATTACTTCAGATTACCCTAGACCTAGGATTGGGAAAGAATAGGTCAACATTAGGGTACTTACACAATAATTAGACGACTGGGAAGAAATCTAATAACCGGTAGGATTAACGGCCTAGGTAGTGTCACAGGTTTCTCCTTGAGAAGGGTCGAGGGGCCTCGTTGGCTCTTAATAGGTTTAGTATCATAAGATCCCGGTTCCATAACTCGTGCATTTAACTTAATCGGTAACTTCTTAAAAACAATCCAGGATTCTTGTCTAGGTGGTCCAGGTCTCATATAAGTAAAAGTTCACGGTCTTAATTCGTCTTTAGTCTAGTTCTAGTTTAATTAAGTAGTTTAACATAGATTTCATAGTTTTCAGTAACCCCCCCCAAACAAACAAATAAACAAGTTAAGTCGCGTCTGTCAGAGTCTAGTTTACGTAATTTATAGAGTCTCGTGGTTCGATATCCGGACTTCCTAGGTTTATACTACATTGATCGGTACACTTGCCGATTGTGTGGTTTAGGTCGAGTCTAGAATTTAAATCTTTTTAGTGTCTAGCTTAGAGAGTCTAATTTAGTTAATTTTTAATAGTCAGTTTAGCACACATCAGTTCCTGTTTGAATGTGAAGAAAGGAGATACCTTCTCGGATTGGCGTGTATGTCAAGATTGGTTGCAGGGGATACTTCCGCATGGCGAGATTAAATTTCAAGAGAATCAGCCTTACGAACAGACCTATCAGTCTTATCTTGCAGAAACTGCTTCTCATGTTTCTACTACTCATCGTATAGTACGTGAGTGGTATAGCATGCATAAAGAGCGGGTATCTTTTGTAGCATCACAAAGGAAATTTGCTAAAAATGAAAAACATGTGGCTCAGTTGAAGGCCAAATTAGAGGCTGAGCAAGCTAAGTTTGAAGCTGAGCGCAAGACTGAGGAATGGTCAGTTTCTGGTTGGAAAAGAAAAGCTGAAGCTGAAGCTGCGCTTTTATCTGAGGAGCGTAAAAATTGGAGAAGAATTTGTGAGAAAGATAATGCCGAGAAGGCAAACCTTCGTAATATCATAAATAACCTTAAGGCGGAGGTTGAAAATCTGAAGAATCAAGATGTGGAGGTGGAAAGACTGAAGAAAGAAAAGACTAACATGGAAGCTTTGTTGGAGGAAGCGCGCTCTCATAGGGAGCGAAGTGAGCAACGGGAGGTACAAGCTTTAGCCACTCTTGCCGTTAGAGATAAGGAATTAGAGGAACTTACTGCTTTGGTTTCTGACCAGGAACAATTGAAGAAGGATCTGGAGCTAGCGCGGTCTGAAAATACTGAAACCTTTCGCCGTTTGACTGAAGTTGAAGAGAAATTGGAGAATTCAGAAATGGCGCGGGTTTCAGCGGAAAGCGAGCTCGAACCTTTGAAGAATGATATGGCCTGGTTAAAAGATCGCGGGATTGCTTGTGTAAGTTCCCTTTTTTTTCCTTTTCGTTCATGTATACGCTCTTCTTGTTATGATACCTATCTTGATTTTGTAGGTTGCTGAATCTGTATTAAATTCTGAAGAATTGGATAAAACTGTTGCAAATTTGATGGTCGCTGCGCGACGAGATGGTTACGCGCAAGGTTATGCGGAATGTTCCCATCATGTGAATAACGCTTTGAAAGTGAACTGGGATGATAGCAAGTCTGCTACCTTTGGCGCTAATACTGCTAGTGCGCTTGCTGCTATGAAGGCAAAGTTTAATAACTTGCAACTGCCAGTGATGGAGTTGATAAATGTGGCGCTGCAATCGGATGATCACGTTGCGCAACTTAAGGAAATCTTTCCGGATGGGGGAGAAGATTTAGAGTAGGGTGAAATTGTATTTGAACAATTTTTTCTATGTAGGATGTTGATCCTTGTTTTGATGGTGCGCTGTTGCGCAAGGGTTTTAAACACTGCTGTGCCTTGAACCTTTCAGGACGTATTTGTACGCCAAACATAGTATGTTTCTATTTGTTTTGTTAATATGTCTTTACAATATTTTGCATGAGTACAGTTACTTTTGTTTTGAGTAAGGCGAATAAAGTTGGTATGAAGCTCATGTATGAGTTTATGGTCATTTGTGACGTGATCACTGACCGCGCATGGAGCTTTGTGTTATACTACCATAATGTTTTTGCTCTTACTAAAAAGGAATTGCATGCATTTTGTAAACACAAAAATAATAGAAACTTTGTAATTTTATTCATGGATAATGCTCAGAGGCGTTTCAAAGTTTTTCAGATAATTAAATGGAACTTAACTTACTCCCTGATAATTCCGCCGCTTTTGATAAGTCATGTCTTTTCCGCGGAAAACGTACAGAGTTCTTTAAGTCTTAGCCCGTTTGCTTGAGCCTTCTTCTCCCCGAGTAATCTGTTTAATCTCCTTGCGCATATTCTGGAGCAAATGCGTAAGTTCTCCATTTTTGAGAGCCTTTTCGATTTCCGTGCGCAGAGATATACAGTTGTTCGTGGTGTGCCCGTTATCCTTATGATATTCGCAGTACTGCGTCGGGTCTTGACCACGTTTACTCTTCATCGGAATCGGAGGTTTGAATTGGTGATCCTCGGTACTTAGCACCTCTGCTGGGGTTTTCGTTAGGGGAGTCCACTGCCTCTCCCTACTTTCGTGTTTGTTTTCTCTTTGAGCAGAGAATTTGTTAGTTGTTGTGCGGCCGTCTTCCGAGGATCGACTTCCTGATGCTTCGCGCCATGACTTTTTGTACCTTTTTTCTCCATTTGCGCTTAAGTCTGCTGGCCTGTTGTGTGGTGGTGGTGGCCTGTTTGTAGTAAGGTTTTTCTCGGTCTGCGCATAAACCTTGGCCGCCGCCATTATCTTTTCCCAACTTGTGGGGAGGCCCTCCGTTCCTGATAACACTTTGACCATGTCGTCACACCTAACCGCGTACTTAAACTGAGCACGGATTAGTTGTTCGCTAACACCTCCAATTTCTAACACTTCTTTATTGTATCTGGTAATAAAATTTTCCAGATTCTCATCATCGCGGCGCCAGATGTTCATGACGTCGGATGTATCGCGTTTTGACCGCCTTTGTTGGCTGAAGTGTGTTAAAAACTTTGTTCGCAGATCCTTCCACGACTCGATCTGTCCTGTTGGTAGATTATCAAACCAGATTCGCGCTGGGCCGGTTAGTGTTTGCACAAACAAGTGACACCATAGCGGAAGAGTCCAACCGCCAACCAACCCTGCGCTGGTGAATACTCTTAGATGATCATCAGGGTCAGTTAACCCATTGAATTTCCCAACGTTAGATGGTAATTTGGCCCTTTCCAATGGAGCCAGAGCTATCTCTAATATGAACTTCGAGTTTTCTGCCGCTTCGTCCGGGCGATAAACTAAATCATAGTTGTGCTCGGCCTCAGGGTTATAAACCGCTCGAGGCCTGCATTTGTTATAGTTTGGCTGTAGTCTATTGAATACGCTGGTGTTTTCACTCAAACGATATGTTCGATCGGATTCATCGGTATGAATGTCTCGTTGGGAGCCCAACCTGTCATAGACCGATTGTCTTCGACGAGGGTGTAGTTCATCATGATGCTGTCTTCGGTAACTGCTTGTATCATCATAAGTTGATTCTTCTCGCTGAGAGGCATGAGCTCTTGATCCCGGCCTCCGGGATTGGGTTATAGGAGCAGTTTGAGCACATAACTGTGAGTATACTGCGTTTAATGCTCCTTGGGACCGGACGTACCATGATATCGGAGTTTCTCCTGGTGGTAAGATTGATTGTGTAGGATTTGCTGGTAACACTCCTGGAGTGACAGGATCATTTGCTCGATTAGATTGAACCTCGTTATCGTCTGAGGCCTCTTCTACGATCCCTTCTACTGGTAAATTGTTTCCGACGTTTGGTCGAGGACCAGGTTGCCGGTGAGATGACGAATTTTTTGCCATGTACAAAAACAGAAATGGAATGAACTGAATCGAACGAGATAGAAACTAGAAAAACTGAGAAAACGGTGGGCGCCAATGAAGAAACACTAAACTAAATGGTCGGAACCGAGATAGTTAGGGGGTTTGAATCCGCATAAAAAGGTTAGCTCTCTCTCGGTTGATTCAGTGCAACGGGATTTCTTCTCCGGTGGTTCTGCAAAAAAGAACACCGTTAGCCTCGCCAAGGGGAGAAGAGGGTTCTCTCCTTGACCCGACTCCGGCGTGAGAATAAGTATTGGTAATGGAGAAGATAAGTATTTGAGAAGTGAGAGTGATCTGAGTTTATACCTGAACAGTTCTCTTATTTATAACCGGGAGTTTGGGAGGGAAAACCTGTTATTGAAAAGATAACGGAAAATGCTAACGCCGTAGCGGTTATTTTTTCTCCCGTTTGAGTTCTTTGATCTGACGTCAATTAGCCTCGATCCGATGTGAATGCACACGGATCGTGGTTTGATCTATGGCCGGGGAATCGCCACGTGGAAAGTGATTAATTGGAGATTACTCTCCAATTGCATGCCTTCGTTGTGATTCCAGGGTTGTCTGTGGTGATGACACGTGTCCAGACGGTTATAACCGTCTGGGTGGTGCACGATTGTATTTCTTTCTAGAAGATCACTGCTGTAATCTGGTGTGACACCTTGCTGTGTGGACACAGACGAATAAATCCCAAGTCTGGGTAAAATAATATCCAAGTCTGGATATTTAGGCGGAGGTATGGAACAAAGGATTCTAATCCTTTGTTAATGGAAGAAGGCGCGAGGGTTTATGTTTTCCTTTGGGCGCGCAACTATAGATTTGCTGACTGCTTTTCCCTTTTTGTAATACCAGTGCGCGGCCGCGCAAGGCTTAAAAAGTCAAAAGGCCAATCTGTGGTATGGTCTCAAATCCTTTTTATGAGGTTTTTGGGACCTTACCCCTTCAGAGGGGCACATAAGCGTAGGAAGCGTATGAAAAAGTTACAAGAACAGAGAGTGCTGGCAGCAGCCAAAAGAGAAACCAATGGCCATGCCCAGGACATGATTAATAGGAGTTTAGCTAATTTCCATATCTTAGCAACCACTACAGCTGACCCTAACCTGGAGCAAATATTGGCACCCCAACCGCAACCACCATTTCCTGACCAACCAATGGAAATAGAAAACCCTGAAAATCAAGTAGAAATGCATGATTTTAACCCGGAGGAGATACCTAGGGTACCCGCACCAAATCCCTTAGATCCAAATTATGACCCATGGTGGGACGACAATAGGGACTATGTGCAACGTTACCCGATACACGAAGACATGCCCATGCCGAACCTAGGAGCCTACCCAGGGTTGGACCCTCTAGATCCCTATTACGATAATGATGTATTCATTAGGGAGATTCTAGAAAATCCTTACCCATACCAGGCCCCTATACCTCCATACCAGGATCCCGCACCCCAGATTCCGAACCCAGTTCTAGAACCTGCATCCCCAATAAGTGCAGAAAATATACCAGAACTTAGGACATTTGGTGAGGAAATTTTAGAGAGCAGTGAAAGGATGAGACAGGTGGGAGAGCGACTCGTCTGGAAGTACGACGAGCGCAATATGGATTTCTGGATGAATCCATATCCGTAGAAATGATGGTGGAGAAGGTTATAATAATAATAATAATATAATATAATAATAAAATATGTGTGTATGTGTATGAAAAAAAAAATTACGGATGCCTACTACTAGTAGTGTAACTTTAAATTTCAGTCGGTATTGTAATTTTAATTTCAGTACTAGTTTGTAATAGATGCATATTATATAAATAGAGTAAAGTCGCAATGATCGACGCTTTTGACCAAAGTGCGTGTCATGTGATTGACTATATTAAATATTATTTTGTGATTATTAATGCGTGGTAAAAGTTTAAAATTTAGATGGACAACGAAGTGAACCAGGAAAACCTGAAAAATGAAAACCAGAGTGATAACCACCTGAATAACGATAATCTGAATAATGAGAATCCGAACAAAAATAACAATGGAAACCAAGTGGATAATAGTGCCATCCAACACATAGTGGCACAAGGAATCATAGATGCAATGCCATTTATTATTCAAACTGTTAAGGAAGCTGATAATAAAAGTAAGCATAGCAGTAAGCGACCAACTGAACCAGAACACAGCGTAAACAATGGACCCGTACTTCAAGTGCCCATTCCCAAAAGAAGAAGAACCATGCCTTATGGTTGTTCTTATAAAGAATTTTGGTCCTGCAAACCAATAGAATTCTCGGGCAATGAAGGACCCATTGCAGCTCTACACTGGATAGAAAAGACTGAGGCTGTTTTAAAGATAAGCAAGTGTGCTGAAGAAGACAAGATAATGTTTGCTTCTAATCTATTTAAAAACTCTGCCTTAGAATGGTGGAACACTATCCTCCAGTCAAGAGGAAGTGTTAGGGTTTACAATATGGAATTGGGGGAATTTAAAAATACGGTAGAAAGGAAATTCTGCCCTCCCAATGAAAAGGAACAGATAGCAAATAAATTTCTAAACCTTAGAATGACTGGGGTAGATAGTAAGGGTTATAGTACCACATTCTTTGAATATGCTAGAATAGTACCAACACTTGCATCACCTGAACTGGTATTAATCTCCCGATACATCTGGGGATTAATTGGAGAAATTGGGCATGTAGTCAAGGCAGCTAGACCTCAAACCATAGAAGAAGCTGTAGAACTAGCCAATACCTTGACAGATGAGTTAATCCGTACTAGAGAAGAAGACCAGAGGAGAAACCTAGCCCAAAGACTTACCCAAGAATTCCGTTCTGGGAATTCCAACCGTAGGAACGTAGGTTCTACCTCTGCACCATACTGCAAGGCCTGCAAGAAGAAGCATTCAGGAAAATGCTCCACTCACTGCAACTTCTGCAAGATGCCAGGACACAAGGAAGAAGATTGTAGGAGGAAATCTAGTAATGGACTGTGCTTCAACTGTGGAGAAAAATGTCACATCAAGCCAAACTGTCCAAAATTGGCTCCAGCTGCGAACAACAAGAACACTAAAAATGCTAGAGCATTTGTTCAGACTGCAGATGAAGCCAAGATGATTCCAGACGTGATAGCCGGTACGTTTTTAGTTAATTATGTTTTTGCTAAAGTATTATTTGACTCTGGTGCGGACCAAAGTTTTATTAATACTTCATTTTGCAAAATTCTCAATCAACCATTTACAAAACTCTCCCAAGAATGTCTAGTAAAGACAGCAAATGGAGAAACGGTTAGGATTTCTGAAATCTTGCAGGGAGCAAGAATAGAATTTTTAAATCAAAAATTTATTGCAAACCTTTACCCAATGAATCTGGCAGGATTTGATATTGTATTAGGAATGGATTGGTTAATAGCCAATAAAGCCAGTATTTTATGTGATCAAAAGTCAATCCAAGTAAATTCACCAAGGGGTGAAAAAATCACAATTAAAGGAGATAAATCATCCAGATCCATGAAATTCATCTCTGTGATGAAAACTGCAAGTTATATAAGAAAAGGATCATTAGTATATTTGATTTCTATAATCACTAACACTAAAGGAAAAGAACTTAAAGACATTCCAGTAGTGTCTCAGTTTTCAAATATATTTCTAGAAGAATTACCAGGACTACCGCCAGACAGAGAAGTCGAATTTAGAATTCACCTACTACCAGGGACAACACCAATTGCCAAAGTACCTTACCGATTAGCACCCGCAGAAATGCAGGAACTGAAGAAACAGTTAGACGAATTGTTAGAGAAAGGATTCATACAGCCAAGCTCATCGCCATGGGGAGCACCGATTTTATTCGTTAAAAAGAAGGACGGATCGATGTGTATGTGCATTGACTACCGTGAACTGAACAAGGTCACAATTAAGAACCGGTACCCATTACCAAGAATCGATGATCTGTTCGATCAATTGCAAGGAGCTCGATTTTTCTCAAAAATCGATTTAAGGTCAGGATATCATCAATTAAAGGTACAGGAAGAGGACATTCCTAAAACCGCATTCAGAACAAGGTATGGCCATTATGAATTTACTGTCATGCCATTTGGTTTAACCAATGCCCCAGCCGCATTTATGGACATGATGAACCGAATATGTAAGCCATATTTGGATAAATTCATAATTGTCTTTATAGATGATATTCTAATTTACTCTAAAAGTAAAGAGGATCATGCAAAGCATTTGCACGCACTTCTAAGCTTACTAAGAAAGGAAAAGCTTTATGCTAAATTTTCAAAGTGCGAGTTTTGGTTAGAACAAGTACAGTTTCTTAGACATTTAGTCGACCATAAAGGAATTCATGTTGATCCCACAAAAATCAAGGCGATTACCAAATGGAAAACCCCTGAGTCACCAACCGAGGTTAGAAGTTTCTTAGGATTGGCCGGTTATTATAGAAGATTTATTCGATATTTTTCTAGAATAGTCATTCCCTTAACTAAGTTAACCTGTAAATTCATTAAGTTTGAATGGGGACCAAAACAAGAAGAAGCATTTAGAATTCTTAAGCAAAGATTAACCCACGCACCCATACTAGCATTACCAGAAGGAACTGAAGACTTTGTAGTCTATTGTGACGCTTCTAAGTTAGGTTATGGATGTGTGTTAATGCAACGTAAAAAGGTTATAGCTTACGCGTCTAGATAACTTAAGAATCATGAAGAGAATTATTCAACCCATGATTTGGAATTAGGAGCTATAATTTTTGCCCTTAAGATTTGGAGACATTACCTTTATGGTAATAAGTTTACCATATTCACTGATCATAAAAGTTTAAGGTATGTTTTCGGGCAAAAAGAGTTAAACATGAGACAAAGACGCTGGATGTAGATTCTTAGTGATTATGATTGTAATATCCAATATCATGCAGGAAAGGCAAATATAGTGGCTGATGCTTTAAGCCGAAAGTATCACGAAAATCCAAAAAGGGTACGTTCTCTTAAATTAAATCTACAAGTAGATTTAAATGATCAAATTAGAAAATCACAAGAATCAGTAATCAAGGATGATACTGAAAAATTAAAAGGAATGATTAAGTAATTAGAACAAGGAACAGATGGAATTTGGAGATTCCATAAAAAGAGAATGTGGATACCTAAATTAGGGAACCCGCGTCATCGTGTATTAGAAGAAGCCCATAAGTCTAAGTATACGATGCATCCTGGAAGTGATAAAATGTATCAGGATTTAAGAAAGAATTTTTGGTGGATAGGAATGAAAAAGGACATAGCAGCCTATCTTTCTAAATGTTTAACTTGTTCACAAGTTAAAGCTGAACACCAGAAACCCTCGGGTTTATTGCAACAATTAGAAATGCCTGTTTGGAAATGGGAATTAATAACAATGGATTTTGTTACTAAATTACCCAAAACAAGGAAAGGTAATGATACAATCTGGGTGATTGTAAACAGACTAACTAAATCAGCTCACTTCCTACCAATGAAAGAAACTTTCAGTATGGAACAGTTAGCTAAATTGTATGTAAATGAAATAGTTTCATTACATGGAATTCCTTTATCAATTGTTTCTGATAGGGACAGTCGTTTTACCTCTCATTTTTTGGCAGGTTTCCAAAAAGCAATGGGAACCAAGCTAAATCTAAGCACAGCTTATCATCCTCAAACAGACGGACAAAGCGAAAGGACAATTCAAACAATGGAAGACATGCTTAGAGCTTGTGTAATTGATTTTGGAGGTAATTGGGACGATCACTTACCTTTAATAGAATTTTCTTATAATAACAGTTATCACACTAGTATCAATGCTGCAACATTCGAAGCACTTTATGGACGAAAGTGCAGAACCCCAGTCTGTTGGGCAGAAATTGGGGAAAAGCAACTATCCGGACCTGAGATAGTGCAAGAAACAACTGACAAGATTATTTAAGTCAAGGAACGACTGAAAGCAGCACGTGATCGACAGAAGAGTGTAAGACCCCGTTTATAATAGTAGATTTAATAACATAAAACCTTGCATTTTATATCAAAAATTTAGAGTTTACAAAAATAACTTTCGAGATTTGAAAGTTTATCTAGTTACAACATTCACGTATTAACCTACTAAACAATATTCGAGACAAAAGCTACAAGTGTTTACATAGTTTAAAAACAAAAGATCAAGTGCGGAAGCGTTGAATTGTGTGTTCGGTTCGACTTGATGGCTTGATCATCATCCTACTACTTGATATACCTGGAAACTGAAAATGTTTAACACGAAACATTAATAATGGAGTTCTTAGAAATATTACACAACCGAAACTACGTTCAATACGGTTTTGATTAATTGTAAAATACAGAAAAATTACAAAACATTCCTGGCTCTACCGTAACTTACGGTATTACCGTAAGTTACGGTGATCAATTTAAGGTTCTGGTCCACCGTAAATCAGGAAAGAACCGCCGTAAGACTTTTATCTCTACCGTAAGTTACGGTACCACCGTAACTTACGGTAGTACCTGGAAATCCTTATTTTGTTTGATTTGTTTAATACACTCAAACCCAAATCTCGGATTTCGCTTTTCTAGCTCACCAATACATTAAATTCTCGTATTTCTAATATGTTATATATTATCCAACATCAAAGATCAATCCATCATTTTCCGTAGCATTAACCATGCCTTACTTGATTATTCGACCCGTTTAGACGCCAGAATTTAGGCATCAATCAAGGTATTTCAAGAATCCATTTTCTATCACTTGTTTTGACCCGTTTTACTTGTGAAAGACGCAAAGTCACTTCCGTGACGTATTGGTCTATCTTGTTTACCATGTTTTTAAAACTACAACATAAAACTAATAAATAATTTTAATGTAACGAAACGGTAATTTCGTACCTTTAGAGCACGTCTTTCCCCCGTGAATTCCCTCCGGCTTGTCCGCTTGATGATCCGGACTCTTTGCCTTTTGATCCTTACGACGAGGTGATTACTAATTTGTGTTTAGAATTCGATTTGGGACGGATTTGAGGCTTCAATTTTGCAGATTTTAGTGTGAAGCTAGGGTTTGGAGAATACCCTGGTCGCCCCTCTTCCTCTTGTTCGACCAGACACACCCCAAAATGGTGTGTTTGGTGAGTTTTGTTATAAATCAGCATTTAACTTTCATTCTTGGGCAAGTTTAGTCCCTCACTTATCATCTAGCTTTAAGTACTAGTGTTTTTACCTAGTGTTAGTTATTTCTAGGCTTGTAATTTTAACTAGGTTAAAATTTCTAGATGGTCAATTCTTGTTTATGAAATCCTTAAATTTCTAATATCAAGATTTATATTTTCGGGGTGTTACAAGTCCACCCCCCTTAAAAATGGTTTCATCCCCGAAACCGAATTACGTACCAAATAAAGTAGGATAAAGCCGTCGCATCTCCTCTTCGGACTCCCACGTAGTGTCCGAACCTTTCCTATGCTCCCATTTGACTTTGACTTGGTCAATTTGTTTATTTCGTAAATGTTTGACCTTTCGGTCTAAAATCTCCACCGGTCTCACCGCATAATTCAGACTATTATCCACTTCGATATCATCGTAATGGATATAGGCCGTTTCGTCTGCTAGGCACTTTCTTAATTGTGACACGTGGAACGTGCCATGGATCCCACTTAGTTCCTCCGGTAGCTCAAGGCGGTAAGCTACCTTGCCAACTCTTCCGATAATTTTAAATGGCCCAATAAACCTCGGGCTTAGCTTCCCCCTTTTTCTGAATCTAATAACGCCCTTCCATGGGGAAACCTTTAGCATGACCATGTCACCAACCTGGAATTCGATTGGCCTATTCCTTTTATCAGCATACGCCTTTTGCCTGTCTTGAGCTGCTTTCAAGTGTGCCCGAACTATTTCAATCATTTCATTCGTGGCTCGTACTATATCTTGGTGGGCGAGTTCACGTGGACCCACTTCACCCCAACATACCGGGGTTCGACACTTCCTACCATAAAGCATTTCGTACGGTGCCATCTTAATACTAGATTGGTAACTGTTATTATACGAAAACTCGACCAACGGTAGATAAACATCCCAACTGCCTCTAAAGTCGATTATACACGCCCGTAGCATATCCCCCAATGTTTGTATCGTTCTTTCACTCTGCCCATCCGTTTGGGGATGGTACGCAGTGCTAATGAACAATTTGGTTCCCATTTGCTCTTGGAAATCTAGCCAGAAATTCAAAGTAAACCGGGTATCCTTATCAGACACGATGGATACCGGCACTCCATGACGTGCTATTATTTCATTAGTGTAAACTTCTGACATCTTTTCTGACGTGTAAGTCTCACGAATCGGAATGAAGTGAGCACTTTTCGTCAATCTATCCACCACTACCCATATGGCATCGAAACCACGATTCGTCTTAGGCAACTTGGTTAATAGGTCCATTGTAATATGTTCCCATTTCCAAACCGGAATGTCTAATGGTTGGAGTTTGTCGTATGGTTTCTGGTGCTCCGCCTTGACTTGTAAACATGTCAAGCATTTTTCCACATACTTCGCCACATCCCTCTTCATTCCGGGCCACCAATAATTTTGTTTCAAATCATTGTACATCTTGGTCGCACCCGGATGAATTGAATAACGGGATTTATGAGCCTCATTAAGTAGAAGCGCCTTCACTCCACAAGTATGTGGGACCCATATCCTTCCGGATCGAGTCTTCAACCCGTTATTTCCATCCGACAAATCTTTCAATTGACCAATTATCCTTTCTTTCTTCCAATTCTCTTCTTTCATTGCTTCAAATTGCGCCTCTCGAATACGTTCCAGTATACCTGAGGTCACCACGAGTTGCATCGATCTTACTCGTATTGGGACATAGTCCGCTTTTCTGCTTAGAGCATCTGCCACCACATTAGCCTTTCCGGGGTGGTAATGTATTTCACAATCGAAGTCTTTCACCGTTTCTAGCCATCGTCTTTGTCGCATATTTAACTCCTTCTGATCGAAGAAATATTTTAAGCTCTTGTGATCGATGAATATGGTGCACTTTACCCCATATAAGTAATGCCTCCATATTTTTAAGGCAAATACCACCGCAGCCAACTCAAGATCATGCGTGGGATATTTCTTCTCGTGTATCTTCAATTGTCTCGAGGCATAAGCTATCACCTTGCCCCGTTGCATCAAAACGCATCCGAACCCCGATAGTGAAGCATCCGAATATACCACCATGTCTTCGACTCCGTCCGGCAATGTCAGTACCGGAGCTTGAGTTAACTTCTCTTTTAGTGTTTGAAACGCCCTATCTTGATCTACACCCCAAATGAACTTTTCTTTCTTCCGGGTTAATTTTGTTAGCGGTGACGCAATCTTGGAGAAATCTTGAATGAATCTCCTATAGTATCCCGCAAGTCCCAAAAAGCTTCTAATCTCTGAAGGGTTCTTCAGGGGATTCCATTTTGACACGGCCTCGATCTTTGACGGATCCACCAATACCCCGTCGGCACTTATGATGTGGCCAAGAAATTGTACCTCTCGTAACCAAAAGGCACACTTAGAGATTTTCGCATACAACCTTTCTCGTCTAAGCGACTCTAACACCTCTTGTAAGTGGTGTGCATGTTCAGCTTCGTTTTTCGAATACACCAAAATGTCATCGATAAACACGATGACTGACTTATCTAACATCGGCTTACAAACCCGGTTCATGAGGTCCATGAAAGCCGTGGGTGCATTTGTTAGCCCAAATGACATCACGAGGAATTCGTAATGTCCGTATCTTGTGCAGAAAGCCATCTTCGGTACATCTTCTTCTTTGACCTTTAGTTGGTGATACCCAGATCTAAGGTCAATTTTTGAAAACCAGTTCGCACCTTGTAATTGGTCGAATAAATCATCTATTCTCGGAAGCGGGTATCGGTTCTTTACCGTGAGTTTGTTTAACTCCCGGTAATCGATACACATGCGCATGCTCCCGTCTTTCTTTCTTACGAACAATACCGATGCGCCCCAAGGAGACACACTCGGCCTTATGAATCCCTTATCAAGCAGGTCTTGAATTTGGGACATCAGCTCTTGTAATTCCGACGGTGCGAGTCGGTATGGGGCTTTTGCTACGGGTTTCGCACCCGGAATCAATTCGATCCCGAACTCTACTTCCCGTTCAGGCGGTATCCCCGGTAAATCCTCCGGAAACACATCTTCATAATCTCGTACTATCGGTACCTCTCCAATCTTTCGTGATTCTTCTTCGGGCTCATTAGCGTATATCATGAATGCCTTGCATCCTCGCTTCATAAGCTTGTGAGCTTTCAACATTGAGCACACTATAGGGTTGCCTCCTTTTTCGCCATAAATGGTGACGTGTTTCCCGCTCGGAGATGTTAGTTTAATCTCTTTACGAAAACACACGACCTTTGCATGGTGTTGAGATAGCCAATCCATCCCAACGACTACTTGAAATTCTCCCATTGACATCGGGATTAGATTTATCAAATATTCTTCATCGTCAATGCTCAGTTTACAGTTTTCACATACATCACAAACAATAAAGCTCTTGTTATTACCTATCTCTACTTCTAAGGGCACAGGTAATTTTGTTAGAACAAATGAAGGATGTCGAATAAATCCATATGAAACAAATGATTTATTCGCACCCGTATCAAACAACACGTGTGCAGGAATCGAATTTACAGCAAATATACCTGAGACCACGTCAGGTTCAACCTTCTCTTCTGCGGTGGTCAGTTGAAAAGATCTTGCCTTTGCTTTTGGGGCTTCACCTTTCGAGTCTTTCCCATCCTTCTTTCCAACCAGTTCCGGGCATTCCGACTTTTTGTGACCCGTTCGATAACAATTGTAACAAACCGTCACTTTCTCCGGGCACGATATAGCCATATGTCCCGTTTTTCGGCATATGGGACAAGGCTTATCCTTGTAACGGCATTCACCTTTATGACCCTTTCCGCAGATTCTGCAACTTGGCAACCCGCCTTTAGTATCAGATTTCTTTGCGGTTTTGTTTGTTCGTGCCTTTTTAGCAAGGCTTGGGTTTACATCTTGTGCTTTCCGTTCACCCCGTTCAATGCTCTTTTTCAGTTCGATCTCCCTTTCCCGAGCAGCATTTATGATCTCGGTAAGGGTCTCGTATTTTGAAGGGGTGACAAATTCCCTATACTCAGCACTCAACATGTTATGGTAGTAGTATATCTTTTGTTCTTCATTTGTCACTAGATCATCGCAAAATTTCATCTTATCCATAAACGTTGCCGTAATCTTGTCTATGGTCTCACCCTTGTGCCTAAGTTGCATGAACTTCTCCTTGATTTTATTCATAACCGCCTTGGGGCTATGATGTTTAAGAAATGGCGTCTTGAATTCTTCTCATGTCATGACCTTAGCAGCTTCAATACCGATCTCTCTCTTTTTGTTATCCCACCAATCTTTCGCTTGACTCCTTAGTTGACCCGTACCATAGGCTACGTAGTCATCTTCGTCACAATGGGTCCTCTCGAATACCCCTCCGATATCACTTAGCCATCGTTGGCACACTATTGGATCAACCTCCCCATTATATATTGGTGGTTTACAGGCCATGAATTCCTTGTATGAACAAGGCTTTCGTCCTCCATGCTTTTCCTTTGATAAATTTGAATCATCTTCCAATTTCTTGATTCTCTCTTCTACTATTGATAAAACTGTGTTTTGAATTTTATCAATAAAGCCCGACAAACTGTTTTCGATCGCCCTTCCAACCTCTTCGGCAATCACTTCTCTCATTTGTTCGGTGACTCTTGGCACCGAATTATCATTACCTCCATCTGCCATCTTTATTTCTGAAATGTTTACATAGGTTGTTAAACATTCCATTTATAACACATGCTTTACTTGTTTTGATTTAATCAAGTTTATAACTTGATTTAATCATTCTTGTTTTGACTCAATCAAGTTTATAACTTGATTTAATCGTTCTTGTTTTGATTCAATCAAGTTTATAACTTGATTTAATCGTTCTTGTTTCATGCATTTCTTGTATTTGAGTGAGCTTACACACTCTTTTCATGCATATTTGTTCATGATTTATTTCTATATTCTCTAATTTCTACTTAAACGATTAACTCTTACCGGATGCTTGATCAAGCTTGAACCGAACACTTCTTGACAACCTTGAGCTCTGATTACCAACTTGTAAGACCCCGTTTATAATAGTAGATTTAATAACATAAAACCTTGCATTTTATACCAAAAATTTAGAGTTTACAAAAATAACTTTCGAGATTTGAAAGTTTATCTAGTTACAACATTCACCTATTAACCTATTAAACAATATTCGAGACAAAAGCTACAAGTGTTTACATAGTTTAAAAACAAAAGATCAAGTGCGGAAGCGTTGAATTGTGTGTTCGGTTCGACTTGATGGCTTGATCATCATCCTACTACTTGATATACCTGGAAACTGAAAATGTTTAACACGAAACATTAATAATGGAGTTCTTAGAAATATTACACAACCGAAACTACGTTCAATACGGTTTTGATTAGTTGTAAAATATAGAAAAATTACAAAACATTCCTGGCTCTACCGTAACTTACGGTATTACCGTAAGTTACGGTGATCAATTTAAGGTTCTGGTCCACCGTAAATCAGGAAAGAACCGCCGTAAGACTTTTATCTCTACCGTAAGTTACGGTACCACCGTAACTTACGGTAGTACCTGGAAATCCTTATTTTGTTTGATTTGTTTAATACACTCAAACCCAAATCTCGGATTTCGCTTTTCTAGCTCACCAATACATTAAATTCTCGTATTTCTAATATGTTATATATTATCCAACATCAAAGATCAATCCATCATTTTCCGGAGCATTAACCATGTTTTAGGCATTTATAAATCCAATATGTTATATAAATCTAATATGTTATATATAAATCCATGTACTTGATTATTCGACCCGTTTGGACGCCAGAATTTAGGCATCAATCAAGGTATTTCAAGAATCCATTTTCTATCACTTGTTTTGACCCGTTTTACTTGTGAAAGACGCAAAGTCACTTCCGTGACGTATTGGTCTATCTTGTTTACCATGTTTTCAAAACTACAACATAAAACTAATAAATAATTTTAATGTAACGAAACGAAACGGTAATTTCGTACCTTTAGAGCACGTCTTTCCCCCGTGAATTCCCTCCGGCTTGTCCGCTTGATGATCCGGACTCTTTGCCTTTTGATCCTTACGACGAGGTGATTACTAATTTGTGTTTAGAATTCGATTTGGGACGGATTTGAGGCTTCAATTTTGCAGATTTTAGTGTGAAGCTAGGGTTTGGAGAATACCCTGGTCGCCCCTTTTCCTCTTGTTCGACCAGACACACCCCAAAATGGTGTGTTTGGTGAGTTTTTTTATAAATCAGCATTTAACTTTCATTCTTGGGCAAGTTTAGTCCCTCACTTATCATCTAGCTTTAAGTACTTGTGTTTTTACCTAGTGTTAGTTATTTCTAGGCTTGTAATTTTAACTAGGTTAAAATTTCTAGATGGTCAATTCTTGTTTATGAAATCCTTAAATTTCTAATATCAAGATTTATATTTTCGGGGTGTTACAAAGAGCTATGCTGATAACCGACGCAAACCGTTGGAATTTCAGATAGGAGATAAAGTATTGTTAAAAGTCTCTCCTTGGAAAGGAGTGGTAAGATTTATCAAACGGGGAAAGCTAAGTCCCAGGTATGTTGGGCCTTTTGAGATTATTAGAAGAATAGGACCTGTAGCCTATCAACTACAACTGCCAGAGGAAATGACAGGAATACATGATGTATTTCATGTATCTAATCTCAAGAAATGCCTATCTGATGAATCACTCGTAGTGCCTCTAAAGGACATAGAGGTAAATGAACAACTCAAATTTGTAGAAAGGCCTCTACAGATTGAAGACAGGATAGTCAAGAACCTCAAGCATAAGAGATTAGTTCTGGTCAAAGTAAAGTGGGACTCCAAAAGAGGACCAGAATACACATGGGAGCTTGAATCAGAAATGCAAAAGAAATATCCACACCTATTCCAGTAGATCTCGAGGACGAGCTCTAAAATAAGGTGGGGAGGATATAACAACCCTAAAATAAACCAACACCCACGAAATATTTTTGACACCTCTAAAATATATTAGAATATCCCTATGTGTTTCTAAATACACCCCGTATGTGAAAACCGAGCCTAAAATATGATTTAACATTAAAAGTAAAATAAAAACAAAGAAATTGAGGCTGTCGCGGGGCGCGTAAGCCACCCCTTGAGCTTACGCGGGCCACGAGCGATCGGAAACGAGGCAGCACCCGGTGCCGCCACGTGTCATCACGCGTGTTGAACCTATACGTGACCCAGATCAGCTACATCCCTATACCACCTACTACGCGGGCCGTGTAGCTTCTTGCTACGACTTATGCGGGCCGCGTAAAGCCCGGAATCAGGCCCTATATAAGAGGGCATCGGGCCTTCAGTTTACGTCGCTCAAATTCGACTTTCTCTCTCAATTTCTTAATAGTAGAAGCTATACTCGGGTATAATATCCCCCTAAAATAACGAATTTCTGCTCCGTTGTAAGTATCATAACCCCTGGATACGTATTAGATACTCTGCCCGTTTGATCTAGGGTTCCGTAACGGCTGTCGTGGTTCTACCCGACGTAGTCGTTGGAATGCCGTCTCGGGGAGGGTATTACTAATGTTAAAATGGGTTATTATACTAACACGCGTGCATTTGTGTAATTTATAGATTATTCCCAGGAAATCCTTACAGAAAATCTAAGACAACAATGTGAGTAATCTCCTTTTTGCAAATTGTTTTTACAAAACCTCACACGATTAAATATATATATTAAGCAGTTATTGAGTATTTGTAAGGATACAATTATCGTCGGTATGTTGGGGTTTTGTATACAAAATTTGTTACTGCCTTGCGAGGAGTAACATTTCCACAAGTCGGGTTTGACAGTACTGTGGGTGGTAATTGATATGACTTGGAAACAAATATAATTGCGAGACCGCCCTCAATACTGTACAATGGTTTTTATTAAAACTTGATTGAACTGGGATTCACTCACCAGTATTTCCCACTGACAAAATGTTTTTAAACGCGTTTTAGGTAAGAAAATGTGAAAGCCAAATAGAAGCCAGCTGGACAGCACTGAAGGCTTGGAAAAGTGGCAATAAAGTTACCTAAAATAAATAGATATTTTTATTAAATAAAAATAGGATTTATTCCTATGGAAATGCGTGTACTGAAAACTTGGGTTTTACCCCATGTGTTTAATATTATGAAAGTGTGGTATTTTACTTTGATAAAATATTTCCTAACTACGGTCCTGATGAAATTTCTGCTGCCAAAATTGATAAAACACTAGATACCACCAAAACTGGTTGCGGCCGCCCGTTCCTGGGTTATTAGGGGACGAGGGTTGCGACATACGGCCTTTTGTAGGTATAAAACCAGTACCCTTCTCTGTAATATAGCAACTTTGTGTCAGTAGCTTTACATAAATATAACATGTATATGAAGAAGTTTTGGTATTACAAGTGTGTCTGGAAGCCCCTTGTATCTATCCTTAAAATCTTGTTTAATTGCTGAATTGTCAATCAGCTCAATTTTGCCGGTTTTCAAGTGGAAGCACAAGACATAGAAGTGGTCACCTTGAAGCAAGGGCGTAGCTTTTAAGGGGCCGGGAGGGGCGCCCGACCCCCTAAACTTTTCGCTCAGTAGTGTTATGTTTGTACGTTTCGTGTAGAATTTTTTAGGTATATACGTTTTCGACCCCCCAGTTTTATTAAAAAGAATTACTTATGTAGAATTTTTTGGTTCGGTGACTTCCGACCCCCCGGTGGAAATTTTCAAGCTTCAACACTGCCTTGAAGTTCCGGACTAAATACGAGGTCAACCGATTCAAGTTTTTTTACCTCATATTTTAGTAATATATCTTCAAAATTTGAGCCAAATACGTTTAGCCGTTGATTGTCTGTGTAAGTCTCCTTGTACATGATATCCGGCTGTATGTTATGTAATGAGAAGCAATGTTAAGTAATGTATTACAAGCTATTTATACATGCGAAATTAGTACATGCAAAATAATGTCTGAAAATATTTCACATGCGAATTGCTTATATATTGTATGCGAAATCTCTTAGTATGCGAAATGTTATTTTTTGTTCACAGGAAATGTCTCAACTGTTTTACATGCGATTTGTCTATACTTAGTACGCGAAATCATTGAATATGTAGTTTTTGTTTTGATATCAAATGTGAAAATGTTTAGACAAACATACCATCATTGTGCTAAACAAGAAGAGTCTGTATGGTGATGATTTTCTATCCCTTTTCTTCTCTTCAAGGTTGAGAACATCCACAAATGCATCGATTCCGTTTGATGCTACGTACTGACCCCTGAAGAAGCTTTCGAAGATACCTTTGACGGTGAACACCCCAGTTTTTTATCGGTAAAATACTTCCCTGCCAGGCAAACATTAAATAATTAAATATTTTTGAGTATATATGTAGATGTTTTTTAGTTGATATAATTGTTTTACTTACTCTATATTTGTAAATGTAGCAAATGTGTATCGAATCACACTCAATTCTTGATTTAAGAGTGCTTCGTGCATGTTTACCACTCTGTTGCAGAAAGGGGAACAAAATGCTTCTCCAAGGTCTGCATACCTTTTCTCATTTCGAAGCCTGGCGGTTTCTATTGTCTTATAAAGGAGTTCATTTAACCCCTTTGGTTCAACTTCTTTACCCGCTTTTTGTTTTGCGGCTTGAGTCGGTTTTGAGTTTTTTCTCCCCCTACCTGGGCTCTTTCCCTTATGTACTACTAGGCTGGGTGCCAGGCTCAAAAGCGACTCAACCAATTGCAATTCTTCAGCCGTCACATGAGGGCATACCACTTCTGGCTCCTTTTCAACTTCGATACCTGAATCGGTTTGTTGTGGGTCCTTCTGTGTAGTTTCTCCTAAAGAATCTGCTTCCACTTCGGTTTCAGATTTATCCTGATTATTTGGCGCAGAATCTGCAAGTGTTTATTTGAATGTTTTTAGTAAAAATTGTCAAAAGTTTATCCTTTTTGAGCTGAGTAGATTTGTTGTACTTGTGGAAGTATTTTTTTCTTGAACTTTTTCTGGATGTTTTTGTGTAGATTCGGCTAAGTTCACTGTTCCTTCCATCCCATTTTCAGTTTCACCACTTTCTGCAGGCCAGTTTAAGTTAAAAAAATATAAGATTTTGTTCCTTTTTTTTCTCTAAGGTAAAGCGTTTTTTACCTTTGACAAGTGGTTTGTAAGCATATACACCTGTTTCCACAGTTTGAATATTTGCAATAAGGGTGTCTGTTACTTCTCCATCATCTGTATTTGTCAATCCTCCATCATCTGGCTGTAGTACCCCTATAGACACAAATTATTGAATTTTAATAACTCATAATAAAAATTGCATGCTATACATGGCATGGCATGCGAAATAAAAAATCAATTGTATGCATGAAATCACATGTGTATTTAAGAAATCGCATGTGTATAGGAAATACAATGTTTATATAAAATCGCACGTGTTAATTTGAATCGCATGTTTACCTTCTGATTCCATTTGTCTGACACTATCCACAACATTGGATATTACTTGTTGAGCTTCTTCATTCTCTCTACATTCTTTGTTTGTTTTATCTCCTTGATGAACATCAGTAGGTGCAGTTTCAGGCTGTTGATAAACATCAGAAGGTGCAGTTCCAGGCTCTTGATGAACATCAGATGGTGCAGTTTCAGGCTCTGGAACCGAATCAGGCGGCACACAAATGGGATTATTCCGAAGTGTCTCATCCCACTGCTTACAGGCCTCCATAATCTTCGGATCCCAAAAACACTTGGTTTTTGCATCTGAAACTAAGTTGTTCATCTCTTGAACAATCTGAACCATTTCAATGTATTTTTTGACAATGATCCTCATTTTTTTCACCAGGTTCTGTGATATTTTTAAGTTAAAATACTATCAATCTAGATGTTAAAATAAATGGATTAAATGAAATTAATATTTCATGGGCTTACCTTTTTGTTGATGTTTGAAGCGTCTCGATTTTGTTGCTGGTCTGAACCGTAGACTACGGTAGGTGAAAGTGGAACAGGAGTGTTGCAATAGTCCATCATTTTCTGTGTTTGTGTCCAACTCCCATCACAAGGTTCAACTGAGACGGTTCCTGGATGTCAAAACTGAAATCCATCATATCATCAATGTTCTCGTTAAGGTCCTCCTCGGTTTCTACGTTTTCTACTGCACGTGCAGTTCTTCTTTGGTAGCTTTTTGGGTTGTTAACGGGTCGTATTGTATACTCCTCCGTTGAACGACCCTGTTCATTTTCATTTTCACTTTCATTTGTCCACAGAGGTCCGTTATCCGAAATATGTTCCTCGACTTTATCAATCTCCGTGGATGTGATATAACGAATAACCGGTATCTCCATGACTTTCTCGAACAGTTGAAGCCTCTTGTTGTACTCATGCGTGTATAGAAGCTGTATAAATACAAAAAGGAGTTTATTTTTACTTAAAATATGTATTTATTTTATCTTCCTGTAAATATGTTATCAAATGTAGTAAAGCATACCGTAAGAAAGGCAACAGGTCCCACGAACTGTATTTTTGTGTTCTTCCAGCCCGCTCTTGTAGGACGCAACGTTTCCGGTAGATATGAGCACCAATCTAGATGCGGTATATCCTCAACAGCCTCTACCCCAAGCAAACATCTATCATTTGCAATTGTGGCTTTTGTAATCTCTGCAAAAAACGTCATCCAGTACACCAGGAAATTTATTCTAAACAGGCACCCCCCCCATCTCTTTGATTATCCATTGCTGTTGCAATTAAGCCATGGGTAATTCTTGCGTTTTCCCCCCATTGACTAATGAATTTATCCATAACACTATCTCCACTTTTGGGTTCTTTACTCTTTTCAATCTTCTCAACCTTTTTTAACTTTTCTTTTACCGACTATTATGACAACTGTGTCTGATGTAATTTTTATTTGGTGTTTACCTACGTTTAGCCTATCGAACATCTCGTCAAAGTTTTTGGCTAGCCAATATCACAAACGTGTCGAAATATGGTTGATATTCATATCTAGAATAGCCCCAAAGCCCATATTCTTCACCTCATCAACCTGTTCTTTTGAAAAAATTTTCGGAGGATCCATATATGTTGTAGGTTGACATCTCAACAGTATTGCTTCGTTGCTGTATTCAAAGAAAGCCCTAGATTCTGTTCTAGGTGGTTCCGGCTGGCTTGGTTTTTTTCCCTGTTCCACTTTTTTTGAAGGTTTATTTTTTTTGTATTTTAGATCTCTTGTCCTCTTTCTTCTTTTTTGGCAGTGGCTCAACAAAGTCATAATCTTCAGAACTTTCTTCTACAACCCTTCTTTTTCTGTTTTTTTCCACATTTTTCAATGTTGATATGGGCTCTTCAAAGTCATCATCAGACTCTATTTCTATAAAATCGCATAATATCAGAAAAAACCCTTATAAAATCGGATGTATCAGTTAACCATTTACCAAAACTCACTAAGTTGATAAAATCGCACGAATGAGTTATGAATTCGCATGTATCAGCTAACCATTACCAAAACTACCAAATCTTTATAAAATCGCATGCTTCAGACAAAAAACCTTTATAAAATCGCATGTATCAGTTAACCATATACCAAAACTCACTTATCTTATAAAATCGCATGAATGAGTTATAAATTCGCATGTACCAGCTAACTACTACCAAAACTACATAATCATATAAAATCGCATGCCTTAGACAAAAAACCTTATAAAATCGCATGCCTCAGACAAAAAACCTTAACAAACAAAGCTAATCATATAAAATCGCGTATGTCATACAAAACCCTCTATAATATCGCACATGTATCAGCTAACCACTACCAAAACTACCAAATTATACAAAACCTCATACAAAACCTTACCAGACAAAAACCCTAATCTTATAAAATCATATGTTTCAGACAAAAACCTTACTAAACAAAGCTAACTATAGAAAATCGCATATGTCATTCAAAACCACTGTAAACCCCATTATAAAATCGCATATGTCATTCAATACCTGGATTCATCTTCTTTGACTGTGGTCTATAGTTGTTGGCCTTGCTCCATTTCTCAAAACTCATCAATCCTCGTTGAATCGCACCGGTAAGTAGAACGAAATTCGGGGGAAGAAGAATGCAATGTTTTGAATTTTGGGTTTATGGTATGATTGTGAGTATCTCTGCTGATTATCAGGGATTATGATTTCGCAATGGATGATTTTAACCATGGCAGTTTCATATATATATTTTAATTTGATAAATTTAATGACGTAGTTAAGCACGGGGTTTAAATGAGATGATCCGACGGTTGTGGTTATAGCATACATAATGTACAATTAGGGCTATTGTACAATAACCGGCATATATATATATATAGGGTCAGGATTTAGAGAAAACGGTGGAAAGTGTGAGAACGGAGAGAACGCTTATGGATCGTCAGATCAAAACAATCTATGGACTAGATGACGCGGTGGCGTTTTCGTAAATAACATCACTTTTATTAGTGTGGCGCGCTTCATTAAGGGTAAAGGGGTCTTTTGACTTCTTTACACAAAACGCCAAACTCACGAATAAAACGCTATTAAAATCCCGCCTTAACACACATAGCACACTTCATCCTAATCTAAACGCCATTAGATATAAGACGCCAAACTTTGTTTTTAACCGATAAAGCTTAACAAACAGTACTGAAACGACAAAACTTAATTACTAGCATTTACTATAATAAAAATCATGCCTAAAATACGCGCCAAAAACTTCCTATATAAACAACCTCTCAGACCTACTAAAATCCACACCAAAACCCCAAACGCCATATTTTCCTCTATACCATTCATCTTAGAAACGCCAAAAAACCCAAATATCAAAGATTCCAATCCATGTTTCTTTGATATACACTATTTTCTCGGTAAACTTTCGCTCGATGTAATGAGAAAGATCCTCAATACAAACGCCAAAACATACAAAAACCACGAAAATTCAAAAACGCCATTTCATGGAGATTCAGTTTTGTTCTCAATAAAGTTTAGCTAAATTGGATGGACAACATTGTTAGACATCTTTCTTGAGTGAGGATTAACAATGTTGTCCATCTCGTTTAGCAAAATATTATTGAGTTTAGCATGACCAAAATTAGAGGTTTATGGTAGTTTTATTTAGTGGCGTTTTTTTTTGGCGTTTGATTTGCTTGTCCGGTCTTATATTGTTTGTTATGTAACTTCGAAGGAGCATGATACGAACAAATAGGTCGAAAAAAAGATGGAAAAAAATGATGTATAAAAATGATGTAAAATGCCAAACTAGGATCTGTCTGTTTTCTATAGGAATGAAATATACAAAACGCCAAACTACTCTACACTGGCTCTCGAAGACCATATGTGTGTGTTCTGTAAGGATGAAAAATACAAAACGCCAAACTAATCTTCACTAGATCTCGAAGACCTTGTCGATCTTCTTTTAATTACGTCCTGTTTGCATGTGGATGCGTAGTGTCCATAGCCTTTGCAGTTCTGAGTTCTGACGCTGTCTTTCTTTTGCCCCGGGTTTCGACTTTGATTTCCTTTTCTCGATTGCTATCTCCTGTTTAGATTTCAGGCACTTCTGAGAACCAGAACCTTTGGATTCATACCCAACATGGACTCTTATCGGATTCTTGTCGTTTTTATATTGACCGGTTATCTCGGCAAATCTATCCCTAGTACTAGCAGGAGGAGCAACAATCTCCATATCTTGAACCTTCTTCATATAAGATTGAACATGATCCTTGTATAAGGATAGCTCCTCTTTATTACCAGATAAACGGTTCAAAGTATATTCCGCTGAAAAAATAATATCTCGCATCATACTTTGCACATCGGGATCAAGCTCGGTCATATATTCACGACTAATTGAGTATTCAGGAGAGCAGTTTGGGGAACCCTCTTTGCGCCATCTATTCAGAATGTATTGTTTTGGAAATTCCCTAATGGCCATAATTCTCAAAACATAGAATATATGTCTACATAGCAAACCAAACTGTTCAAAACACCTGCATAAGCAACTGCATGTGCAATCAGACTTACGGAACATTACCTGAAAAACGCCAAAAACAATATCTCTATAACGCCATGTAGAGAATGTTTGTCTAAAAAAATAAAAAAAACACATTGGATATGATAAAACGCCATTAACAGAAAACGCCATATAAAAACAAAACGCCATTGCTTACCTCAAATAAGGATGTACAAGGCTGCTGGAAGTCATTTATGTAAAACTTAACAAACCCATCGGGCTGATCTTCATAACGTTGATTTATGCAATCCGCAATTCCAATTAGCTCAGCTTGAACGTCACAAAAAATACTTTTTGTGTATATGTCAACAACTTAGCCTTCCAACAATTGGTAATTACTCTTCAACTGGGGTCGTTTGTATCGAGATTCATGATCATTTTTCGGGTATGTGTGACGCTGTGCTTCTATTGCAGTTTCATAATGAGTCATGAACTCAACAAGAGTAGCTTTCGAATTGCACACTTGACCAAAAAAATGATTCTCACTCTCCGACCTCGATGTCGTTCGCATAAGACCCGACATCTCTTCCATTCTATAGTATGCAGGGATCCAAGATTCCCTGAGTGCAAAAATATCAGATAGCCAGTCATTATCTGCTAAATTGAACTCTACGATAACCGCTTCCCATTCTGTTTCAAACTCTTCAGGTGTGAGAATATCCGTCCACACAACACCATAAATACGTTCTTTAAAATTGGTGAAATTGCATAGCCTAACACCAACCTATTTATAACACGAAAACGCCATGCATAAAAAGACATATAAATTACACAAAGACAAAACCTAATTAAAAAAACAGTAACAAGGTACAAAATGCCATATATTTTAAAACGAAGTGTATCCTAAAACGCCAAAGGTAAAAATAAACATACTAACTTTCAGAGAAAGTTTATGCATCACATGCCACATGCATAACCGATGCCTCGTGTCAACAAATACAGCAGAAATAGCCTTCTTCATTGCTGGATCTTGGTCAGTGACAACAACTTTTGGTTGAGAACCAACAGCTTTTAGAAAAACTCTCAACAACCAAATATAAGTATCGGCAGTTTCTGACGCCAATAATGCTGCACCAAATGTAAGATTGCAGTGATGATTGTCTTTATCAGTGAACATTACAAACACCATAGAGTATCTGCATATAAAAACGCCATGAGAACTGAAACAATAATAAAAACGCCATTGCATGTAAACTAATAAAACGCGATTGCATGTAAACTAATAAAACGCCATATCATGTAAACTAATAAAAATGCCATTGCACGTAAACTCATAAAACGCCAAAAAACAGAAGAAGTTGAATTATAAAATATTACTTGTTGGAACGATATGTGGCGTCAAACGAAATCACATCACCAAACACGTGGTAATTACGTTTGGCTTGATTATCACACCAAAAAAATCCCTTCAAACGATTCTCTTCGTCTGTGAAGTAATCATACGAGAAATTAGGCTGGGAATGTTTTTTTTCATTCAAATGTCTCACAACCATATCGGTATCATATTCCCCTATAAACAAGTTAATTTGCCTCTTATAGTTCTTAAATTCAACTTTACTTGCACCCACGTCTTCAAAACCGCCAAAACATGTCTTCATAACATTAAACGCCTTGGCGGGACCCAAATTTAGCTTAGACATGCTGTGTATAACATGCTTCTGGAGCTGAGTGAGGTTTCGTTCAGTTGGAAGAAAATGCTTATCAGGACGTTCAACAAGATCGTGGTTGTGCTCCTCAACAAACTTATATACCTTCCATGATCCAGCCTCAAA
This sequence comes from Helianthus tuberosus, assembly GCA_030545235.1. NCBI lineage: Eukaryota > Viridiplantae > Streptophyta > Magnoliopsida > Asterales > Asteraceae > Helianthus > Helianthus tuberosus. The sequence goes on along the minus strand of CM060354.1, from coordinate 55,413,154 downwards.
AATTACGCATAACAGTGCACCACAATCAGTCCTCTTTGAAAAGTTGGATCGCACTAATCGCTCCTTTTGATTGGGGTCCAACGTAGCAACCTTCTTGTCCTTGTATAACCCAGATCTCGTACACAAGTAATACTTAATATGTAAGACACCTTTAGAGTTTTTCTTTGTAGTCCCTTTCCTGACTGAAAACCCACACTCCTTGGCATACTTAACATACATTGAATACCAATCATCGAGGCTTGAGAATACCATGTCCATTGTGTGCTATATTTCTTCACTAACGTCAGGAATGATAAATGGTAATCCAGTTTGGGGGCAAAGCCTTTGACTCGAGGAAGCAACTTCGTCTGAGAAAACACAGTGAAGAACAGAAAAATCAGAAAAACGTCATTAAAAATAGAAAATGTCTCGTAATAACATTATAGATTAAAACACCATTAATTGAATAAAAACAAGACATAATAAACACATAATTTAAAAATGCCATGATGAAAACGCCATGAGATGAATAATTAAAACACTTAACAACATAAATAATTAACAAAAATATACCATCATAATGAAAACGCCATAGTTAACAAAACTGATATTTACACAAATTAACACATAGTAAACTGATGTTTACAAATACTACTAAATAACATTCAAAACAAATCAAATAGATGTAAAACGCCAATGATCGTAAAAACATAAGAAATATACTAGATCGTAAGCGACAATTAAAATTAATATTGAAAACTCCAATTATCAGTTCTTAGTAATTGTTTAACTACCAATTAAAACGTGATTAAATTGCATAATTGAATAACGCCATTGAAAATCATACAACACATTATAAAATACTAATATAAAAAAACAATGAAACAAGCATAAAAGAACAAAACGCCATATTTGTTGCATGATTTGCTGGAACAAAATAGAAAACGTCAACGAATTTTACTTTGTCGAACAGAATCCACGTTAGACGCCATAGATTTGAGAAAGCTTGCAAAGGAGGTAACAACTAACAAGAAATATTTGGAGTTTTAATTTGAAAGAGATTTATAACGCGAATAAGGAGGGAACATATAAAAGGACAATCGTACCCCTGCATAACAATTAACGCCCCCTGCCATGTGTTGGGCCAGGATCCGTTCTCACCGTTCTCACATTTTTCACTGTTCTCTCCTTATCCCGTTTCTATATATATATATATATATATATATATATATATATATATATATATATATATATATAGGAACGGGATCAGGAGAAAACGCCCAAAAGTGTGAGAACGGTGAGAACGCATCTTGGCCCAACACGTGTCGCGGGATATGATCAGGGTGTTTTGGTAAAAAATTACCGAAGCAATTAAGTGATAAAATTAGTTAAGTGGGGTAGTGTGCTAAAAACGTGTGTTGAAAATATGTTAGTTAAGTTGTTTACAAAAACAGGTTCAGGATATAGCTCAGGATATTGAGCTATATCTATGATCAAACAATGAGCAAAAATGTAAAGGGTGACACGAGATATACGAGGAAAGCCCTTGATCAATCTAGATCGCCGGCATAAAACTTCGGGAGCTGACAATCGCAGCTGCCTTGTTCTTCTTATTGCTTCAAATATCTGGATACAGTGCAGGATATGATGCGGATCGACTAAGTGTTACAATGCAATTCGAGTACAAGTGTTAGTGCGTTGTGAGTGTTTACAAGTAGAGAGAACGAGTGTGCGAAAGATTGTGTGTGCCTAATCTGATCTGATCTGATCAATCCCCTTTTATAGTAAAAAGAAAGCAACTAACTACCCTACTATTCCGGGATCCGGCGAATATTCCATAAGTGGACGTTGTAGTCCACGTCTTCCGGCTTCAACGTCTACAATATAACCGATTCGCCCGAGTCTTGAGGAGAAGAAGTCCACCTGACCGTTAGAGACTGGTTACAACAATCTGCACGTGGGTTAATTGGTTACTACCAGGATATCACATCAGGATGTTACTAATTATCCTGATCCGGTATCCTGGTCACAAACAAAAGAAACATAGTCAGTATATTAGCCAGGATATATGAGCAGAAAATAACCCATAACAATTGTCCCCAAAATATATCTGTTGGTATACCAATTCCAAAGGATATATTTTAAAACTTATCCCCTAAATCGAGGTTATTAAACTGAAACGACGGTTGATGTGACTTTGTGCAACTTCTAACGCGATATTTAATCTTTGGCCCCTATGTTCAGCCTCTATTTAGCCGACTTATTCCGCATCATTATCATCATATTTCAAGCGATTTCTCAGGTACTTTCCTTCTCTCTTCTTTTCCTCTGTTTTTCTTCATCGAAATCTTTCATGGCCAGTAGAACGAGATCACATACAGGCGACTCAATCCCATCTTTCGAAGCCCAAAACCATCTTAGGGAACCCGAAAAAGAAGTTTGTTCGTTCGACAATGCTGACATTGCTGCCCTACAAGCTTCCGGTGCCATCCCTGTTGGTACGATCATTCTCCCTTTCGACAGAGAAATCCGATTGGATTTTTCTTCCAACGAATGGATCTGTTTCTTGGCTTACCCTTTCTCCATCGGACTCCGATACCCCTTTCCGGCTTTTATATCCCGTTTCTTTGAGCTTACCGGTCTTACTTATGCCCAAACCATGCCTATGGTTTGGCGGGTGCTAGTGACCTTGGACCGAATCAGATCCCGTTTTACTCCTGACCTCTGTATTGAAGATCTCCCGATGGCCTATCGCCTTCGTTCTCACGGCAACAGTTGTTTTCTCCTTTTCTCAACCTCCAAAAATCCTCTCATCCTTAAAGCCACAAAAAATGAGCAGAAATGGCAACAAGAGTTCTTTTTTGTAAAAAGGGACTCTATTACTGGAGGTCTTGACCTTCCGGTGAAGTGGTTAACTTCTGGTAGGATTTAGGGTTTTAGGAGTATCCCCAATCGTATCCTGAAATTACATCTTGAATTGACATATTTATCTTTTGTGCAACAAATTTCAAAGAACTAGCCCCTCCAAGCGCTGAATCAGAACTGAGGATCAAAAACATTTACCAACTCCCGAAAAGTGAGAGAACTTTCTCCCTGTCATTTGCAAGTTCAAGCCAGAGATCCAGCTCCGACACGTCTGGTAAGTGTATCAATATGAAACGAATATATCAGTTTAAAAATACTCAAGAGTTAAATGTTTCTTCCCTTCATGCAGCACCAGTTAAAGCTCCAGAGGTCTTTGATCTGGATGAATTGGACAGCTATCCCGCTCCCATTTCAGTGAAGAAGGAACCAAGCCCTAAAGCCATCACGTCTTCCAAGCCTAGCGGTTCGAAAGCTATTGCCACTCCCAAGCCTCCTCCAGCCACCAGGACTCGTGCTTCCAGCGCCCGGAAGAGGAAGGAAACGGATTCCCGGCTACCTTCGAGACTTTTCCTTATGAGAACCACGGATTCAATGAAGCCAGTGGGTTCATGACTTCATTCCTTAATCAGGTAAAAACTCCCATCCGATATCCTGAACATATATGTTAACCATTATCCTGAACATCCAACATATGTTGATACATGTCCTTTTGATTTCAGGGCCTGGAATGTCTCATGCACTTGTATGAAGAAGCATGTGGTCTTAACAAAATGCTGGAGGTCAAGCTCAAGAAAGCCGAAGTTTCCATCGCCGACCAAGGAATGATCGCCGCTGCCCAGTCTCAGGACTACGAAGACAAACTCAAGGCGATGACCCAAGAGCACCAAGCTGCCATGCACAAAGCCAACGAGGACGCCCAAGCTAAGCTGGATGCTGCTCATCTCCAGTATCAGCAGGATATGAGTTCCTATCGGGACGGCCTCAAAGGATCTGTTGTAATCTCCCTTCTCCAAACCATGTTAAGGATGGCCTATGAGGCCAAATCCTTGGGCTTCGAATGCCCCTCCTGGAATGTCAAGGCTTGGGAAGCGAAATTACAGGATCTTGGATGCAATCCTGTGGAACATCTTGCAAAGCATGCTGGTGAGGAGCCTTCTAAGGCGGCAGAGGAGGTGGCCGATGCTGGTGGTGATGCTGAGAAGAATCCCGAGGGTGATGCTGGTGCAGGCACTGGGGAAGATGTTGCTGGTCAAGAAGGTGTTGCTCCTTAAGCAGCGAAGTGGGCGATGATGGATATACGTGCCAAGGCCAGAGCCCACTTTTTTAGATTTACTGGTTGTGGTTGTCTGAACAATTTACTTTTCTTGTCTCTAAACAATTTACTTTCCTGCACTAAGACAATATGATGACCAAAGGTGGATGGGTCCAAGAATAGAGTGTAACCCTATTTTTGAGCTTCAATCCTTTTGCAATTCTCTTCCAGTAAGATGTCCCCAGTTCGAGATACTTAATACACTAAGTCCAAATTTGATCCTTCGAGCTTTACACAATCGCCTCAGAAGGAATGTCCCCTGTGCATAAAGTCTTTGAACACTTAGAAATTTTCTGAACATCAATTCCAACCGTTTGAACAGTTCTTGTGTTACTGGGGGTAAACCCTAAAATATACTGGAGATAAATCCTTAGTATGCTGAGGATAAACCCATAGGTATCCTGGGGAAAATCCCAAATTTTCATGTGCTACAGGCGGGAGTGTATAAACTCCAAGACTTAGAAAGGTGATAACCTTTAAACCTTAGAGAGTATGAAAATACCCTTTCGTGAGAGAGGGTGATCAATCCTCATATACCTTTAGGATCCAGGATATAGCCAACAATAACGAAATTGTCAGCCACTTTTACATGGATTGGTCCCGCTATCTTGAAATATCCCTGGATAACTTGCGCTCCAGGCGGGGTGTTTAAACCCAATTCGAGAGAAAGGTGAATACCTTTAAACCTGTGAAGGGATCAGGATCCCTTAAACGTGAAAGAGGGGGCCAATCCTCTAATCTTTCGAAGTATCCTGAGTGTGTATCCTGGAGCTATATCCCGAAGCATATACTGCAAAACAATTGTAAACTAAGGTGGGTGTTAGCCTGGCTAACACCCCTCCGATGCTTAAGTTAGTAATGGGTTCAAAAGAATAAATAATATCAAAACATATTAAAGGAGATAGAATCCATACCATCCTGAGTTAGAATTTAAATCCCAAACTCACTTGAAATAGAGCTGTAGATGTATAGCATTCCAGGATCTTGGTAGCATATCCCCCTCTATATTCTTGAGTCGGTATGCTCCTTTTCCTGGTTCTGATTCAATCTCATAGGGTCCTTCCCATTTCGGAGCCAACTTTCCATCAGTAGGATTAGTAGTATTCTGAAAAGCCTTTCTCAATACCCAATCTCCAACGTGGAACCTTCTAGTCCTTATATTCTTGTTATATGCTCTGGATATCCTCTGTTGATATGCTGCCATCCTTAATTTTGCCGCATCTCTTGTCTCATCAACAGTATCCAATTCCTGGCATAGGGCTTCAGGATTCTTCTCAGGATCCCGGCGGTTGGATCTTGCTGTAGGTATCATCATTTCTGTCGGGATCACCGCTTCTGCTCCAAACACCAAGGAAAATGGGGTTTGGCCAGTTGCAGATTTCACCGTCGTTCTATCAGCCCATAAAACAAAGGGTATTTCTTCTGCCCATTTTCCCTTCTTAGCTCCAAGCCTTTTCTTCAAATTGCTGACAATTATCTTATTTGAGGATTCTGCTTGTCCATTTGCTTGAGGATGTACCGGTGTGGATGTGATCATTTTGATTCCCCAACTCTTGCAAAAGTCAGTAGTCCTCTTACTTATAAACTGAGATCCATTGTCACAAATTATCTCAGCTGGTACTCCAAACCTAGTCAGAATATTCCTTTTTATGAAGGATACTACTTTCTTGATCTCTGACTTGAACAAATGCTTCAGCTTCGACCCACTTAGAGAAATAATCAGTCATTGCCAGAATGAAGACCTTTCCTCCTGGAGCCTTTGGCAATTTCCCTACTATATCCATTCCCCACTTCATGAATGGCCAAGGGGAAGCAATACGATAAAGTGGCTCAGCAGGTTGATGTAATATATTACTGTGTCTTTGACACGCATCACATCTTCGAGCATATTCTGCAGCATCTTTTCTCATCATCGGCCAATAGTATCCTGTTCTTAATACCTTTGAGAATAATGACCTGCCCCCAGTATGGTTACCACAATCCCCTTCGTGTATATCTTGAAGCACTTCTTTAGTTTCGGGATCCTCCAAGCACCTCAGATATGGTCCTGCAAGAGATTTCTTATACAATATATTATTTATAATAGTGAATCGTGATACCTTCATTCTAAAGGCCTTAGGATCTTCATCCTTTGGGATGTGTCCTTTCTTGAGATATCTTATGATTGGAGCCATCCAGGACTTAGGATCCTCCTCAGGATACTCATCATCAGGATCCTGAACACTTACTACTTCCTTATCCTGAGGATCCGTCGTAGGATATAGGATATGTAATATTGGTATTAGGGTTCCTTCCGGTATCCTGACTGATGATCCTAGATTTGCCAAGGCATCGGCTTCAGCATTATCCTCTCTCAGTACCTGTTCAAGTGTAAAAATATCGAAATATCCTGCTAATTTTTTGAGAATTTCGAGATACTCGATTAACTTCTCACCTTTAACTGCATAGGTGCCATTAAAATGATTGGTGATTAACAAGGAATCAACAAATACTTGTAAACTCTTGATATTCATGCTCTTAGCCAATTCTAATCCTGCAATTAAAGCTTCATATTCTGCTTCATTATTAGTGGCAGGAAACTCACATCTAATAGCATGGGGTAATATGTCCCCCTGTGGCGATTTTAGTAGTATACCCAAACCTACACCTCTTACATTAGATGCACCATCAGTATATAATGTCCAGGATTCTAAGCTTTCTCCTAGCTGTTGTACTTCTAGGTCTACTTCACTTTGAATATCACTACTGAAATCAGCGACAAAGTCAGCTAAAGCCTGAGACTTTATGGCATTTCTAGGTTCATACACTAGATCATATGCACTTAATTTTACTGACCACTTAGCCATCCTACCTGACATCTCTGGTTTCCTAAGCACATTTTTACAGGATAATTGGTTTTAACATGAATCCTATGTGTTTCAAAATAATTTCTGAGTTTTGTTGACGCCATAACTAGGGCTAATATCAATTTCTCTAAATGACAATACCTAGTTTCAGCATCTAATAAACTTTTACTAACATAATAAACAGGATACTGCTGACCTTCATGATCCTTTACAAGGACAGCACTTACTGCATTCCCTGATACTACAAGATACAGGGATAATGGTTCACCATCCTCAGGCTTCATCAATAGGGGTGCAGTTGAAAGATACTGCTTCAAATCCTGCAAGGCTGCTTCATGCTTTACTCCCCATTCGAACTTCTTGTTCTTCTTCAGGATATCATAAAATTCTTTGCATTTTTCTGAGGATCTTGAGATAAATCTATTCAATGCTGCTACTCGTCCTGTCAGTCTTTGAGCATCTTTCATGTTAGAAGGTGATTTGATATCAAAGATGGCTTTGATCTGTTCTGGGCTTGCTTCTATCCCCCTTTTAGTCACCATATATCCTAGAAACTTTCCTGCCCCCACTCCGAAATGGCACTTAGCAGGATTCAGCTTCATGTTATACTGATCCAGGATATCAAATGCTCCCTTAATATCCTGGAGATGATCCTCAGCCTTTTCGGATTTTACTACCATGTCATCGATGTACACCTCCATAGTGTCCCCCAGCTTCTCTTTGAACATCATGTTCACCAATCTTTGATATGTTGCACCTGCATTTTTCAAACCAAAGGGCATAGCAGTGTAACAATAAATACATGTTGGTGTCATGAAGGCAGTATCCTCCTAGTCTGAAGGTTCCATTTGGATCTGCTGGAATCCTGAGGATGCATCCATGAAGGTTAACATCTCATGGCCGGCAGTAGCATCCACCATTGAGTCAATATGATGAAGAGGAAATGGATCTTTGGGACAAGCTTTGTTCAAGTCTGTGTAATCTACACAAACTCTCCATTTCCCAATTTTCTTCTGCACCACCACCACATTTGCTAGCCATCTTGGGAACTTGACCTCTCTGATCATTTTGGATTTCAATAACCTCTCTACTTCTTCCTGAATAATCATATTTCGCTCCGGAGCAAATTTCCTTCTCTTTTGTTGGACAGGCTGGAATGACCTGTCAATACCGAGCTTATGTGTTATGATATCCTTGGAAATACCTGTCATATCCTCGTGCTTCCATGCGAATGTTGACATCCTGCATTTCAAAAAATTAGTCAATTGATCTTTAATATCCTGGGGGATATTGGTTCCCACGAGCACCGAGATATCCAGATTATCCTCATCCAGGATAACTTTCTTCACATCCTGTTCTGAAGCTTCCATGATATCCTGGCCTCGCATCTTTAATTGCTATGCTGCACTAGACTTTGTCGAGGATTTCATCGAAGAAGAATAACACTCCTAGGCTTCTTGTTGATCACTTTCCACCTTGACTACTCCCCAAGGGGTAGGGATCTTGATACATTGATGATATGTTGACGGCACAGCTTTCATATCATGGATCCAAGGCCTACCTAATATAATATTATAGCAGGATAAGGAGTCCATGACACAAAAGCGCTGCATTGAATTGACCCCTTCAACATACACGGGCAATTTTATCTCCCCTACGGTATTCCTAGCTTCTCCACTGAAACCCACGAGCACAGTGGACTTCGAAATAATATCCATTGGGGATACATTCATCCTCTTCAACGTTTCCAGCTGAATTATGTTGACGGAGCTGCCATTATCCACTAATATCCCGCGCACAAAATGGTTAGCAACATATAACATTATTATTAAAGCATCATGATGAGGATCCTGGACAGTATCCCTGTCATCGTTATCGAACGTGATCACTTTGTCAGTTGTAAGGGTTGACATCCTGGTTGGCTTATCTCCCTTTTCTGCTTTGGCTTCTTTCGCGTTCCTTTTCGCCGCAGAATATAATGTGCCGTAGATATCAGATCCTCCTGAAATAAAGTTAATTATTTTGGCATCCGCGGGAGGTGATGCCGCTCGTTCAGGATCCTGACCTTTATTCTTCTTTCTTCCCAAGAGATCCTTCAGATATCCCTTGCTTAAGAGATAGCTTATTTCTTTCATTAAAGCGATGCAATCCTCAGTAACATGTCCGAAAGTTTCATGGAAGGCACACCATTTGGACTTATCCTTCCAATCAGCTTTTTGTTGATTTTTTCGGGGCCATCTTGCTTTGTCTCCTAAACCCTGCATAGCATACATTAGTTCAGGTATATTAACGGAAAAACAATATTCAGACAACTCAGGATACTCCTCAGGATCCTCATCTTCAACAACATTCACTTTCTTGCTGTCATTTCTGCCATGTGGCTTAGAACGATATGGTTTGTATGAGGATTCTGATTTCCTGTTGGTTGACTCATAGGTTGTTGACGAATTCATCCTTTCTTGCATCTTTTTGTCGTCTTCCAACCGAATATATCTTAAAGCCCTATTACGAGCTTCATCCAGATTCCTGCAGGGGTTCATTACAAGATCCTGGTAAAATTGAGAATCATTTTGCAATCCCATCTTGAAAGCCTGCACAACTGTTGCAACATCAAGATGTGGGATATCCACGGATTCCCGACTAAACTTGTTCACATAATCCCTCAAGGATTCCTGCGGTCCTTGAGTTATCCTGTAAAGATCACTGGTTAGTTTCTCAAAACTCCGGCTGCAAGAAAATTGACTATTAAATAAATTAACTAAATGAGCAAATGAAGTAATTGAGTGAGGAGGAACGTTTAAGAGCTATTTCAAGGCTGATCCTGTTAAAGTAGAACCAAAACCCTTGCACAGGCATGCTTCTTTGAGATCCGGAGGGATAGGGTTGATTTCCATCCTTTCCCTATACTGGGAAATATGCTCCTTAGGATCCGTAGTTCCGTCATAGAGTTTCATGTTAGGGGTCTGAAATCTTTTTGGGATTTCAGCATCGCAGATGGGATACGCGAACCGTGATATCCTGTGGCTGTCCTGGGATACTTTTGGATTTGGCTGGACCACCCCAGGTACATTGGATATCATGTCTTTCAGTTTCTGAAGCTCCCTAGAAAATGCTGATGTCATACCTACATCCTGCAAAGATCCAACACCATTAGTAGCAAGAGTATTATTATTATTAGATACATTACCAGTCTGAGGATTCTGGCCATATCCTGAAGCATATCCTGAGCTTCTCACAGTCGATACTCTTACTGAAGAGGGTATCTCAGGAGTATGATTATGAGAATGGCTAGGCACAATACTCCCCCGGTTATCCTCAGTATAAACTGCAGAACTGAAGTTCAAAGCCCTGGGTTGCAAGGGAGTGACAGTATCTTCAGCAGGCCTAATTGGGCCGGATTTCAAGAGTTGTATCTCTCTCATCAGCATCTGATTAGTTTCCTGCTGCTGCCTCATCTGTTCCTGTACACTACCAAACAAGTTTAGAATTTCTTCATTAGAAGCCAAAACAGGACCAGATCCCTGGGTATTGCTAACGGGGATAACATCCTGAGCCACATGAAATTCAGTTCCCTGTGAAGAGGCTTGCATTCTTGGAGGAGGTGGTGGAAGCGCCGAACCAATTGTTGCAGAGGTTGTAGCAGACACGGTGGAAGAGCTCATGTTTGATCTCGATGCCATTGAAAATAATGTAGCAAAAAGTTTTGAAAATAGAAAACCAAGTAACGATTTTGCAAAAACTTTTAGTAGAAATAGCACCACTTGCCCCACGGTGGGCGCCAAATTGTTTTGGTCAAAAATTACCGAAGCAATTAAGTGATCAAATTAGTTAAGTGAGGTAGTGTGCTAAAAACGTGTGTTGAAAATATGCTAGTTAAGTTGTTTACAAAAACAGGTTCAGGATATAGCTCAGGATATTGAGCTATATCTATGATCAAACAATGAGCAAAAATGTAAAGGGTGACACGAGATATACGAGGAAAGCCCTTGATCAATCTAGATCGCCAGCATAAAACCTCGGGAGCTGACAATCGCATCTGCCTTGTTCTTCTTATTGCTTCAAATATCTGGATACAGTGCAGGATATGATGCGGATCGACTAAGTGTTACAATGCAATTCGAGTACAAGTGTTAGTGCGTTGTGAGTGTTTGCAAGTAGAGAGAACGAGTATGCAAAAGATTGTGTGTGCCTAATCTGATCCGATCAATCCCCTTTTATAGTAAAAAGAAAGCAACTAACTACCCTACTATTCCGGGATCCGGCGAATATTCCATAAGTGGACGTTGTAGTCCACGTCTTCCGGCTTCAACGTCTACAATATAACCGATTCGCCCGAGTCTTGAGGAGAAGAAGTCCACCTGACTGTTAGAGACTGGTTACAACAATCTGCACGTGGGTTAATTGGTTACTACCAGGATATCACATCAGGATGTTACCAATTATCCTGATCCGGTATCCTGGTCACAAACAAAAGAAACATAGTCAGTATATTAGCCAGGATATATGAGCAGAAAATCTCCCATAACACAGGGGTGAGGGGTTTTTTTTGTCTTTTCAATCTTCTTTTATTTTCCCAACGCGCTATAACATTTTCTGGCGTTTAAGATTATTTTGGCGTTAATTGTATTTATTAAATTTTTTGGCGTTAAATTAATTGTTTTTGTGTCACATAGATAATTTTTTGGCGTTATAGCGTTTTCTGGTCAATTTTTTTGGTGTTTTGTGGCGTTGTATAATAATTCACTAGGGTTCATTAATATTTTCATAAGATTACAATAAGACAAAAAAAAATTATGGCGTTTAGTCAATTTTTCTGGCGTTTAATACATTGACAAGGTGCTTTGCTAGCACCCGTTCTCACAGTTTTCATACTACTAGCGTTTTGGTATTTGGCGTTTTATATAATAATCTATTTTATTTGTAGAGAATTAGATAACAAAACAACAGATAATTTGATACCAAAACAATATAAAGTGAAAAAGAAAAAAAAAATTAAAAATGGTAATCTAATTTCTCATCCGAATCTTCACTGTCATCAGCCTCTTCTTCTTGAATTTGTTTTTTGGCGTTTTGAACCTTTGAATGCCTTAGCTAGATGTCAACATTCCTACATAAACCCCCTCTTTTTTAGACGAAGCTTCTTAGTGGCATCCTGTTTTTTGGTGTGATATTCTTGTTTGGTGGCATGTCATTGAAGATCAACTCTTGCTTGATGCTATTTATAATAATGGAGTTCAAAATAGCATTTTACACTTGTGTTGATCCCTTTATGCCATTCCTATATTCATCAAGAACAAAGGTCACATGATGACATATCACTGTCATCAGTCTCTTTTTCTTGAATATTTGTCCATCTCATTCAACAAAAGATTATAGAGATAACCCCCTCAGAGAAGAATCCATTCAGTGAAAGCTTTGCCATCTGTGGTTATTTTAACTAACTTTTTTTGGCGTTTTAAAGTGAGTGGTTTCTAGAGAACATGACGTTTATTTTTCTGGGTGTGATCAATTCATTGTGTGTAGACCCCTCTCTTATAGGAGTTTTTTGGCGCGTAGTTTAGGCGGGATTTTTTTATTATAATAATTGATAGTAATAAAGTAACAGTCTTTTCAGTTACTGTTTGTATTTACTGTTTTGATTAGCTTTTATCAGTTTCTAGGGTGATAGACGTCCCATTTTCCAAGTTTGGCGTTTTTTAAATGGCGTTATGCAGACCAAGATGAGAAAATACAATAACGGAGAAAATAAAATATTAAACAGGAAAAATATTTTTTTGTTATTTCTAGCGTTTTGTAAGCAATAACCTTTTTTAGTATTTTTTTGGCATTTTGCAAATAAATAGAGAAATATATCATTTAATTATCTTAAAAAAAGGAGATGACACAGAAGAAGAAAAAAATAAAACCCTTCGTCAGAAGGTACTTTATCCAAAAAGTATCCCTCACTTGCGTCATCTTCTTCCTCGGAGTCTTCATCTGGATCTTCATCCATGTCACCACCTTCACCTTTACCGGCTTCTTGTTCCTGAAGATTCTGAAGCCTCCATTTGAACATGTCTTGCATTAACGCCAATTTTGAGTCCATTTCTGTGTTCAAACAAGTGGCGTTATGCAATTCTTCCATGAACCCAAGCCCCTGTTTTGTCGTGATGTTTTCAAGCCAGTAGTTTTCCTGCTCTCCGCTGTCGTATATAACGGTCACCATGTCTGTTTCATCATCAAAACGCCATGATGTCATGACAGGGTCCGGCTTTACCTCTGCTTTGATTGGTCCAAATTTCCTTGTTAATGATTTCATAAGCATATGTGTTTCATGGCATTCGTTATCCAGAGCGATGCCAAGAGATAGGATACCCCTCTGTACCTCTTCTTCCATCTTCAAAATTGCCTTGATCATCCTAACATACACCCTCCTTCTGTTGTCAAAACACAGGACGAATCGCCTGATTGACAGAGTGTATCTCCACCAAACAATTGTTGTCATTTTTTGCGTTTTGGTTAAATTGGCGTTTTTTATTAAAGATGTTTTTGCAGAAATGATAGATTGAAGTGATTATGGAAGCTATGTTTTAGGTCATTTATATAATGATGTTTTTGGCGTGTAATTTAGGAGGGAATTTCTTCTAATAATTGTTAATAACTGAAATTCAGTTACTGTATTGTTTCCTCTTCCTTGGTCAAAAAATCACACAAGGATAATGCAACCAAATCTGATTTTGTGAGGTATGATGCTTAGTTAATTGGTCAAATGTATGAACAACAAATATATGAAATGAATGGTGAACACAAGGATTTATACGAGGAAAAAGCCCTTGATCAATGAATGATCTCCGACATAAAAAAACTCAGATAGTGAAAACTATCACTATCAAGTATATTGAATAAACAAGTTTACAACTTCGGAAGTATTGAGCTTGATACAATGAATTCTAGTGTGTGTGTATTCGAGAGAGATAGCAACAGAAATGATGTGTGTTCACCGGAGTGCAAAGTGATTTCTAAAATTAACTCAATACCCCTCTTAACTTAGCTAAAAATATCCTAACTAACTATCCGAAAAATCAGCCATTCACCCACGATCACCACCAACGGTCATCAGCTTGTGCACATGTTGAAAATAAAGAGCATATTCCCCTGGAATCTTGGATGGAATAAGTCCTCTTCGAAGCATACCTGCAAAACAAGCCAAAAGGTAATGGAAACAATTGTTAGTCTAGAATAATAATGAGGATCCTGGATCCTTATTCTCACAGCGTCTCCTGAGGATCCTTAATTCAAACTGAACTGAGGATCCGTGATCCAAGCTATACTTGAGGATCCGTGATCCATAAGCTGTGAAATTTTATCCCTAACAATTGCCCCCAAACATGACTAGTTGATATCTAATTAGATAGTCATGTTTCAGCTTAATTCGGACTAGCCGTTACTTATGGATATAGCCATTGCAGGCTGACGTCAGCAATAGTCATCCCTGCAACAAAAAATCATTATAAATAGGATTTGAGATAGGGATGGAAATTGCATTTAAATTCGAGACTCCTCTCCTTTAAATCCTAATTCGAAGATCCCAACAGGTATTCTCTTCTCTCTTTTCTTTGATCTTCTCTTCCCTGATCCTCTGTTCTCCAAATATTCATGGCGAAGATGAGCACTCGTTCCTCCCCTGCCAAGAATCCCAATAACAACAGCCCATTGAAGAGTCAAGGTATAACCAAAAACCCTTCAATGGAGCTCTATCGATTCACTGATCCTGAAGTTGATCAGTTCCGATCATGCTTCCCTGACGGCACAATATTCAGACCCTTCGATTCTTCTACCAAGAGTGACTGTGTGTCAGACACATGGATCACTTTCCCTGCTGCTCCCTTCCAGATAGGGTTCACCTATCCCTTTCCTGTTTTTACACAAAGCTTCTTCACACTTACCGGCCTGTGCTACATCCAAGCCATGCCGATGGTGTGGATGGTCTTATACACACTTGAGCACATAATAGAACAGGAAGGCTTAGACATAGGGATGTCTGAATTGAGCCAACTATACAACCTTGTGAGTCATGGTTCCTATCGATATCTTTTCAAGTCCAAACCCCAGAAATCTCACCCAATCTTGAACACCACCAAAAACGACACCAACTGGAGGAATCAATTCTTCTTCGTGAGGAGGGATTCTATTCCAAATGGGAACCAACTTCCCAAAAAGTGGAACACCGATGGTAGGATATAGGATCCTTAGACTAGGATAAGCGGTAAGAATTTTTCTTTTCTGTTGAGGATAAATGATCCTTTATCTTTGTCTATGCAGCTATAACTTTGTCACACATTCAAGAATCACCTGCCACCCAAGAGAGAATTGAAGCTTTTTGGAAGCTTGACCCTGCAATCAGAACTTATCCACCGAAATCAAAGGATCCAGTAGAGGTTTCATCCACTTCCTACACCATGTCAAGTAAGTATCCACACATGTGTATATATAAATGTTTGATAAAAATATGAACACTTATCTATTTGTTATGCTTGTAGGTGCTGGAAAATCCTCAAAGTCTGCTTCCAAGTTCAGCGTGAATGACCTCCAAGAATATGCATCCTCCCGCTCCCTCAAGAAAGAGCTGGCTGCAAGCCCAAGCATCCCGGAGCCTAAGGGCATGAGTACTAGGGGCAAGGGTGCCAAGAAGAGGAAAACTGCTGACCTTACTGAAGGCCTCCCCCTCATGGAACGCCAGGTTCAAGAGTATATCTCAGAGGTAAGGCTATAATATCCTGAAATCTGTACTCCTTATTTGAGGATCAAGGATCCTGACTATTGACTTCCTTTGTAGAAATTTGCCGAGGTTCAAATCTTGATGGACCAGAAGCTGGCTGAAGCTGAAGAGAAAAACCTGGATCTCCAAAGGATCTTCCTGGCTAAGGATAAGAAGATTTCCTCCTTGGAAAAGGAGGTCAACATGTTGCAGAAGGAAATCCTCCTGGCAAAGATCACAGCCCAGAAAGAGAAGGCGGAGGTCATGGATGGGGCTAAGCTTTCTGCTACTATTTCCATGTTGAAGATCAAGCTGCAAATGGCTAAGGAGGCTGAGGATCATGCCTTCGACAGGTCTGAATGGGAACAGGAGGCTTGGAAGCAGAGGCTGGCTGAGCTGGATGAAGAGGATGAATCTGAGGGGGTAGCAGCTGGTGAAGCCGGAGGCAGTGGAGCGAAGGATCCTCAGGAGGCAGCTGGAGGCAAAGGTGATGGTGAAAAGGTGGTGGAAGCAGCGAAGGTGTAAGCTGCATCAATGGGCGATGAAGGATATTTCTAGACGCGGCCGGAGCCCATTTTTTTATGGTTTTCATGTGACGGTGTTTTGATTTCAAACAATTATGGTCTGTAATTAAACAATAGTCTTTAGGGTTAAGGATCACAGATCCCTGGAACAATAGTGGGTAGCAAAGGTGGATGGGTCCTTCTGTTTATGGAGGATGAAGCCTTTGATGCCCCTCATCTTTTATTTCCTGCACTTATCGAACCTTTAGTATGGACACCCTTTGCCAACCCAAGTGGGCGGGCCACGTTTTGCTGGTAGAAACTTGGGTTGGCAATTTTAACAACCTTTTAAAGGGTTAACTTTGATAAATAAATAAAACTTTAACTTTTGGCTATCTTGATGTTGTTTACTTTGTGTATATTTGCTTGTCAACTGTCATTATACAATTTTAGAATTTACAAGTTATTGATGAAAATGTAAAAATCAGTTTATGTCAAAGAATTTAGGATATGATCAAGGATCAATTATCCTTTAATAAAAAAGTTTGAAAAGTGACATAATTTTAGGATCATATATCCTGTTGTCAAAGAATAAGGATAGCGTTAATAAACCAAGAATAAAGTTAAAGTAAATAAAGATCATACCAGAGAATCCAAGTTACGATCCTATATCCTTAACACTTACAACTGTGACAATCAAAAGATAAAACCTTGTATAAAGTTAGGATCCAGGATCCGTAATTGTTTAGCTTTGGAAACCTGAAACATGACATAACTTGGGTCTAAGCCAATTATAAAAGAAATAGTTAGTATCTGGGGACAAGCCCAACAATCTGGGGACAAGCCCAATAAACTGGGGACAAGCCCAAAAATTGGGGACAAGCCTAAAAACTAGGGACAAGCACAAAGAATCTTGTGTAGACTGGAGTATGGCCCATACTGGCGACTATCCAAACTTAGTGACATGAAAATGCCAAAACCTTAGCTAACATGAAAACATATGAAACCTTAGGAACGGATGTATGGTACGTCTGCCATTACACTTAGGATCCTAAATACAGCCAGTACAGTGAAATTGTCAGCCCCTAAAGCGGGTACTGGTCCCATTGCCTTTAACTGCACTAGGATAATTGTGCGCAACTGGCGAAGGTGTAAGAACCTGATTCGTAGGAGGTAATAGATACCTTAAACTAGGTACAAGCCCAAAACTGGGGTGTAACACCTCGTAAAGTCACGTCCAATGATGTATTGACACGTGTAATAAACCCTAATAAAGTCAAACATTGAAATTAAGGGACTAATTTTTTGAAAAATCAAACACTTTGATTATGAAAGGACTGGAAGTGTTAACATACTTAAAATAAGTTTCTAAATAACCTCTTATGGTATTCATATTCACAATTGAGCCGCTCGTTGAATGAGAGTAGCCGTTTGCGTAATTAATTGAAAGTTTGCGCAATGAAGGGTTAAAAGCGTCAACATGTTAATTCTTACCTCTGAGTGACCTTTTAACTAACCGGGAGCTTTATAATATTTGATTATACTCTCGGGAATGCCAATTATTGGCCGTCTAAGGCTTTTATGCCTTTAAGTGACGTTACGCGCAACTTTGCAAGTTTAAGGGGTTAAAAGCGTCAATATGTTTAATTATACCTCTGAATGACCTTTTAACGAACTTGAAGCATCGTGAGGGTTAATAATACTTTCATGAATGCCTAATATGGATTAGATAAGGCTTTAATGCTATTAAACGATGATATGCGCAAGTTTGCGCAATAGAGGGACTATTTACGTCAAACTGCAAAAGTCTATCGATTCATATGGTATCGAACCTTCTGGAATATGATCATAAGTTAAACATGCCCTAAATATCCTTTACATAGCTTAGAAATAGGCTTAGAGGTGTTTGGTGCGCAAAAATAAACTTATTTGATCAACAGGGACTAAAAGCGTCAAAAAGTGCACAAGTTTGCATTTTCGCGCATGTCTTACGTTCTGAATATATCCGGACATACAAAAATTTATGTAAACATTAAAATATTTTATGTTAGTGTTTGGCATGATAAAATTCCATTCGTCGCGTAATTTGGATCGTTTTCCGCGTCCGTTCGTGTTTCGTCGTAATTAGCCGAACGACGCGACCATACGACCAAACATACTGACATCCGACATATTTTTGAGCATGTTTTATGTTCCCTATGTTTAGGCATCATTGTAGAGCCTTGAAAATGGCTTAACGGGCCTTAAATGTGTCAGAACATGCAAGTATGGAAGACAAGGGGCCAAAAATGACAAAGTTTGAAAGTTGTTGTGTATGTTTGATCTGTGCAGGCCGTAGCCTACGCCCCCTGCAGAGTAGCCTACGCCCAGGTCTGGGCAGATTCTTATTTTCAACATTCTAGTCGTTTTTCAAGGACTTTTATGTAAAATTCTCAATACCATGAGCTGGTATTCAACCCCCATTGTATTTAGAAACCATGGGCATACATGGAGGGCCAAGATTGAAGCACGTGTTACAAGAAACGATCCTAACGGTTCTCAAAATCCTATATAAACCCACTTATTCTTGCTCTCATTTCACACTTGATCTGAATTGTTCTTAGTTGGAGCTTTTGTGCTTCATACCTGAGCATTCTAGATCAATTCCATCCTTGCTTGGACCCTTTGTAAGTGTCCTTTCGTGCTTAGTTCAATTGTTTGGCTCTTAAAGCCGAAAAGTCAAGCGTTTGCGATAAAGACTTTGACTTTTAAACGGTCAAGCCATTGTTCGCAACGAACATGGCTACGTGATCGTAATTAGGTAGGTATTAAACCCTCAAAAGGGCACCTCCTAATTACCACGTTTGCTTAGTTAATTGTCGGGTCAAAGTAATTAAAATAAAAGTCAAGCGAGTCGGTTTTTAAACAAAATTCATAACTAATAATGTAAAGGCAATAAAATCAGTTTTGTCACTTTAATAACTTGGTAAATATTAATTGAACATGTCTAGGCATGTTCAACCCGACAATTCTGAGTTTAGGCTCGGTTCGGAACCGAAAGTCGCAAAAGTAGACTTTTGCTTTGACTTTCAGTTCTGACCCGATTTAGCTTAGTTTAGATATGCCTTAGGATCCCTTTAGGACCATGTTATAGGCTAGTATAACCCTCTGAGGTTATACAACTTGGTTCCTTAGAAATCCTAGTTCATTGCATGTTTCCGTTAATTGCTTAAAAGTTGACCGTTATGCCCTTTTGATGTAAAAATGAGATTTTCGAAAATGTGAAAGGACAAAAACCTTTATTACTGATTTATAAGCATGTCCTAAAAATTTGACATCAGTTTGAGGTCTAAATTAAGAGTTATGCTCGATATCGTAAATTGAAAGTTTTTTATTAATTAAACGGCATTTTCGGCATAAAGCCTACTTAAACCCAAATTTTAACATCAAACCTTTTATATACTGATGTAATATAATATTTTGGGATTTTTGGAAATTTTTATTAAATTTTAAAATGATCATAACATAGAGTTCTCGCATAGGCTCGGTAATTGACGATAACGCCCTTTTTGCTAATAAAAAGAGTTTTATACATCCTTTACATGTCAAACCTTTTTCTACTGATTTTATATAATAAATAAGTTATTTTAAACTGTAAAGGCTGGTCGAAATCTCAGATTTCCCTATTTAAATCGAATATCGTCAAATACCAACTTTTATGCGATTTAGGCGCATAGTATGGTTTAAAACCATATTAGGCACCTAAAGCTTGATACCTACTGATGTTATGAATAACTTTTATACTTTAATAGTAAATTAAAGTTTTGAACTCAGACTTCCAAAATGAACCCTTAAAGCATATGTGGAATGACCAAAATGCTCCTACAGTGCATAGTTTGGTCATAAATGATAAATTTCACATATGTGAGATATCTTACTGATATAACTTGATAAAATAAATATTTTTACTGATTATTTTAGACCAAAACCTCAGATTACTATTTAACCTCTTTTATAATCTTTAAAATGACCAAAATACCCCTACGGGGCTTAAATTGGTTTTAAATTCGTTTTGGGCATAATGAAAGGTATCCTACTGATATCACAACATATTAAAAGCATATTAACTTGTGGAACATGTTCATGACTCATTTGGTTACCCGTTATGCGTCTTTCGCGTTTGGTATGATTTATGTAACTAGTTTGCATAAATTAACCGAAACGGGTCAAATCTTATCATTTTCATTTCAAAATCCAGAATGTGTTTAGTTTACCCATATTATACAAGTCTCCATACTTGTCGGGTCTAAATCTCATTCTAATCTGGTCTTCGCTTAATCTTGCGTTCTGAACCTTAAACCTTTCCTTAAAAACTAACCGGTCTAAGTCACAACTTAAATAAGACCCGTTAGGAATCTAATAGGTTAATAAAACCTTCGTTCCAGATTGAGAGCCCCAGTAAAGGTACTTATGCTTGCTGATTAGGATATACGGCTGAGTATAAATTGCATTTTAAGCTCAGGTAAATACTTTTAACTTATTTTCCTTTATACGGGCTTGGGATACGGTATTATATATATACCGCTTGGTCGGGTGTAGAAACCTTTTAATCGGAGATGATTAAATTGCATAATCACGTTTTAATCAGTATTGCTTGATAACAAATAACATTGGGGGTTAATGACCATGTCCTGGATATCCTTGGCTCATTTAAAAAGTATAAATGGCCACAACTTAAGCACAAGGTATAGGCATAACACCTCCTGTTGCGTATGTAAAAGATATACTCACTCGTGAGGTAACTTCTTGTGAGATATATTTGTGGTGTGTCGATTAATCTTTATCGGTTTGTATAATCTCCGACCCTAAATGTTGGACAAACATGCAAATCTGATATAAGATTGTTATTAATATAATTATCCCAAGTTATAAAAGAATATTTGTGCCTTGTGCATCCAAATCAATTTTTATAAAGATTTTTCAAAAGAGTCAGTTAATTGTATTTACCAGTGTAAACTGACATATTTTCCAAAAAGGTTAAGTGACAGGTTCTGTACGTAAATTGGCTGGGAGCTCAGGGCATTAATAAGGAATCTTGCAAGTTGTAAACGTCTAAAGTCTGTTGTACTGTGTTATGTTTCTGTTTTAAGATCCGCCTGTGGATCCATCTTACAATCCGGTTGTAATATTTGATGTTACTTTCGAATCGGTTTGTAATATATTTACTTTAGACTTCCGCTGTGCATTGAACTGTGATTATTTGACTATGATGATATCAACTACGTCACGATACTCCCCACCGGGCCCACCGGTAATACGTGGAAATATCGGGGTGTGACAGGTTGGTATCAGAGCCAACATTGAGTGAATTAAACACTAGCCTTTTGTGTTTAATCTCAATGACACAGTAGCACATTCCTTGACTTCCGAGTCTAGACTTAAACTAGGAATGATCTCATCCCTATTATATGTATACGTTGTTTTCGATATTTATGCATCTCAGGATCGTGTCGCTGAGCGAAGCTGCCATTGATGGAAGCTCTCCAGATCCGAAGTATAAGAAATGCTAAGCTTCGTACTACAGCTTGAATTAGCATAGGACCAGTACGGAGAAAGGACTTTATAAACCCATTAACCATATTTCAAATTTTGTACCCAAGACTTTTGAAACTTCAAGTGAGAAGCAAGCATCGGAGGAGTTCATACCAGTTGTCCCTGAAACTCCCGCTCCAAAGATAATACATATGGACCCGTATTTCTTACCTCCAAGTCTTGGAATCCCAAACTTGGATTATACCTATCCTGACCTTATTCATGATTCATATTATTCGTAAACCATAGAATCCTTGGATTCCACTTTTGTGAAGATTTCTAAGATAGAAGATTTAGACTACCCACAAGAACCTTCTGTACCCATACCGTACTCAGGGAACCAAGGAGAAAACTTGCAGAAATAGAATGAAGAAGTAACTTCCTTGTTATATTTCATTTCTATAGTAGTCCCTATAAGGACATATATATATCTTTTAAGTCCCTGCGTGGGCAAATTTCTTTGTATAAGACCCATTTAGGGCAATTATTGTATTTTTGAGGCTTTCTAAGAAAAGTTTCCTATTTTACTTTGGTATTAAATAGTATACGTATGTAATATATCCTATATCAGGACGTCATTTCAAATTTATGATTGCTCCGCCATTATACATCAAAGAAAATCTTAAAGGTATAACCTAGCCGATATGTCATTTTCGACATAGCTAAGATGGTAAAGCCTTTTAAGATAATAGATCCTTGTTAACACCTAAGAACGTGTTAACACTCTTGACAAATGTGGTTCGAGAAAATCATAATAGTCATCCCTATATTGGAATTCTTCCAATTTCCTGATTTAGCCTAATGATCCAGAAATCATGGCTTATATCATCCTATAAGATGATCATAACATAAACATCCATTAGTGATGAAACGCCTACCGGCTATATCTGTTGTCCGAAAAGACAAAAGACAGTTGTAGTCTTTGACTCTCTGTCAAGAAAGGTAATGAACTACGTTCAAACCTTAATGCCTCGATCCTATAAGATCATGGCTTATAAATCCAAAACTGTCCTCGTGACAAGGCCTTTGTGCCATTTCAATATCCTTAATAGCTTATAGCTGAATTAATTATAATGAAAATTTAAAATAAACCTGATTATCAAATTAACCAAATATGGTCTATTAATACCATGGTTAATGAGTCATCGAAGATGATGATTCCAAAATAGACTCCTAAGCAAAATTATTGGTGATTGTTTTATAGAAAACAAGCTTCAGCATGTCTGAATCAGATGAAGTCAACAGTCATCCCAATATGAGGAATGACAATACAAGGATGAATGTAACGGCTGCAGAATTACAGAAGATGATAGATAAAGCTGTCACTCAAGCCATTGACAGGCAGTTCAAAGATTCAAGTGGTGCTCATAGTGGGACCCAATCTGTGCCTCACACAAAACCACCTTCTAAGATGCATACGTCTTATAAGAATGATTCTCACCATTCTTCAAATCAGAGAAGTGTTCCATCCCGACAAATTGTGCTCAATCAGGAGCCATATGTTAAGACCTGCTCTTATAAATACTTTGTCTCTTGCAAACCAAGGGACTTTACAGGAGAGAAAGGAGCCATCGATTGTATGACATGGCTGGATGAGATGGACACAGTAGTAGACATCAGTGGTTGTGCAGAGCAGGACATCGTGAAGTTTGTTTCACAATCATTCAAGGGAGAAGCGTTGGCATGGTGGAGATCATTGATCCAAGCCACGGGGAAGATCATACTTTATAACCTGTCTTGGGATCAATTTGTTGCACTGATCAAGGAAAACTTCTGTCCTCAGCATGAGGTAGAAAGGATAGAAACAGACTTCTTGACTCTGGTCATGAAGAATTTGGATTGTCAGGCATACGTGCCAAGTTTTAACACTATGCCCCGCCTAGTTCCCTATTTAGTCACCCCTGAACCTAAATGCATAGCACGTTTTATTGGAGGCCTAGCACCAGAAATTAAGGGAAATGTTAAAGCATCTAGGCCTACCACGTATAGGTCCGCGGTGGACTTATCATTATCCCTCACTTTAGATGCAATTACGAATAAGTCTGTCAAGACTTCTGGCGAAGGAAAAAGGAAAGGAGATAAGGAGAAGTCCCATCGATCTGACAAGAAGAAAAAGGGAAGTTCGGAGCACAGGAAAGATTCCGAGTTTAAGAAGAACTCGAGTAACTCTAATAACAGACCTAAATGCAGTAACTGTAGAAAGCAACATTCTGGAAAATGTACGATTGACCCATGTGCTAAACTGTGTGGAATTTGCAAGACCAAGGGTCACAAGACTTTAGATTGCAAGGAGTTGAAGAACGCGACTTGTTACAACTGTAACGAGGGAGGGCACATCAAAACCAACTGCCCAAAACTTATAAAGAAGCCTGGAGAGGTAAAGGAAACAAACGCGTGAGTCTTCCAGATGAATACCCAGGAGGCAGTACAGAATGATAATAGGTACCTTTCCTTATCAATGATGTTTATGCGGGAAATTGTTTGATTCCGACACAGATAAGACTATTGTGGACAATAAATGTTGTAAACTGTTGTCTCCGCCTAATTAGGACTCTAGACATATAACGCAAGGTAGAAATTACCCGGTGATACTTTAGAGACCGCTTTAACAATCTTAGATAGATGCTTTATATCCATTAGGAATCACTCTTCTCAGATATCCTTGTGATGAGCTTTCAAGCTATCCAAAATCAGCAATATAATAAAGACAGATGTGACATTTTGATCCCCTGTCGAAAAGGTGATGGACTAAGTCCAAACCTTAAATGCCATTGATGGTCTTTGTATGGCCTAGGCTAAGTATAATTGAAATATATATATATATCTAAATAACATTCATCAAGAATGTTCGTACTATATTAGCATGTATAGTTTAATGATACCATGGTTAGTATATGTTAGGTTATCAGGATGATGAATAGCGGTTGTTGGATTGCAACTAAGTAATTGCTTCATTTGGTGTTAGGAACCAAGTCTCGAGTATAACAAACTCGGATAAGATAACCGTCAATCGCGCCATTGATGATACGACGCATGCTAATGATGTTGCAATTGTGAACCTCAGAACTGACAAAGATGTTCTCCAAGCTATGATAGACGCAGCTGTTGGAAAAGCTGTGAGAAAGGTCGTGAAAAAGTTCAAAGAGCCCAATGCTACTTGCTCCAAATTCCATTTAAGACCACACTCCCTTACTCACGAGAAAGATCTTGTTTATACCTCGGATGCAAAGAATGAATTAAAAAGGAAAAGGGAGAAAGATAACTCCCATATTTCTAAGAAAAAGAGCAAGCTTGAGCTTAAGAAGAACAAACAAAAGTCCAACAAGAAACATGTATGCAAGACCTGCATGAAGCGCCACTTCGGGAAATGCAGATTTGAATCTAAACCTCTACCTTGTGGGATCTGCAAATCAAGTGAGCATAAAACGTTGGATTGCAAGGACATAAAGGATGCAGTCTGCTACGGCTGTAACGGGAAAGGCCACATCAAGACTACGTGCCCTAAATATGCCAAGGGGGGTGCGACTAAGGATAGAAAGCCTAAGAATGAAAGTGCTTAAACTCTCCCAATAAAGGCTTGAGGCAGTTCATATCAATAGTAACAACAGGTACATTCCTTATCATTTATCAATAATATAGATGCTAGGAGTTCTGCTTTGATTTGGATACCAATAAATCCTTCATAAATTGTAAGTGTAGCAAACTTTTAAAATCTTCCACAAGAACCCTAGATATTAAGTGTAAGGTAAAACTTACAGGCTAAAATCATAGGAACCATTCTTCTGTTCCTGTCAGAAATCTTCAGTCGTAAAATTCTAGAGTACTCTTTCTCCAGATGGAGTACGTCAGTATATGTAGTTTGATATCTCATTGATTCCTATCAACTGCGAATACCAAATTGTATGATAAAGGCGCCATATGAGGATTGGTGTATCTTGATATGTTCCATAGATTGCTTCCATGCCTGATCAGTATGGAGGTTTAATGCATGGAACCACAAGGATATTCTAATGGTCATATGGTACTAAAGTCAGCTAACGGTATTCAAAGAAGATATCCAGAAGGGAATTGTCCAAGTAAGTGTCTCTGATTAAGGCATCCTTGGATTCGTAAAGAAAATGTGTCACTTATCTGACATAGGCAATGATAGATGAACTGGAGCATGAGATTTGGAAATTCTCTGTAACCTCCTTGTGTCTTGATTATCTTCTCCAAAGACTACCATGATTACCTCCTGAAAGACAAGTAGAGTTAAGATTAACATCCCGCTTAGGGCTGCAGTTTTGTGAAATCTCCGTGTTAATTAGTACCACCTATTATGGAATAATCGAAACCCTGATTAAGTAAGTTTTAAGATAAAGGTTCATAAAGCCTAATTCAATATTCTGAAAGTTCCAGTATTATTAATTAAGAAAGACGGTTCATTTTGCTTATGCATTGATTACCGCAACCCTATTTAGGCAACAATTAAGAATCGCCATCAGCTGCCCAGGATCGTCGAGTTGTTCGACTAGCTGTAAGGATTAACTATTCCTTAAGATTGGTTTTAAGTTGTAGTTAGAAAGATTACCCCACCTTAAATAAGCTTTTCTATAATAGTTTATGTAAGTATCAAGGCTACTCCTTTGGGGACCTTGTATAGATGGAATGTTGAACATCTATTATTAGACAGAAGATTGGTAAGTCCAATTATCAGGATCTGAAAGTTTCCTTGGGAACAACGAATAAGATCATACAAATCCATAATCGTCTAAAAGTTGCCAGTAATCGGCGGAAAATTTAGGATTGATGAAAGTCGCAACCCTCTTAAGTCCTTCATAAGGAATAAGGTTCAATTGAAGGTATCGCCCTAAGAAGGGTGTGCCAAATTTTAATTTATCAGGGTAAGTTAACTCTGGATATATTGAATCATTCGAGGAAATCAAATATATCAAGACCAAGTAGCTTATAAGCTAAAACTTACCTGAGGAGCTTGATGGAAATCAATATGTCCCACACTAGTAATTTAAGGATATGTTTCGCCGATAAGACAAGAAGCATTATCACATAGTGATATGTAGACTAATGAGAAGTTATGGTTTGATGAGAAACTTGTATAGATTAAGGATCGACGGGTTAAGAAGCTCCGAAAGAAAGTATGTACCTATTGTACAGGTCAACTGAGATGCCCTTAGAGGCCCAAATATGCTATGGAGGTTAAGTCCATAATACGTCAGAAAGTACTTCCATTATTTTAGCAAATCCCGAGGTCGAGATTTCTTTTAAGGGGGTGAGGATGTAACACCTCGTAAAGTCACGTCCAATGATGTATTGACACGTGTAATAAACCCTAATAAAGTCAAACATTGAAATTAAGGGACTAATTTTTCGAAAAATCGAAAACTTTGATTATGAAAGGACTGGAAGTGTTAACATACTTAAAATAAGTTTCTGAATAACCTCTTACGGTATTCATATTCACAATTGAGCCGCTCGTTGATTGAGAGTAGCCGTTTGCGTAATTAATTGAAAGTTTGCGCAATGAAGGGTTAAAAGCGTCAACATGTTAATTCTTACCTCTGAGTGACCTTTTAACTAACCGGGAGCTTTATGATATTTGATTATACTCTCGGGAATGCCAATTATTGGCCGTCTAAGGCTTTTATGCCTTTAAGTGACGTTACGCGCAACTTTGCAAGTTTAAGGGGTTAAAAGCGTCAATATGTTTAATTATACCTCTGAATGACCTTTTAACGAACCCGAAGCATCGTGAGGGTTAATAATACTTTAATTAATGCCTAATATGGATTAGATAAGGCTTCAATGCTATTAAACGATGATATGCGCAAGTTTGCGCATTAGAGGGACTATTTGCGTCAAACTGCAAAAGTCTATCGATTCGTATGGTATCGAACCTTCTGGAATATGATCATAATTTAAACATGCCCTAAATATCCTTTACATAGCTTAGAAATAGTCTTAGAGGTGTTTGGTGCGCAAAAATAAACTTATTTGATCAACAGGGACTAAAAGCGTCAAAAAGTGCACAAGTTTGCATTTTCGCGCATATCTTACGTTCTGAATATATCCGGACATCCAAAAATTTATGTAAAAATTAAAATATTTTATGTTAGTGTTTGGCATGATAAAATTCCATTCTTCGCGTAATTTGGATCGTTTTCCGCGTCCGTTCGTGTTTCGTCGTAATTAGCCGAACGACGCGACGATACGACCAAACAAACCGACATCCGACATATTTTTGAGCATGTTTTATGTTCCCTATGTTTAGGCATCATTTTATAGCCTTGAAAATGGCTTAACGGGCCTTAAATGTGTCAGAACATGCAAGTATGGAAGACAAGGGGCCAAAAATGACAAAGTTTGATAGTTGTTGTGTATGTTTGATCTGTGCAGGCCGTAGCCTACGCCCCCTGTAGTGTAGCCTATGCCCGGGTCTGGGCAGATTCTTATTTTCAGCATTCTGGTCGTTTTTCAAGGACTTTTATGTAAAATTCTCAATACCATGAGCTGGTTTTCAACCCCCATTATATTTAGAAACCATGGGCACACATGGAAGGCCAAGATTGAAGCACGGGTTACGAGAAACATCCTAACGGTTCTCAAAATCCTATATAAACCCACTTGTTCTTGCTCTCATTTCACACTTGATCTGAATTGTTCTAATTTGGAGCTTTTGTGCTTCATACCTGAGCATTCTAGATCAATTCCATCCTTGCTTGGACCCTTTGTAAGTGTCCTTTCGTGCTTAGTTCAATTGTTTGGCTCTTAAAGCCGAAAAGTCAAGCGTTTGCGATAAACGCTTTGACTTTTAAACGGTCAAGCCATTGTTCGCAACGAACATTGCTACGTGATCGTAATTAGGTAGGTATTAAACCCTCAAAAGGGCACCTCCTAATTACCACGTTTGCTTAGTTAATTGTCAGGTCAAAGTAATTAAAATAAAAGTCAAGCGAGTCGGTTTCTAAACAAAATTCATAACTAATGATGTAAAGGCAATAAAATCAGTTTTGTCACTTTAATAACTTGGTAAATATTAATTGAACATGTCTAGGCATGTTCAACCCGACAATTCTGAGTTTAGGCTCGGTTCGGAACCGAAAGTCGCAAAAGTAGACTTTTGCTTTGACTTTCAGTTCTGACCCGATTTAGCTTAGTTTAGATATGCCTTAGGATCCCTTTTGGACCATGTTATAGGCTAGTATAACCCTCTGAGGTTATACAACTTGGTTCCTTAGAAAACCTAGTTCATTGCATGTTTCCGTTAATTGCTTAAAAGTTGACCATTAAGCCCTTTTGATGTAAAAACAAGATTTTTGAAAATGTGAAAGGACAAAAACCATTATTACTGATTTATAAACATGTCCTAAAAATTTGACATCAGTTTGAGGTCTAAATTAAGAGTTGTGCTCGATATCGTAAATTGAAAGCTTTTAATTAATTAAACGGCATTTTCGACATAAAGCCTACTTAAACCCAAATTTTGACATCAAACCTTTTACCTACAGATGTAATATAATATTTTAGGATTTTTGAAATTTTTATTAAATTTAAAATGATCATAACATAGAGTTCTCGCATAGGCTCGGTAATTGACGATAACGCCCTTTTTGCTAATAAAAAGAGTTTTATACATCCTTTACATGTCAAACCTTTTTCTACTGAATTTATATAATAAATAAGTTATTTTAAACTGTAAAGGCTGGTCGAAATCTCAGATTTCCCTATTTAAATCGAATATCGTCAAATACCGACTTTTATGCGATTTAGGCGCATAGTATGGTTTAAAACCATATTAGGCACCTAAAGCTTGATACCTACTGATGTTATGAATAAATTTTTATACTTTAACAATAAATAAAAGTTTTGAACTCGGACTTCCAAAATTAACCCTTAAAGCATATGTGGAATGACCAAAATGCCCCTACGGTGCATAGTTTGGCCATAAATGATAAATTTCACATATGTGAGATATCTTAATGATATAACTTGATAAAATAAATATTTTTACTAATTATTTTAGACCAAAACCTCAGATTACTATTTAACCTCTTTTATAATCTTTAAAATGACCAAAATACCCCTACGGGGCTTAAATTGGTTTTAAATTCGTTTTGGGCATAATGGAAGGTATCCTACTGATATCACAACATATTAAAAGCATATTAACTTGTGGAACATGTTCATGACTCATTTGGTTACCCGTTATGCGTCTTTCGCGTTCGGTACGGTTTATGTAACTAGTTTGCATAAATTAACCGAAACGGGTCAAATCTTATCATTTTCATTTCAAAATCCAGAAT
This sequence comes from Helianthus tuberosus, assembly GCA_030545235.1. Classification (NCBI taxonomy): domain Eukaryota; kingdom Viridiplantae; phylum Streptophyta; class Magnoliopsida; order Asterales; family Asteraceae; genus Helianthus; species Helianthus tuberosus. The sequence continues at coordinate 55,383,041 of CM060354.1, read as the reverse complement.
GTGTTTAGTTTACCCATATTATACAAGTCTCCATACTTGTCGAGTCTAAATCGCATTCTAATCTGGTCTTCGCTTAATCTTGCGTTTTGAACCGTAAACCTTTCCTTAAAAACTAACCGGTCTAAGTCACAACTTAAATAAGACCCGTTAAGAATCTAATAGGTTAATAAAACATTCGTTCCAGATTGAGAGCCCCAGTAAAGGTACTTGTGCTTATTGATTAGGATATACGGCTGAGTATAAATTGCATTTTAATCTCAGGTAAATACTTTTAACTTATTTTCCCTTATACGGGCTTGGGATACGGTATTATATATATACCGCTTGGTCAGGTGTAGAAACCTTTTAATCAGAGATGATTAAATTGCATAATCCCGTTTTAATCAGTATTGCTTGATAACAAATAACATTGGGGGTTAATGACCATGTCCTGGATATCCTTGGCTCATTTAAAAAGTATAAATGGCCACAACTTAAGCACAAGGTGTAGGCATAACACCTCCTGTTGCGTATGTAAAAGATATACTCACTCGTGAGGAAACTTCTTGTGAGATATATTTGTGGTGTGTCGATTAATCTTGATCGGTTTGTATAATCACCGACCCTAAATGTTGGTCAAACATGTAAATCTGATACAAGATTGTTATTAATATAATTGTCCCAAGTTATAAAAGAATATTTGTGCCTTGTGCATCCAAATCAATTTTTATAAAGGTTTTTCAAAAGAGTTAATTAATTGTATTTATCAGTGTAAACTGACGTATTTTCCAAAAAGGTTAAGTGACAGGTACTGTACGTAAATTGGCTGGGAGCTCAGGGCGTTAATAAGGAATCTTGCAAGTTCTAAACGTCTAAAGTCTATTGAACTGTGTTATGTTTCTGTTTTAAGATCCGCCTGTGGATCCATCTTACAATCCGTTTGTAATATTTGATGTTACTTTCGAATCGGTTTGTAATATATTTACTTTAGACTTCCGCTGTGCATTGAACTGTGATTATTTGACTATGATGATATCAACTACGTCACGATACTCCCCACCGGGCCCACCGGTAATACGTGGAAATATCGGGGTGTGACATGGGGACAAGCCCAAAAACTGGGGATAAACCCAAAGACTCAGGAGATTTCATTGGATACTTGATCCTTAGTAAAAAATGCACCAACTTCTGCAAAACTCATAACTTAGTGAAAAGGGATAAAGGATCCTGGATCCTTTTCCTTGTAATCAAATAAATTAAAGGATTAGATAATAAAAAATCAAATCATTACCAGAATGAGGATCATATATCCTCTAAGGATCCTTTGTGTGTACTAGATATGAGGATGGCCAAGGATCTTGGATCCTTCTTAAATGAAGTATCTCTTCAAATGGACAGCATTCCAAGCCCTTGGTAATAAATCACCTTCCATTGTTAATAAACGGTATGCCCCCTTTCCTGCCTCACCTTCAATAAGATAGGGGCCTTCCCACTTTGGTGCTAACCTGCCATCAGCAGGATTTGTGGTATTTTGGAATGCTTTCCTCAACACCATGTCATCAACTTGAAACTTTCTGATCCTGACATTTTTATTATAAGCTCCGGCCATCCTTTATTGATAACTAGCCAAGCTTATCCTTGCTAAATCCCTGAGTTCTTCTATGGTATCCAAATCTTGAACCAAGTGTTCAGCAGTTCCTTCAGGATCACGGATGCTTGTTCTTGCAGTAGGGACTACCATCTCTGTAGGGATCACAGATTCAGCTCCAAACACTAAAGAAAATGGAGTTTGGCCAGTAGCATTCTTAGGAGTTGTTCAATCAGCCCATAACACATAAGGTAGCTCTTCTGCCCATTTTCCTTTTTGGATCCAAGCTTCTTCTTTAAGTTGTTGATGATGATCTTGTTGGATGATTTAGCTTGACCATTAGCTTGTGGAAGGACTGGTGTAGATGTTATCATCTTAATCCCCCAGCTGTCACAAAATTTAGTGGTTCTATTCCCAATAAATGGAGATCCATTATCACAAATAATTTCAGAAGGTATACCAAATCTAGTAATGATGTTTCTTTTAGTAAAGGATATCACTTCCTTTTCTCTGACTTCTGCAAAGGCTTCAGCTTCTATCAATTTGGAAAAGTAATCAGTCATACCAAGCATAAATACTTTTTGTCACACCCTGACTTTTGCGAAAGCGTATGCGTGTGACTTAATCGGTTCTCATTGCATTCGATTATAATAAACAACTATATGATCAAAACGATGTTCATCCATTCAAAGGTTTGAAATATTACAACACAAGTCATTTAAGTTTCAACCAAAACCCTCAAGTTATGATACAAACAAAAGTGGATGACATCTAAACTTGAAATTTACGTCTTGAAAATAACACCAGCGCCCAAGATCCAACTTGTTTCCTGAAATACATGTGAGTTTTGGAAAATCGTCAACATAATGTTGGTGTGAATTCATGCAGTTTTTGTATTGAATGTTTATATACTTGAATGAAAACATGGTGTGTAATTGTACTGAAACATGTACTTCTGTAAATCTAAGGAAATCGAGATCACTAATGGTTTGCAAGGCCATTAACATGTGACACGACATAGGAAGCCACCAAATCTAGGCATTTTTGTCGAGATCGACTGAGACACAAAAGCACTCATTGGTAGAAGTAGGCCAAGAGTGGGGTTGCCTGAAACCCATTAGATCTAACCCTTCTGTTCCACGGTCTAAATGTATACGTTGATTAATGGTGCTTATAGTACCCTATTCGTGACATGATCTAAAGTATCATTCCTTAATTTTTGTATTCAACATACCATAACACATGTATTTTCCCCAAGTTTAGAAAACAAGTAAAAGTTTAAAAGTGGGGACATGAACTCACAACTTTGAGTATCCTGCGCCGTAAACTTCACCGGTTAGTTTTGTAACGTCGTGACCTATACGTATTCTATGTATGTTAGTCACTAGATTTGTATCACACAAGTACAAGTCACCATCTTTTGTTTATGTATATGTTCTTTGTATGTTCAATCTTTGTGAGGGTCGTGCCCTTGTTTGTCGGGTCTCGCCCGTTTGTCATGCCTTTGCACTTTATGTATGTAATGTATTTTTGTAAATATATATTTTACTTCTCAAATATATATTCATTCATGTAGTCCCTTTTTAAGGTAATAGATATTAAAAATAATTTATATTTTTAACTTTTCATGTATGTTACTTATATTATTTTCCCAAAAATAAATATAAGTATTTCGTAAAATAATATCCTCAATATTATTTTGGTACAAGTATTCTTAGGAAAGTATACTTGTATTTTATGTAAATACTTGTGTATTTTGTATTTTTCATCAAAAATCAATACTTTGATTTCTATTACTTTCCGGAATTAGATTTCTTAAAAATAATATATTTTTAAGACTTGTAAGAAATATATATATTTTGTCATGCTATAAAATATATATAATCATTCTCGTTATTCACCCGATTTTTGTATACTTGTATACTTATGTATTCTCATGTAGTTGTATGTGTATTTTTGTATTCATACTCCTTGGGAGTATTTAGTGTATTTTCAAGTCCTTAATACACTATTACATATAATACACACAATATACACTTAGCACAAAATTTGGTGATCAATAAATATATATATTTTCCTCAAAAATATACATACTTAATATTAATTTTTATCTTGAAGAAATCATCATTTCTTAACTTGGAATTTCTTACAAAAATTAGGGAAACCTTGGTAAATATTTTTAGGTGAATTTTTAGGGGATAAGTTTCACCAAAACTTATATTTTTCTAAGTGTCAAAATTTTATAAAAATTTTGACATAGTTTCCCATAAAAATAGGGGTTTCCCCTTGTTTTCAAAACATGTGTTTATTTTGTTTTCAATCATCAAAACAATTTTCAACAACAATCATCAACAATATATACTAATTTCTTCATATAAAACATAATGATGAACTTGATTCTTCTTAAATATCTGTTGTCTTTTAGATCTACACTTTACATAAGGTGATCCTTCCAAAATAAGTGTTCTTGTAAATTTTTAACCAACTTTTTATAAGACTTTATTTTACTAACCAACTCATCCATGAGTTTAATGGTTTCAAAGTTTGTAAATTATGTTTCTAAAACCACTTTTATGTTTATTAGAAAGATCATTGTTTTTAATCTCATGTATACCCATGGATCTTTCAAGATCCATGCTTAATATCTTTAGATCTTTCAAAAATAAGCTTTATGTTATGTTTTTAAATAAACTTTCGATGAGTTTTAGTTTCAAAAATTAGTTCTCCACATACTTTATCACTTCAAAATTACAAGTCTAAGAATAAAATTCATATTTCAAGTTCACATTTTGCTTCATATGTTCACCTTCAAGTTTAACCATGGACCCTTCAAGATCCATGCTTAAACTTGGTAGATCCGAACTTTAACATACTTGATCTAATCATAAACACAAGATACAACATCAACAACTTCATAACATACACTAAAGTTTCATGTAATCACTTAGTTTCTTTATAAATATGTTAGATCTTCTTATTTTTAGCATTAGAAGTTAAGTTGTTTAGATGGTGAATCTTGTACATAACATAAACATGAATTAAATTAGTGATCAAGAAGCTTACTACTAGCTCTAATGGCTAGGGAAGTGGCTCAAGAACGAAGGTGATGAACAAGGAAGAAAATGAGTGGTTAAAAGCTCCACGAAGAGGTCCTTCAAGTTCCTACACTTCAAGCCTTCTTAGATGATCTCCATACACCTTCTAGTGGCCTTGGAATGGTTGTTTGAAGCTTGAAAATGGTGAGTGTGGGTGTGTGTATATGAGCCGAGAGTTAGAGAGTGGGGGAGGAAGAAGATGAAGTGGTTTGTGAGTGTGATTAGTTTATGCTTTATAAAGATCTTCCATATCTTATAATGGTATAATTCTTAGAATATTTCTTACACAAAATCTAACATAATCTAATAAAATCAAGTGAAATCAAATAAAATCCCCATGTGGGACCCATAGGGGCGGATTTGGTGGAGGGGGGGGGGGGTAAAAGGTAAAATTTTGGAAGTTGAAGGTTTAAAATGCAAATGATAAGGCTTAAGTAAGTTTAAGTGTGTTTAGGTGTTTTTATGATTTTTAAGGTGTTCTAGCATCAATACTACTTTAATATCATAAAAACATTACTTCAGTCAAATTTTGATGTCCCAGTTATTGTCCGGTTGTTCGGTTCGTTACGGTTCGTTAAAGTGCTGAATTGCGCAGTTTCACTAAGTACGAAGCACTTTTGTGGCAGTTTTATTTCCCAACAGTTTGTAAGTTATATTGGACAATAAAACACAAATTTTGCATGATATTAATGTGCTTAAAAGCTGATTATAGCTGAATTGTTGCTGAATTATGTCGTTTCAGCATTTTAGATAAGTTTCGGGTGCTTTTTAGTGCATAGTTTAGCTTCCGGAAAGTTTATATGTTAACCCTTGTATCCATACTTGGGTTTTAATGTATTTTAGACGTTGGACCTACTCCTAGGCCCTAATCTTATTATCTGACTGCTTTCTGCAGAGTTGCTGACATAGTGTGTCTTACCGGTGAGTTTACTAGTCTTTCTGACGCAACGCTAAAAGTAATGCATAAAGCAATATTTGAAGTATAAAATGTGCATGAATTCACAAGTATAGCATGAAATCAGAAAATGTTGACATTTAAGCACATAATTGCGGATATTAACTATTAATTAAACTGTACGGAAATTACCGGTTTTGTGCCAGTTGTCACAGTCTCCCCCCCCCCCCGGTTAAAAGAATTTCGTCCCGAAATTCAGGCTGAGTTATCTCTCGCATGAGTTTTCTCGAACAGGTGGGGGTACTTGTCTTTAAACCGGTCTTCACGTTCCCACGTGTACTCGGGTCCATGCTTAGAGTTCCAACGTACTTTGATAAGTTTGACACTACTCCTCCGGGTCTTGTTGATTTTCCAGTCCGTAACCTCAACGGGTTGTTCTGTAAATCGGAGTGTGTCGTCGATATGCACTTCATCCGCAGGGATGATCACTGTTTCTTGGGTTGGACTCTTCTTGAGGTTGGACACATGAAACGTATCATGTACTCCGTTCAGTTCTTCCGGTAATTCTAACTTGTACGCCACGGTACCAATTCTTTCCAAGATCTTGAATGGTCCAATGTATCGTGGGTTCAGCTTTCCATGTTTTCCGAATCTTACTACACCCTTCCAAGGTGAGACCTTTAACAAAACTTTGTCTCCCACCTCGAATTCTAAGGGTTTTCCTCTTTGATCAGCGTAGCTCTTTTGTCGATCTCGAGCCGCCTTAATGTGCTCTCGGATCTGCATGATTTTGTCGGTTGTCTCTCGAACAAGTTCAGGACCAACCATACGTTTGTCTCCAGCGTCCGCCCAACATACTGGCGAGCGGCACTTGCGGCCATATAGAGCTTCGAACGGTGCGGCTTTTATGCTTGTATGGTAGCTGTTATTGTAGGAAAACTCAACTAAAGGTAGGTGAGTATCCCAGCTGCCACCTAGGTCCATAACACATGCGCGAAGCATATCTTCCAGCGTTTGTATGGTTCGTTCGCTCTGGCCGTCTGTTTGCGGAGGGAAGGCCGTGCTTAGATCTAGTTGAGATCCAAAGGCTTCCTGGAAGGATTGCCAGATCCTTGTGACAAAACGTCCATCTCTGTCTGAAATAATTGAGATAGGCACTCCATGACGTGCCACGATTTCTTTCAAGTACAGCTCAGCAAGCTTTCCAGTGCTATCCTTCTCCCTGATCGGTAGGAAGTGCGCAGACTTCGTTAACCGATCGACTATCACCCATATCATATCATGCCCTCTAGGGGTCCTGGGTAATTTTGTTATGAAGTCCATTGAGATTTGTTCCCACTTCCACATGGGTATCTCTGGTTGTTGCAGTAGACAGGACGGTTCTGATATTCAGCCTTGACCTTGGCACATGTTAGGCATTTTCCAACGTAAACAGCTATGTCGCTCTTAAGCCTTGGCCACCAATAGTATTCTTTCAAGTCTTGATATATTTTGTCCGATCCTGGGTGGATCGAGTATCTCGACTTGTGGGCTTCATCAAAGATGACTTCTCGACTACCGCCATAGAGCGGAACCCAAATACGCCCCATAAAGTATAAGGTTCCCTCTTCGTTTGGCACCAAATTCTTTTGCATACCTCGGAGATATTCAGCTCTACGATTTTCCATCTTAAGGGCTTCTTGTTGTGCGCCATGAATGCGTGCGGTGAGGTTCGTCTGAATAGTCATTTCCAATGCTCGAACCCTTAGGGTCTTAACCCTTTCCTTTCGACTTAACTCATCTGCCACTACATTTGCCTTTCCAGGATGGTACTTAATCTCACAGTTATAATCGTCCAGCAGCTCGACCCACCGTCGTTGATGCATATTTAATTCCTTCTGATCGAATATGTTTTGTAGGCTTTTGTGATCTGTGAAGATTGTACATCGAGTACCATATAAATAGTGTCGCCAGATCTTCAAAGCGAATACCACCGCGCCTAGCTCCAAGTCGTGCGTGGTGTAATTCCTTTTGTGCACCTTCAACTGTCTTGATGCGTAAGCGATGACTTTTTGGTGTTGCATGAGCACGCAACCCAAACCTTGATGCGAAGCGTAGCAGTATACCACGAAGTCTTCAGTGCCTTCGGGAAAGGATAGTATCGGTGCATCGCATAGCTTATTTTTGAACAGTTGGAAGGCTTTTTCCTGCTTATTACCCCAGTCGTACTTCTTGTCTTTCTGCTTAAGGGTAGTCAGCGGTTGAGCTATCTTGGAGAAATTCACGATAAATCGCCGGTAATAGCCCGCTAAGCCCAAAAATTGTCGAACTTCAGTTGGGGTTTTGGGGGCTTCCCAATTCTTTATTGCTTCTATCTTGGATGGGTCTACATGAATGCCCTTCTCGTTCACAACGTGACCAAGGAACTGTACTTCGCGAATCCAGAATTCGCACTTTGAGAACTTTGCATAAAGTTTCTCTTTCTTCAGTAGTTCCAAAATGATCCTGAGGTGTTGCTCGTGCTCTTCTCTCGTTCGCGAGTAAATCAGGATATCATCGATAAATACAATCACGAATTTATCGAGATATGGTTTGCAAACGTGGTTCATCAGATCCATAAATACCGATGGCGCGTTCGTCAGTCCGAATGGCATCACAAGGAACTCGTAATGCCCATAACGTGTTCTGAATGCAGTCTTTGGTACGCTCTCCTCTTGGATCCTTAACTGATGGTATCTCGATCGAAGGTCAATCTTGGAATAGTAGCTCGATCCTTGCAACTGATCAAATAAGTCATCGATCCTCGGTAGTGGGTACCGATTCTTGACAGTGAGCTTGTTCAACTCTCTATAGTCGATACACATCCGCAAAGTTCCATCCTTCTTCTTCACGAACAATACTGGAGCTCCCCAAGGCGAGAATCTTGGCCTTATGAATCCTTTATCCAACAACTCCTGGAGTTGTGTAGATAATTCTTGCATCTCGGATGGTGCAAGCCGATAGGGTGCCTTGGCTACAGGAGCGGCTCCTGGAACCAAGTCTATATGGAATTCGACTTGTCGTTGCGGAGTTAGTCCTGGAAAATCTTCAGGGAAAACAGCAGGAGATTCCTTCACTACGGGAATGTCTTCGAGTTTTCGGCTCCTCAGCCTTCTTGTCTACAACGTGCGCCAGGAATGCAACACATCCTTTCCTTAAGCACTTCTGCGCCTTCATATAACTGATGATTCGCAGAGGCGTGTCTCGTTTCTCTCCATGCACGATGAGTGTCTCATCATTCGCAAGAGGGATGCGAATGATTTTCTCGTGACAACAACTTTAGCCTTATTCTTGGATATCCAATCCATGATGACTACCACATCAACACTAACTAAACCAACTGGTAGAAGGTTGATAGAGAATTTTCGTTTCCCAAGTCCAGATATACAATCCTTAATAACTTTATCCATTTTGACCGATTTCCCATTTGCCAACTCTATAGCATGTGGGGAGTCTAGCTTACTTGTTCCTAAGCCAAGTATATCCTTAAGTTCCATAGACTTAATACCAAAGTCGGCGCTGGTATCAAATAGAACGGATGCAATGTGTTGGTTTATAAGGAACGTACTCGTAACTACGTTCGGGTCCTAGCGTGCCTTGCGTATTCCCTTCATGAAAATGCTCCCAAGAGCTTGAACTTTTCTTCGGGTAGTCCTTCCGATAGTGTCCTTTGTCGCCACATCCGTTGCGATTCTCGGCCTTTGCCATTGTTATTACTGTCCTAAATTCCATTCACATGTCTCAAACCAGACCAGCATGCCTCCTTGCTATGCCCGGTCTTGCCCCAATTTCATACCTACGAGTCCTGCATGGATCTGTGTGATAATAACCACCTCTATCACACTTTGGTAGTTCTCCTTGGTAGGTTTTTATCACCTATCTTAGTCGTGACAACGAATGCCTTGACTTTCCTAGTCGCAGCGGTTTCCTCATGCTTGTTGTTTGCTTCGTATTGGACGATTGCTTCAGCAACTTGTTGGTTCCACAGAGCTTCAGGCTCAGCTCTTATTGTAGGTAAAGGTTCTGATTAGACTTGGCCAGCGTTTCCTTTGCTGTGGTTCCATGTGCTTCTCTTGTATGAAACATATTGACAAGATTAAACATTTATTTGGGAATGAATGTCGTTGTCTTGCGTAGCAACCTCCTCGGAGTCACCTTACTCCGATTGATGTAAGTCATCCAGGGCTATAAAAATACGGTGAGGTCTTCCCTTCACATTGTTCCTTGTTTATTCCTCAAGTCTCTGACTCTTCCATAGTCTTTAGTTTTACATAAACGGGTATGCTTCACAGGAGATGGGGGTTGTGCATTTCTACCACGTATAGAGGTAAGTGATAGTGAAAACGCATAGATAAGGTCGTGAGGGTACATAACTTCTTCCTCGGGACCGAATTGTGCCTTGCAGCAACCGTAAAGTGGTTTCTAGGGTGTGAATGCACTACCCAAATGATGGGGTGCACCACGGGATAATGAGGGTGGAAGTACTGATGGGTGCGTCGGTGTTGTATTATGGGTAGAAGTGTCTGACATGAAGTAGGCGAAGACAGGTTTCCTGCTATTAGCAATTATCTAGGTATTGCCCTACTATATGAAGGTGTGAACACTTAGAAAGTTTTGGATGGGTGATGATCATTAGCTTGACCCGCAGAGTCCACCAGGATTTCCATGCACTACAAGTCGTTATTACGTGGGCCCCCGTAATAATAAATTGTCTTGCACGGTCACCCCAACTTTCCCTCGTTCAAAGTAGATGATCAACCACAGAGGGGACACTACTGTCCTTCTACCTCCGACATGGAAAGGACCATTATGGTGGTCCACGCGCCATCATTTGTTATCGCTACGCGCGTATAGGCACAATGATTTAGATGTAATAGGAACAAGGGGAATTCCTGGAAGTTGGACGGTCACCTTCAAGATGAATACTTCATCTTCCTTGATTGGACGGGAGTGTCGTCAATCTCGCTTCGTAAAAGCCGCCGGGGTCTCGTCTCACTGATAAGGTCGCTGTCCAAAGTTACCTCCTCCGTCTCGCCGTCACTGCCGTAGTCAGGCACCTTCGCATTCAAGGGGGAAGAACAGCCACTTTCTACAGAATCAAGCTCGGGGCCTCATTTGGTAATCAACCATAAGCTCCACAGTGTACGCGAGGTCGATAATCTCATTGCGCAAGTCAAGAACAATAATAGGATTCGAAGTCGAAGGTATCTCGTCAATAATCATTTCGTACACATATATGCATATATATTAATATATAATAACGTTACTTAGTATACACAAGCAAATAAATGCGACATGTCTCATATAACTCTCGTTTGTTCTTTCCTTTGAAAAATGTTGGATTCATGGATCTTGGCGCTTTTTGTAAATGCGATGAAAACCCTTTTGTAAAAAAGTTTTCGTGAGAGAGTCCTAATGATTGTAGTCTAGCCTTGACGGGTGGTCCGTAGGACAACCCTAAATACCCTTAAAATGATTAAAATCCCATACTATACACGGTTATTTGCTTGAACTTGGTAATCACTAGATGAAATGATGTGCAGGTGTTAAAGTACTCAAGATGAGGGTTTTAGAAAGATTAGAAGGATGGTGGAAGTTGGCGAAATCGAGAAGTGAGGAAATGGCAAAATGATGAAGAAATAAGGAGAAGAAGGTCACTCAGAACCGTAACCTACGGCTCCTATCATTTATCAAAAGTTGTAGCCGTAAAACAGGAGCCAAGGAGCGTAAGATTCATTGCCAGTCGTAACCTACGGCAGGTGGCCGTAGGTTACGGCTACCTGTTGACTTTGGAGACTTGCTGACTGCCGTAACCTACGGCTGGGAGCCGTAGGTTACGGCTCCGACTGATGCTATCATGTAACTTTCGCATTTAATTGGCTTTTTATGGAGAATTAAGGTGTCTAATCAGTTCTCTTCGGTTACATACCTGCTTGGAACTCAAGATTGGAAGCTAGTTAGAGACTTTTGGAGAAAAAAACATTATCCCAATCATTAGTTTGGTGTGCTTTGATCCGTATGAACAATAATATCTTTGTTATGATGTTGATTCGAGCCATGTGTGGCTAAACACTTTATGATCGTCCTAGATTGAAGGTTTGCTTGAGACATTTTGTATTTGATTTCCTAATTTCTAGAATAGCAATCCTTATCTTTATGGTTGGTTTGTTATGGTGTGTGATTGTTTGTTAGTAACTTGTTAATTCTTATGTTAATCTAGTTTGAAACCATACGTTCTTGGTGCCGTTGGCAATCGAGATATCATGGGTAGAATTAGGATTGGGTAAGGGTTGATTGATCATCGGGTAACAACCTCACGTTCTAGGAATCTGAGTACTTAGTTCCCTTTCATCACTGCAAGTAATCACACATGAGCTATGTCTATGTAGTTCTTTCTAGTGGAATGATAATATGAATGTCGAAACAAACCGGAAATCTAGGATGGTCATTTGTCACTAATTTGCTTACAACCAAACTTTTCTCTTGTAATTTATTTAGTTTAATTTAGTCTAAAACCAATTCACTCACATACACTCTCGAATCTTATTTCTTTTGCAATTAGATTAATTTAGTTAAATTAGACAAACTTTCAAATAACACATATTCCACAAACTCCCTGTGTTCGATACCCACTTGCCACTATCTATATATAGTTGTTTTTGGGATTAAATTTGATTGTGACCACGACATCACGTCAAGCCTCGAGAAGGAATCCTAGTTCACTACAATCGAAGCCCTGATACCAAACTGTCACACCCTGACTTTTGCGGAAGCGTATGCGTGTGACTTAATCGGTTCTCATTGCATTCAATTATAATAAACAACTATATGATCAAAATGATGTTCATCCATTCAAAGGTTTGAAATATTACAACACAAGTCATTTAAGTTTCAACCAAAACCCTCAAGTTATGATACAAACAAAAGTGGATGACATCTAAACTTGAAATTTACGTCTTGAAAATAACACCAACGCCCAAGATCCAACTTGTTTCCTGAAATACATGTGAGTTTTGGAAAATCGTCAACATAATGTTGGTGTGAATTCATGCAGTTTTTGTATTGAATGTTTATATAGTTGAATGAAAACATGGTATGTAATTGTACTGAAACATGTACTTCTGTAAATGTAAGGAAATCGAGATCGCTAATGGTTTGCAAGGCCATTAACATGTGACACGACATAGGAAGCCACCAAACCTAGGCATTTTTGTCGAGATCGGCTGAGACACAAAAGCACTCATTGGTAGAAGTAGGCCAAGAGTGGGGTTGCCTGAAACCCATTAGATCTAACCCTTCTGTTCCGCGGTCTAATGTATACGTTGATTAATGGTGCTTATAGTACCCTATTCGTGACATGATCTAAAGTATCATTCCTTAGTTTTTGTATTCAACATACCATAACACATGTATTTTCCCCAAGTTTAGAAAACAAGTAAAAGTTTAAAAGTGGGGACGTGAACTCGCAACTTTGTGTATCCTGCGCCATAAACTTCACCGGTTGGTTTTGTAACGTCGTGACCTATACGTATTCTATGTATTTTAGTCACTAGACTTGTATCACACAAGTACAAGTCACCATCTTTTGTTTATGTATATGTTCTTTGTATGTTCAATCTTTGTGAGGGTCGTGCCCTTGTTTGTCGGGTCTTGCCCGTTTGTCATGCCTTTGCACTTTATGTATGTAATGTATTTTTGTAAATATATATTTTACTTCTCAAATATATATTCATTCATGAAGTCCCTTTTTAAGGTAATAGATGTTAAAAATAATTTATATTTTTAACTTTTCATGTTTGTTACTTATATTATTTTCCTAAAAATAAATATAAGTATTTCGTAAAATAATATCCTCAATATTATTTTGGTACAAGTATTCTTAGGAAAGTATACTTGTATTTTATGTAAATACTTGTGTATTTTATTCACCCGATTTTTGTATACTTGTATACTTATGTATTCTCATGTAGTTGTATATGTATTTTTGTATTCATACTCCTTGGGAGTATTTAGCGTATTTTCAAGTCCTTAATACACTATTACATATAATACACACAATATACACTTAGCACAAAATTTGGTGATCAATAAATATATATATTTTCCTCAAAAATATACATACTTAATATTCATTTTTATCTTGAAGAAATCATCATTTCTTAACTTGCAATTTCTTACAAAAATTAGGGAAACCTTGGTAAATATTTTTAGGGGATAAGTTTCACCAAAACTTATATTTTTCTAAGTGTCAAAATTTTATAAAAATTTTGACATTGTTTCCCCTAAAAATAGGGGTTTCCCCATGTTTTCAAAACATGTGTTTATTTTGTTTTCAATCATCAAAACAATTTTCAACAACAATCATCAACAATATATACTAATTTCTTCATATGAAACATAATGGTGAACTTGATTCTTGTTAAACATGTGTAGTCTTTTAGATCTACACTTTACATAAGGTGATCCTTCCAAAATAAGTGTTCTTGTAAATTTTTAACCAACTTTTTATAAGACTTTATTTTACTAACCAACTCATCCATGAGTTTAATGGTTTCAAAGTTTGTAAATTATGTTTCTAAAACCACTTTTATGTTTATTAGAAAGATCATTGTTTTTAATCTCATGTTTACCAATGGATCTTTCAAGATCCATGCTTAATATCTTTAGATCTTTCAAAAATAAGCTTTATTTTATGTTTTTATATAAACTTTCCATGAGTTTTAGTTTCAAAAATTAGTTCTCCACATACTTTATCACTTCAAAATTACAAGTCTATGCACAAAATTCATATTTCAAGTTCACATTTTGCCTCATGTGTTCAGCTTCAAGTTTAACCATGGATCCTTCAAGATCCATGCTTAAACTTGGTAGATCCAAACTTTAACATACTTGATATAATCATAAACACAAGATACAACATCAACAACTTCATAACATACACTAAAGTTTCATGTAATCACTTATTTGCTTTATAAATATGTTAGATCTTCTTATTTTTAGCATTAGAAGTTAAGTTGTTTAGATGGTGAATCTTGTACATAACATAAACATGAATTAAATTAGTGATCAAGAAGCTTACTACTAGATCTAATGGCTAGGGAAGTGGCTCAAGAATGAAGGTGATGAACAAGGAAGAAAATGAGTGGTTAAAAGCTCCACGAAGAGGTCCTTCAAGTTCCTACACTTCAAGCCTTCTTAGATGATCTCCATACACCTTCTAGTGGCCTTGGAATGGTTGTTTGAAACTTGAAAATGGTGAGTGTGGGTGTGGGTGTGGGTGTGTGTATATGAGCCGAGAGTTAGAGAGTGGGGGAGGAAGAAGATGAAGTGGTTTGTGAGTGTGATTAGTTTATGCTTTATAAAGATCTTCCATATCTTTTAATGGTATAATTCTTAGAATATTCCTTACACAAAATCTAACATAATCTAATAAAATCAAGTGAAATCAAATAAAATCCCCATGTGGGACCCATAGGGCCGGATTTGGTGGATGGGGGGGGTAAAAAGTAAAATTTTGGAAGTTGACGGTTTAAAGTGCAAATGATAAGGCTTAAGTAAGTTTAAGTGTGTTTAGGTGTTTTTATGATTTTTAAGGTGTTCTAGCATCAATACTACTTTAATATCATAAAAACATTACTTCTAGTCAAATTTTGATGTCCCAATTATTGTCCGGTTGTTCGGTTCGTTAAAGTGCTGAATTGCGCAGTTTCACTAAGTACGAAGCACTTTTTGTGGCAGTTTTATTTCCCAACACTTTGTAAGTTATATTGGACAATAAAACATAAATTTTGCATGATATTAATGTGCTTAAAAGCTGATTATAGCTGAATTGTTGCTGAATTATGCCGATTTCAGCATTTTAGATAAGTTTCGGGTGCTTTTTAGTGCATAGTTTAGCTTCCGGAAAGTTTATATGTTAACCCTTGTATCCATACTTGGTTTTTAATGTATTTTAGACGTTTGACCTACTCCTAGGCCCTAATCTTATTATCTGACTGCTTTCTGCAGAGCTGCTGACACAGTGTGTCTTACCGGTGAGTTTACTAGTCCTTCTGACGCAACGCTAAAAGTAATGCATAAAGCAATATTTGAAGTATAAAATGTGCATGAATTCACAAGTATAGCATGAAATCAGGCAATGTTGACATTTAAGCACATAATTGCAGATATTAACCAATAATTAAACTGTAC
Organism: Helianthus tuberosus; assembly: GCA_030545235.1. Classification (NCBI taxonomy): domain Eukaryota; kingdom Viridiplantae; phylum Streptophyta; class Magnoliopsida; order Asterales; family Asteraceae; genus Helianthus; species Helianthus tuberosus. The sequence continues at coordinate 55,367,275 of CM060354.1, read as the reverse complement.
GGAAATTACCGGTTTTGTGCCAGTTGTCACACTTTTCCTCCTGGTGCTTTGGGAAGTTTTCCTACTATATCCATTCCCCATCTCATGAATGGCCAAGAAGAGGATATAGGATGCAGGTGCTCCGCTGGTTGATGAAGGATATTGCTTTGTCTCTGACAAGCCTCACATTTCTTTGCATAATCCACAACATCCTTCTTCATGGTAGGCCAATAGTATCCTGTTCTAAGGATCCTTGAGAACAGTGCTCTGCCCCCAGTGTGGTTTCCACAATCTCCTTCATGAAAATCCTTCAGAACTTCTTGGATTTCTGGATCCTCGATATACCTTAGATATGGACCTGCAAGAGATCGTTTATATAACATGTTATTTAGTATTGTAAATTGAGAGCATAATACACAAGATGTTGAGTACCTTCATGATCCTTTACAATACTAAATAACATGTTATATAAACGATCTTTAGAAATACACAGCAGTAGTTGTTTTACACCAAAGTGGCACTTGGAAGGATTCAATTTCATGTTGAATTTATCAAGGATATCAAATGTTTCCTCCAAATCTCCAAGGTGATCCTCAGCTCTCTTGGATTTAACCACCATGTCATCAATGTAGACTTCCATTGTGTGTCCAATTTGTTCTTTAAACATCATATTGACTAGCCTTTGGTAGGTAGCACCTGCATTTCTTAGTCTAAATGGCATAGCAATATAACAATAGATACCAGTATGGGTCATAAATGTTGTATCCTCTTGATCAGATGGTTCCATCTAAATTTGTTGGAATCCAGATGAAGCATCCACGAAAGTCAACAACTCATGACCCGCGGTAGCATCCACCATGGAGTCAATGTGGGGTAATGGGAAAGGATCCTTGGGACATGCCTTATTTAAATCAGTGAAATCGACACATACCCTCTACTTTCCATTTTTCTTTTGAACAACAACCACATTGGCTAACCACCTTGGATACTTAACCTCTCTAATCATACCTGCTCTGAGCAGTTTATCTACCTCCTCTTGGATGACGGCATTCCTCTCAGGTGCAAACTTTCTCCTCTTCTGATGTATGGGTTTGAATGACATATCAATGCCAAGTTTATGAGTAATAATATCTTTAGAAATACATGTCATATCCTCGTGCTTCCAAGCAAAGGTAGCTTTTCTCCTTTTTAATAAGGATATTAAATCTTGTTCAACATTGTCGAGGATCCCAGATCCTATGAAAACTTTGGATTCAGGATCCTGAGGATCCATGAGGATGTCTTTAACATCTTGTTCTCTTACCTCCAGGACATCTCTTGGAGGATACTTTAATTGCTATTGCTCCCTAGGTCTTGAGGCTGGTTTCATTGATGAAGTATAACAGTTTTTGGCTTCTTGTTGGTCACTTTCTATCTTCACCACACCCCATGGAGTAGGGAGTTTCACACACTGATGATATGTAGATGGAACTGCTTTCATGTCATGTATCCATGGCCTGCCAAGGATAACATTGCAACAGGATAAGCAATCTATGACACAAATTTTTTTAAAAGAATTAACTCCCTCTATGTAAATAGAAATTTTAATGTCCCCCAATGTGTTCTTGGTTTCCCCACTGAATCCCACAAGAACTGATGATCTTGGGATAATTTCTTATTCATGGATGTTCATCTTCTTGAGGACATCAAGTTGAATGATGTTCACTGAGCTTCCTCCATCTATGAGAATCCTGCGAACAAAATGGTTAGAAATAAACAATGTAATAACAAGACCATCATGATGAGGATCCTGAATATCCACACGGTCGTCCTCATCAAAGGATATGACTTTCTCCTGTGTAAGGATTGTGGTTCGAATGGGCCTATCCCCATTTTCCATCTTTGTCTCTTTAGCATGCCTCTTGGCTGCTGAAAACGAAGTGCCACATATGTCTGATCCACCGGAAATGAAGTTGATAATTTGTGCATCAGCTGGGGGAGCATGAGCTCTTTCTGGAATCTTTTCAGGATCCTGGATCCTTGACTTTTTTTCTTCCAAATAGCTCTTTCAAATGTCCTTTGCTTAACAGGTAACCAATCTCTTTCCTGAGTGCTATGCATTCATCAGTGAGATGACCGAAATCTTCATGATAGGCACACCATTTGGATTTGTCTTTTGTAGCAGCTGGCTTATCACTCTTTCTGGGCCATTTTGCTTTTTCACCTAAATTCTGCATGGCAAGGATTAGTTCATTTTTATCAACAACAAAGCAATATTCAGAAATGGGTGGATAATCTTCATCATCCTCTTCTTGCTCCACAGCATGCATGTTTTGATTATCAGACTTGTATGATTTGGATTTGTTGTTCCTGAAATAGGATCCTTTCTTTTCCTACTTTAAGGATCCTGACAGTCTCTCCTGGATCCTTTTATCATCCTCTAAACGGATGAATCTAAGGGCCCTGGTTCTCACTTCATCAAGATTCCTGCAAGGGGTCATGACAAGATCATCATAGAATTGGAATCCTTAAGTAAACCCATTTTGAAAGCTTCTACAGCTGTAGCAATATCCAAATTAGGAATCTCTAAGGATTCTCTACTGAATTTAGTTATATAATCTCTAAGTGATTCATTTTGACCTTGTGTTACCCTATATAGATCACTAGTTAATCGTTCAAATCTCCTACTACATGAAAATTGGCTATTGAACAAATTAACTAAATTAGCAAATGAAGTAATAGAGTAGGGAGGAAGACTTAGCAGCCATTTAAGAGCTGATCCTGTCAGTGTGAATCCGAAACCCTTGCATAGACATACTTCTTTTAACCTTTCAGGAATGGGGTTGATCTCCATTCTATCTCTGTATTGAGCCACATGTTCTTCTGGGTCAGTTGTGCCATCATACAGCTTCATATTTGGTGTTTGAAACCTCTTTGGTATCTCTGCATCACAAATAGGTGGTGCAAAACGAGATATCCTGTGACTCCCATCCGGAATCTCAGGAATGGGCTTAACCACTCCTGGGACACTGGATTTCATATCCTTGAGTTTTTGCAACTCCCTTGCCATAGCATGGTTGATTCCTGTATCCTGCATAAAGCCATGGTTAGCAGTATAAGAAGTATTTAAAGTGTTACCTCCTGATGGATTCAAGGTTGGGATTCCTGATGTGAATCCATATTGATGTGATTCTGGCATGATTGAGGGACCAGATGAGGCAATAGTTTGCATAGGTATGAAGTCTCCCAAGTGAATCTCTGAACTTCTAGGTTGTACACTCCTTAAGGATCCTTGGTCCTGAAAGATGTTGGATCCTTGACACACCAAAGCTGGGGGTCTTGGATGATAATCCATGGATCCGTGAGCTTGGGATGAGGATCCCTGAACCTGAGTTGAGGATCCTGGATACTGAGAGTAGGATCCTTAAACTGACTGTGTCCCCATATATCCTCCTGAACTAGAGAAGGATCCTTGATGCTGGAAGGAGGATCCTTGTGGCTGAAGAGAGGATCCTGAAGGTTGAAAGTAGGATCCTTGAGCCTGAGTCATAGCCGATGATCCGTAACGCGTACTGGACACCTGATGCTGTGGAATGCTGGGTAGTTGTGATTGGGGTATCAAAATTCAGTGATCTCGGCACCAATGGAGAGTGTTCCTCCGCTGATCTTTTCAATTTCTTGATCTCATCAATTTCTCGAAGGATCCTGTCATTAGTTATGTCCTGCTGCTGCATGTAATCCTTCATCTACAAAATCAAAGAAAAAAGATCATTGTTAGTAGGACTAGAAGAAATAGCAGTAGTTGTTTTTGAGAAAACGGGGGTTGGCTTCTTCGAAGCATTCTCAGCATTCTTCTGGGATCCACAGAAGGAACAGGAGGCAAAGGTGGAATGCCCTGTGAAGAGGTGATCGCCGGCATAGAGCTTGAAGTGTTCTTCGCATGAGAAGCCATATAGTTGAAGGTAATGAATAGAAATGAATGAAATGAACAAAATTTTTAAGAATGAAGCACCGATTGCCCCACGGTGGGCGCCAAACTGTTTTGGTCAAAAATCACACAAGGATAATGCAACCAAATCTTATTTTGTGAGATATGATGCTTAGTTAATTGGTCAAATGTATGAACAACAAATATATGAAATGAATGGTGAACACAAGGATTTATACGAGGAAAAAGCCCTTGATCAATGAATGATCTCCGGCATAAAAAACCTCGGATAGTGAAAACTATCACTATCAAGTATATTGAATAAACAAGTTTACAACTTCGGAAGTATTGAGCTTGATACAATGAATTCTAGTGTGTGTGTGTGTATTCGAGAGAGATAGCAACAGAAATGATGTGTGTTCACCGGAGTGCAAAGAGATTTCTAAAATTAGCTCAATACCCCTCTTAACTAAGCTAAAAATATCCTAACTATCCGAAAAATCAGCCATTCACCCACGATCACCACCAACGGTCATCAGCTTGTGCACATGTTGAAAATAAAGAGCATATTCCCCTGGAATCTCGGATGGAATAAGTCCTCTTCGAAGCATACCTGCAAAACTAGCCAAAAGGTGATGGAAACAATTGTTAGTCTAGAGTAATAATGAGGATCCTGGATCCTTATTCTCGTAGCGTTTCCTGAGAATCCTTAATTCAAACGGAACTGAGGATCCGTGATCCAAGCTATTGATGTGTGTAAAATGCAACATATAAGTTACATCAAATGAGGCAAAAAACTAACCCTTTTTAAGTACTAATGTTGGAAAAAGAGTGTTTTTGTCTTCCTTTTGTATTTTCAGGATTAAATGAACTCAAATTCACAAAAGAAGCAAAAAGACAGCTAAATCTAACATAAATACAAGAAAAGGAACATAAGTGGACTGCCCGACCCCTCAACGGCATCTTCCCAAGCAAAATAGAGAAGACAGAAGACTGAACACGCCCCGTGCTCAGCCAGCACGGGGCCGTGCCCAAGAAGCAGCAGAAAAGACAAACCTATAGAAGCTTCTATTACCCACCACGGGCCGTGTCCAGCGAGCACGGGGGCGTGGCAAAAGTACAGCAGGCGCATTAATTGTAATTGCGAATTACAATTAATGAAGAGAGAGAGTGTCAGACAGGCACGGGGCCGTGTCCAGCGGACACAGGGCCGTGCCCAGCCTTCTGTTCAGCCTATAAATAGGAGTGCTTGGTTTCATTTCAACTCATCCCTTGGCACACCACCTCTCTCACACTTCATCCACCACCCACCACCACCATAACACCATCATCCACCACCATCATCCATTGTCCATCATAGAGTGTGTGAGTCGTCTCGGGATCCAAGATTGATCGTAAGAGTTCTTGACAATCAAGGCCATGTTTGCCTAAGTCTCTTACATCACTTGGTGAAGACAAAGTGTCTAGTATAATACTTTTTATTTCTAATCTTTTGCACTTTTTATTTGGTTTTGTATTAATGACTTTAATAACTAGTTACTTATGTTGAAGGTGATCTTTCCTTATCGTTTGTCCGTGGTGTCTTGGCATTATTTTACTGTCTATATAAAATAAAAGATTTTCACCATTCATATCTCCACGGTCTATATGGAGGTATGTTGGCTACCTGGTCGGGGGTTAAGGGAACGGTTTGGTAAAGGTCTTGCCATTGTTCAGCGTTTAGAGGTCCTGCAATGGACCTGGGTCAAATTTAGTAGGACCTCCTTCAATACTTCACGGTATTGGATGGCGGGGGTCCAAACTCTTTGATCCCCTCATAAGTTAACTACTATTAATACTATAACCCGGCTATTTAGGACTGTATCCCTGCTGACTCAGACTACTTAGCCGAGGGTAACGTCACCGCCAAAAGCGGGGTCTACCACAATATTGCATTAATAACTTAATTCATTATCTTCCAATAATCCACCCTTTTAGGATTGTATCCTTGCTGACTCAAACTACTGGGGTGAGGGTAACGTCACCTTCAAAAGAGAGGCCTACTACAATAACTAAGATAATCTCTTAATTATGTGCAAAAGTGCGGAAATAATCAAAGGTTATACTAGATACGAGTCGGAACCAAGTGATTCATCTTGTCTATCTGTTTTTCTTTTTATTTTACTTTTCAGCATTTTTAGTTAGTTTTTATTTTTCTTAGTTTAAAACATTTTTCTAAACTTTTATTTTGATTAGACGTTGAGGATAAACCGGTACTAAAAGCTCTTGTGTCCTTGGACGACCTCGGTATCTTGCCAACACTATACTACGCTCACGATGGGTGCACTTGCCCATATGTGTGTTTAGTGTTAGTAAAATATCGTGTTTTATAAATTTAAAACTTGGCTAAAATAAGTGTTAAAGGGGCTTAAAATATACACCTAATAAATATAACACTTCACGCACATCAAGTTTTTGGCGCCGTTGCCGGGGACACAAGGATTTTAAGAAAGTTAGGAATCAACGGCCTAATCATTTTTTATTTTTCTTTTCAATTTTTTTAGGATTTTCTTAGTTTTTCAGCTTCTGCAGAGCTCGGCACGGGCCGTGCCTGGTCAGACACAGGTCGTGCCCAGCATCATCACTGGCAGTTTTTATTTTCTGAGTTACAGAGAGCTGAGCACGGGGCCGTGTCGGTGCAACACGGGGTCGTGTCCAACTCCCAGTAACTGGGATACAGAAAACAATTACTGTACCTCTGACCACGGGCCATGTTCACTGAGCACGGGGCCGTGGTGAACATTCTGACCAACGTTCTTTTCTGTTTTTATTGCAGGACTTGGAACCCAGGCGCCACATTTGAACCTCCTACGTAGTGCATGAGCTCCAGTTCTAGTAGAGACATAAAAGAACCTTTAGAAGAACCCGAACGCTTTCTCAGAAAAAGACTTAAGGCTAAAAATCAGGAGAAAGCTTCGGGGGACCCACTTTCAATGGCGAACCAACGTACCCTCATGGATTACCTACGGCCCACCGTAGGCAATCTCGACGCCGCTATCAATGCACCGAATGTCGAAGCCAACAACTTCGAACTTCGGCCGCATTTGATACAAATGCTCCAAAACTCCGCAACCTTTCATGGGCTTGCGGACGAGTATCCCCATCTACATATTACTAATTTCTTGGAAATATGTGATACTTTTCGGATCAATGGAGCATCAAACGATGCCATTCGCCTTAGGATGTTTCCATTTTCACTAAAAGACCGAGCTAAGGCTTGGCTTAACACCCTCCCGGTTGGATCGGTAAACACCTGGGATGAACTAGCCCAAAAGTTTCTATATAAGTATTTCCCCCTGCTAAAACGGCTAAATTAATGACTGAAATTAATACATACTCACAAGAGGATGGGGAATCCTTATATGAAACTTGGGAAAGGTTCAAGGAGCTTCTAAGAAAGTGTCCTCATCACGGTCTAGCGGTATGGCAACAAGTATCCACTTTCTACAATGGGTTGTTGCGACACACAAGACAAACACTTGATTCAAGCTCCGGGGGACTTTTAGGTAATCGTCGCCCAAATGAAATATATAATCAAATTGAGGAAATTGCTCAAACCAATTTTCAGTGGCACACTCCCCGAGGTAATAAATCTATTGCCCCGGGCGCCCATAAGGTTGATGAAAGCACCTCTTTACAAGCCCAAATCGAGGCCCTCTCTTCGAAAATCAAAAAGCTTGAAATGACAAAAACGGCCTCGGTTATGGCTTGTGAAGGGTGTGGTGGGTCACATGAAAATTGGAGTTGTATGAAAGAATTAGATGAACAAGCAGAAACGGTAAACTACATTGATAATAGACCTAGGCCGTCGGGTCCTCCAACGGGTACCTACAACCAAGGATGGCGTAACCACCCAAATCTTGGTTGGAGAGATCCCGGCAATAGTAGTAACCAACAAAACCAACGAACTAATTTTCAACAACCACAAAATTTCTCTCAACAACAAGGTGGAAGAGAAAGGCTTGAAGATACCCTATCTCGCCTCATCTCCGACACCGAAAAGAAAAACTCGGATCGATTTCAACAATTGGAATCGAATTTTAGAAATCAACAAGCTAGCATTCAAAACGTTGAAAAACAATTAAAAATAAAAGTTTTAGATTTTTTTTTATTTTTTTAGATTTTTTTAGGTTTTTTGGGGGTTTAGTTTTTAGCATTTTAGCTGGGGGGGTGGGGTGGGGGGTGGGGTTTAGGTTTTTGGGGGGGCGGGGGAGGGGGTTTAGGTTTTTGTTGGGGGGGGGGGGGGTGGTTAGGTTTTTTTTAGGTTTTTTGGGGGTTTTAGTTTTTAGCATTTAGCTTGGGGGGGCGGGGGTGGGGGGGTTTAGGTTTTGGGGGGTGGGGGGGTTAGGTTTTTTTAGCTATTTTAGGTTGTGTTCACATTGGTTCTCGCAATAAGGGTGGTTCTCGCATGAACCTTACCCTATATATCTATATATATATATATATATATAATTTCAGAAAAAAATTGTAGTGCACATGTGCAATAATACACATGTGTAGTACACATATATTGCACATGTGTAGTACAGGTTTTTTTTTTGGAAAAATGTTTTTTTTATATATAAAAAGTAGCGAAAATTTGTAAAAAAAAAAATTGGCATGTTTTTTAGAATTTTTTAGTTAGTTTTTGAGTTTTCACTCTAATTAGTGGTTTTTAACTGAACCCTCCCCTATATATATATAGGCCGGTTAACGTACAATACCACTTATCCTATATTATGTACGCGATATCCACAGCCGTAGGATCTTCGATCCCTCAAACTAATTTATATCATTAAATTAATCATATTAATATATTCAAATCTTATCGAAAAGGTTAAAATCGTCATTACGAATCGTCATCTCTGTAACTGACGGAAGATAATTCAAAATCGAACCCTGAATCAAATACAACAACGTAAGATTCTTATTCACAGCCTCCCTTCGTTCTTCTTGCTGCGATTTCATAACTGCTGATTTGGGAGTTCTGAACTACAATAACATCGATCGACAAAGAAGATGATCCAGGTTTTTTATTTGGGAGTTCTGAACTACAATAACATCGATCGACGAAGAAGATGATCCAGGTTGATTACTATAATATGCGAAATGCATTTTGAACATGCGAAAAACAATTGAAAACAAAGAAATGGTACTGACTTTTATAAAACATGCCAAAAAGAATTGAAAATGGGAAAATAGGTCATATTTTGATTATTATAACATGCGAACTATATGAAAGTATGGTTTGAACATCCGAAAATAAAAAGGTGATATTGTTTGTGGTTTTTTATAATGTGCGAAGTCTGTTTCGAGCCACATGCGATTTTATAAACATTCATGCTGATGATTTCATATACCTACCTGGGGTTTTAGTATACACGATAAACATGCGATTTTATTATCTAAACATGCGATTTCATATACATAAGTTTATGACATGCGAACTATATGAAAGTATGGTTTGAACATGCGAAAATAAAAAGGTGATATTGTTTGTGGTTTGTTATAATGTGCGAAGTCTGTTTCGAGCCACATGCAATTTTATAAACATTGATGCTGATGATTTCATATACCTATATCCAGTTGATTAAAATGCACAATAAGAAATTATGAATTGATAATTAAAATAAATATAAATTTAGTATTTTATATAAAAAATGAATTTAATACCGATGTGAATGTAATGTGACTTGTAATGATTACTTTAACATAAATACCATGTACTTACCACCCTACCTACATAATAAATGTACTATTTTAATGTATAATACCCAGACATAACAACCTTCCATGTTAAGACACCAAACACAAAACACACACAAGGAAAAAATACGAGATAACAACAAAAAAATGTCTTCTGAAGATTCTGAACAATTGAAGAACATTGCAATAAAGGAACTATTGTCAACTCGCACGTTGACAGAAATTAGCACTGATGTAAACTCTTCCCACTTGATTCTTAATGTGCAGGGGAGGATTCTTTCAGAAATCAAGAAAAATCAAGACATGTGGGAGAGACTCCTGAACAACCACCATCGAGCTTCAGAGATGCCGCATTGGAGCACATCAAGGAACAGTCTCGAGCTGATGACTTGATCTCCTCTTTTCTGAATGATGCTCTGTCAACAGTTAAAGAGAAGATGGAGTTCAGCTCGACAGAACGTGACAAGATCTTTTCTTCAAGTAACTAGGTTTCTCTTAAACATTTAATCTTCTTTTGTTGTGTTAAACAATACCTTTATGTTTTTTATGTTGTACTCTGCTTATTTTGTATAGATATTTGAAACATCTGATGGTCTATTACTTATATATATCGCATGACTGAAGTATTATATATTGCATGTTGGTAACAATGCAATATAACATAAATCGCATGTCATAACATGGAAACACAATAAAATCGCATGTACATTACTTATAAACTCATGTATATGAAATCACATGTTTAGATAATAAAATCGCATGTTTATCGTGTATACTAAAACCCCATGTATATTAAATCGCATGTTTATCTTGTAAATCGCATGTATAATTAAAAATGGCATGATTCTTTAATCTTCATCATTGAAAACCTCTTCCCATACATCTTCTTCACTGCCATCATCACTCCCTCCACTATAATCTTTGAACTCATCTTCCTCTTCATCAACTTCGTCTTCGACTTCATTAACTTCGTGGCTGGGATCTTTTTCAATCTGGACTCCCTTCATCTTCTTTTGTTTTTTACCTTTCAGTATCTCGCAAGTTCAAATATCGTGACCTTTTTATTGCATACACTACATGTCCTTGTCCTCTTCCCTTTGCGGCTGATCATTTGTTCCTTCTTTGATTTAATCCTTTTATGCGAGCCATGACCTTTGTTTCTTATACCAGTTGGGACATGGACAGTAGGAGGTGCATTAGTTACTGGTTGTTGATAACCAATCAACTTTGAAAACCGGTTAAACTTTGGATCAAGCGGCTTGGTTATACGACTCCGGTCCACTTATTCTTTAATCGCCTTCATTTGATCCCTGACTAAAACTTGTTGATCAAGGCCAGTAATCAAATTGCTAACCAGATACTCCCCTGTATAAATGATTTCGCAAGTAATTTGTTTAGCCTGTATTGCTCATCCTTAGCATCGACCTTTACATCAAACGTGGAGTTTAATTCATTCGGAACCACATCTTTTGTCCATCTCTTCATAACATATTTGTTTGGTATTTCTTTAACTCCAAACATCTTGAAAAGAAAATAGATGTGTTTACATAGCATCCCATATTGTTCGAAACGCAGACAGCTACATTGTGTAGTTACATCTTCTTCAAGTTTCTTGAAACACACCTACAGAAACAAAATCGCATGTGTATATGAACAAAATCGCATGAGTAAAAAAATGAGTTTCTTGAAAATAATATAAATTCGAATGTGTTCGTCAGAATCGCATGTTGTAAAATATATATGTATTAAATTCGCATGGGTTTGTCAAAAACCGCATGTTGTAAAATATGTTATGTATTACCTCTAAAAACCCTTCTCCGTGAGCTTTAAAGTCTTTCAACGATATCCTTAACTGGTCACCCTCGATTTTGGTGTCCATCGGAAGACATTCGCTAATAGTTTCGTATATCTCTGTCTGCTGATCGAAGAATATAGACCTGGTGTATATCTTAGCAGCATCTGCTTCCAAAGTAGCTTTGCTCCAATCATCAGGCTCAGTATATCTTGAAATGTGATCATTCTTTCTACTACGATTGAACCTTTGCACACATCTATTGAACCGTCAAAATGATTCATAAACTCTACAAGAGTGAGTTGTGAATTAGCCACCTAGCAAAAAAAAAATGGTTTTCACTCTCTGGTCTTGAAGTTGTTCTCATAAGTCCAGACATTGGCTTGTGATGGTAAAAAAGCCGGAATCCACATGGATCTCATCACAAACATATCATCAATACATTTATTTTGTGTAAGACCGAACTCGATCATTACCAACTTCGACTGCCTCTCAAATACATCTGGCTCAATGGAATCAGTCCATACAATATCACACATCTTCCTTTTAAACTCCTCATTGTTGCACAACTCATGTCCAACCTACACCGATAAATGGTTTTCTTATTAGCATGTAACGGATATATAGTGTAAAAAAATACTAATGACACACAATATAGCATAGTCTACCTTATCTGCCACTTTTTTCATTATGTGCCACATGCACAATCTGTGTCTGCTAGTAGTAAAAACACCCTCGATAGTCTGTTTCATCGTAGGGTCTTGGTCTGTCACTACAACCCTTTGGCTGCCGTTCAAATGACTTTACAAATGAATTGAGAAACCATTTATAAGGGTAAATGCTCTCCGATGCCAACAACCCAGCTCCAAGGGTTACATTTCGACAATGGTTGTCAATCCCAGTGAACGGAACAAACACCATCTTATACCTGAAATTCAATATAATTCATGGTTTAGTAAACGTGCGAAATAGACAGTATAACATGCCATATATTCAACACCTAACTTTCATGTTTATTAACATGCGATATTCCCAGTTTAGAAAATCATATAACATGCGAAAATATTAAAAAACTTTAATGTAACACTTACTTGTTTGTTTTGAAAGTAGCATCAAACGATATCACGTCCCCGAACTCCATAAAGTTACACTTGCATAACCCATCAGCCCAGAACAAACCCGTTAAGCGTTTGTCCTCATCAACAGAATATTCAAAAGAAAAGTCAACTAAATATTCTTTTTGTCAGTCAGCCTATTGATCACCATGTCAGCGTCATATTCTCCTATATAGCTATTAATTCGAGTTCTAAAGTTTTTGCAATCATCGACCGTGGCACCAACATTCTCAAAACCATCGTATCGTTTCCTCATTATATGAAAAGCTTTGACAGTGCCAAGGTTTAGAGTACCTAGTTCCCATATCATTTCCTCTTGGACTTCTGACAATTTCCTGTAAGCTGGCAGCATATGAATATCGTGTGAACATACAAACTTATGATTATGACCATCAAAAAATTTCTTGACTGTATATAATCTACCATCCACCGAACAAATCATAAGTTGAGCTTTGCACCCAGTTCTAATGGTCCCTCTGTTCCTTGATTTAAATGGCTTTTTTACTTCGAATAAGCATCGTTAATAAACAATGGCTTATGTCCCTCTTTAGAGCAAACAAAATACTTAGTTTTGATTATACCACCACTGTGTACTTCACCACCTTTGCGGGTAGAAAAACCAGCTAAGTTAGCATATGTTTGGTATAACACGTATGCTTGTTCGAGAGAACTAAATTTCATTCCAACCACAAGTGTAGCTGATGCTTCAACTGTAAGGACCCTCAAAAATGTCCCAATTTTACCCATAAATGAAAACCCAGACCCCTGAAACCATACTGTGCATCAAAAAAAATTAAGAAATCAAGAAGTATGGTGTTCAGGCGGGCCGCGTAAGGGTTGGCTTAACTTTACGCGGGCCGCGTCAATGATGGGTTGACCGGATAAGTGTTCCGGATCCACGTGTTGACCAGCTGGCAAGTCTACTCGTGACCAATCAACCCTACGCGTAGAATAGGTGGTTAGGCGGGCCGCGTAAGGTTCGAGCCAAGGTTTACGTGGGCCACGTGAACCTTAAATTTCAGCTATAAATAGCTTGTCTCAGGAGCTTTCATCTGGTGTCGAAATCATTTTACAAAAACGAAGTTAGGCTGCTCCAAAGTCGAAATCACTTTCAATTTTAGTGGGGTACTGCTCCGATACAGGGTATTAACTCGATCGCTGCTACGATTCAATGTCCGATCGATTGAAACTATCCAATGGATGTTTAAGTGCTGCCCACATTAGGGTTATGCTTTGTCATTCGTCGTGAATTCGATGGATGTTTAAGTATCGCACTTTGTCATTCGTTGTGAGGGTTTAATCTCGTGAGTTATCGTAAATGCTGTATTAGTTACTAACCTAGTTCGTGTGCATGTTGTTTAAATTTAGGTTAAAAGGCTAATCAATAGGCTAAACTCTGCCCATATAAATCTGCAATGTGAGTCATTCTCTTTTTATCAACTGTTTTACAATACCTCAAATTAATTTCAAAAGTTATAATTACAGGGAGTAAGTCGTGGATATCTTGAATCACTGGCTAGTGGGGTATTGTGCATATTACTAATTTTCACTGGTTAGGCTAATATATCCTAACAGTGATCGTCACTACTTGGGGTGGGACCCAATAGTGGTATGACCATCGTCACGCAATGTGACACGGCGCCAGATAAAAATAAGATAGAAGCCATTGTAATCGCTCTTATGCTGTAATTAATAACTATGTGTCATTTTATCAAAATGAATGATTCACCAGTATTTCCCCGCTGACAAAATATTTTTAAAAACATGTTTCAGGCGACCTGCTGTAAATCAAGGAAACGTGCTACGGAGCACTAACAAGCTTGAAGAGGTGGCTCAGTTAAAAATGAATAAACATGTTTTAATAAATCAGGGAATTTCCTAGTTAAATTCCTCTATTGTAAATTACAGAGTTTATCCCAAAATTATGGAATAAAATAATTGGGCATTTTGAGTTTTAAAAGATCCTGTTAAAAATTTTCCGATGTCGCATAACAGATACCACGTGTTCCTGTCCCGTGGCTCCCGACCGGGTAAAATCGGAGCTGGGGTCGTGACAGGAAAAGGTGGTATCAGAGCTACTGATTGAGCCACTGATTTAAGCCAATTAAGTATTTAAGAAAATACTTAAATTTACTAATTGCCATTTTGTGATTACGTGTTTTATTATTTGAAAATTTGTTTATAGAATGGGTAAGTAAAGAATTTCGGATATCTATCTTAAACTAGATAATTCCTCGAAAGATAAGGGAAGTACATCCTAATCAAATTCCTCAAGATACTCAGTAGATACTGAGGAAGGAATATTTGTTCGAAAGGCACAATATGAGGAACCACTTTCTCCTAATAAAAGAAGTTTGATTATTAAGAAAAGTTAGGAGAAAAGAAAGAAATCACAACAAAAAGAAGTGAGGATTACCCAGGAAACCCAGAAACTAGATAATCAACCCCCTTGGGAAGACGAATTAGATGAAAAATGGACTGATCTTTATATGTTAACCACTGGAGCAGTGAATGCAAAATTTTAAATGCTTTAACCTAGTAGTAGCACCCATATCATCTACAATCCAGAAACTCTAAAGGAAAACTTTTCCCAGTAAATAAATAAGTTACAATAAACCCTAGTATGTTCTAATTATTAGTTGTCTTTTGTATTAAATTAATCACACGGTGTGTAATAATACTTGAATGTTTATCTATGAAATTTTGTTATGAAATTTTAACTTAGCATTTTGTGTGCATTTTGCATATATGCTAAACAGCATGAATGAGTTATCTGAAGCCCTTCAGAATCTCAATCTTTATCCAGTGAAAATAGAAGTTTCCAAAGACTTTACTGGTTACATACCCGATATAGAAGAACCTATGGAATTCAACGCTTCACCACCGGAGAAATCAAAACCTAAGAAAATGAGAAGATTTGTAGGATGGAGGCGTGTACGCAGAAGGAAACCAGCAACTAGGAGAATTCCCAAAATAGAGAATCCCATAGATAAAGGAAAAGGAATTGCAATTGGGGAAGATTCCAGGCAAGTAGAAATGGAAATAGGGGAAAGTTCTAAACAAGTCGAGGAGTTGCCTTTACAAGAAGAATTGGATAGCATATTGGCATGCTGTGATATCATTAGCCCTATCAAAACCAACCTTTACCCTTATCCTGCTGAAACTCAACTTCCAATAAATTTGGAACCAGCCATCCCAGAACCTTTAATCCATACTCAACCTTTAGGAGAAATGGACGAGTGGTGGACCAACGACTGGCAGTTTCAAAAACCTCCTTAATAATCCTTATACCTTTTTCCCTCAGTTCGACCCAGGACCTATACCAAACCCACCAATGAGCAATGAAAACTTAGCTAAACTCCGCCATTTTGGCGAGGAACTGATAGGTGCAGGGAATAGGATTCGGGAGGTGGGAGAGCAAATTTCTTGGAAGTACGACGAGAGGGAGCGTCGTTACTGAAATATCAGCAGAATGGATGATGTGTGAGAATGTAACTGTGATTGTATAATAATAATAATAATAATAATAATAATAATAATAATAATAATAATAATAATAATAATAATAATAATAATAGTAATAACAATATAACTCTGTAAAATAAAAATAAAACTTTATAACATAACAGGGTGTACGGATGCATAATATGATATATAAAAAGGGAAATCGAGAAATCGATAATTTTGGATATATATATATGTGTGTGTGTTATGAAATTTGTATGATTGTTTTGTGTATAATTGTTATTTATTCTATACTAATAAATTATCAGATGGAAAACGCTAATAATGAACCAGTTAATGAGGTTAAGCAATCTGAGCAACACCAGGAGGATCAATTTATGACTAAGCAAGATATAGAAAATATTGTTGCTCAAGGAATAGCCAATGCTATTCCAGCAATACTTGCTGCTGCTCGACGTCCAGTTGAACCTCAAATTATTCCTAGCAAACGTACTCATGAAGACAATTTCAGTAATAGTGTAAACGGAGGCGGCAACAACAACAACAACAATAACGATAATATTCTGCAAGTCCCGATTCTCAAGAAAATGAAAGCTGCAACGCCTGGTTGCACTTACAAAGAATTTCTTGCCTGTAAACCAGCTGAGTTTGCAGGTAACGAAGGGGCAACTGCAGCACTGCGTTGGTTAGAGAAAACTGAGGCAGTAATAACCATAAGTAAATGTGCTGATGAAGACCAGGTCATGTATGCGTCAAATCTTTTTAAAGAAAGAGCTTTAGAATGGTGGAATACAGTTCTACAAGCTAAAGGAAGAACTGTGGCATATGCTATGAAATGGGAAGAATTTAAAAATCTCGTAGAAAGAAAATTCTGTCCCGAGTATGAAAAGGAACAAATGACAAATAAGTTCCTAAATCATCGAATGATTGGTGTAGATTGTCGAGGATATACTTCTACATTCTTCGAGTATGCAAGTGTAGTACCAACTCTGGCTTCGCCAGAACCGGTACTTATTTCTCGCTATATTTGGGGATTGATTGGCAAAATCCGTAATATCGTTAAAGCTGCGAAACCTCGCACTATTGATGATGCGGTGGATTTAGCCAATACATTGACTGACGAACTGGTGCGGACGTAAGAAGAAAAATAGAAAGAAGGAAGTGGCCCAAAAGATTACCCAGGGATTTCGTATGGGTAACCGTAACAATTTCAAGAGAAGTGGAACTGGACAATCTTCCACTGTTCCATTTTGCAATAGTTGCAAAAGAAAGCATTTTGGAAGATGCAAGGGATATTGCAATTTTTGCAGAATTCCAGGGCATCAAGAGGAAGACTGCAGGAAGAAGAAATTCACAGTTTGCTATAACTGTGGAGAAAATGGACATCTTAGGCCAGATTGTCCGAAATTGATCAAACCAGCTGAAAATAAAGCCAAACCTGCAGAAGGAACTAACAAGAAGAACATAAGAGCCTTCCAACTAACTACTCAAGAAGCAGAGCTAATTCCTGATGTGATAGCTGGTACGTTCCTAGTTCACAACGTTTATGCAAAAGTATTATTTGACTCTGGTGCAAACCAAAGTTTTATAAATACTTCATTCTGCCAAGCACTTAAGTTACCCTTAACCCAACTTAGGCAGATTTTTACAGTCGAAACGGCAGATGGAAATTCTGTTAACATAGATAAGGTTTTGCGAGAAGAAAAGATAGAACTTTTAGGCCATAAATTTTATGCAAATCTGTTACCTATGAAATTAGCCGAATTCGATGTGGTGTTAGGAATGGATTGGCTAGTAGCCAACCATGCTCGAATTCTTTGTGATAAGAATTCCATAGAAATTCATACACCCACAGGGGAATTAGTGGTGATTACAGGAGATAAGCCACGGAAACCAATGAAGTTCATTTCAGTAATGAAAATTGCTAATTATGAACGAAAACAAGGAATAGTATATATGATTTCAGTAATCATTAACACTAAAGGAAAAGAACTTAAGGACATTCCAGTAGTATCAGAATACTCGGAAGTATTCCCAGAAGAACTACCTGGATTACCACCTGATAGGGAGGTAGAATTTAGAATTCATCTAATTCCTGGAACTATACCGATAGCTAAAGCACCTTATCGGTTAGCACCCACCGAAATGTTAGAATTGAAAAAGCAGTTAGATGAATTACTAAGCAAAGGATTCATACAACCTAGCTCATCCCCTTGGGGAGCTCTAGTGTTGTTTGTGAAAAAGAAGGATGGTTCGATGCGAATGTGTATTGATTATAGGGAATTGAATAAGGTTACAATTAAGAATAGATACCCATTACCTAGAATTGGTGATCTTTTTGATCAAATTCAAGGAGCTAGATACTTTTCTAAGATCGACTTACGTTCCGGATATCATCAGTTAAAGGTACAGGAAGAAGACGTACCTAAAACAGCTTTCAGAACTAGGTATGGTCACTACGAGTTTACAGTCATGCCCTTTGGGTTAACAAATGCACCTGCAGCATTTATGGACATGATGAGTAGAATCTGTAAACCGTATTTGGATAAATTTGTAATTGTCTTCATCGACGATATACTTATTTATTCCAAAAGTCAGGAGGAACATTGTGAGCACCTGCATGTACTCTTAACTTTGTTAAGAAAGGAGAAGCTTTACGCCAAATTCTCGAAGTGTGAATTTTGGCTACAAGAAGTGCAATTCTTAGGACATATGGTGAATCACGAAGGTATTCACGTAGATCCTGCTAAGATAGAAGCGATTACCAAATGGAAGGTTCCACAATCAGCAATGGAAATTAGAATTTTTATAGGTTTAGCCGGATATTATAGACGGTTTATTAAGGATTTTTCCAAAATAGCCGTACCATTAACTAAGCTAACTTGTAAAGTAATAAAATTTGAATGGGGACCTAAATAAGAAGAAGCCTTTAAGATTTTAAAGCAGAAATTAACAAATGCTCCAATTCTAGCCTTACCAGAAGGAACAAAAGATTTTGAAGTATATTGTGATGCTTCAAAGCTAGGATTAGGATGTGTATTGATGCAACGCAAAAAGGTAATTGCATATGCATCAAGGCAATTGAAAAAGAACGAGGAAAACTATACGACTCATGATTTAGAGTTAGGAGCCATAATTTTTGCCCTTAAGATTTGGAGACATTATCTGTATGGAAGTAAGTTTACTGTCTATACTGATCACAAAAGTTTAAGGTACATTTTTGGGCAAAAAGAATTAAACATGAGGCAAAGGAGATGGATGGAAATCCTAAGTGGTTACGATTGTGATATACAATATCACGAAGGAAAAGCAAACGTTGATGCTTTAAGTCGTAAGTATCATGAAAAACAACGACGAGTTCGTGCTCTTAGCTTAAGTTTACACTTAAACTTAATGGATCAATTAAAAAGCATTCAAGAAACAGCAATCAAGGACGACGCTGAAGGAATGAAAGGAAGAATAAAAGAATTAGAACAAGGAAGTGATGGAATTTGAAGATTCCATAAGAAACGAATTTGGGTACCTAAGCAGGGAGAATTAAGAAATAAAATCCTAGAGGAAGCCCATAAATCTAGGTATACCATGCATCCTGGTAACAACAAGATGTACCAAGATTTAAGAAATAATTTCTGGTGGATTGGAATGAAAAAGGACATAGCTAGATATGTATCTAAGTGCTTGACTTGTTCACAAGTTAAGGCGGAACACCAGAAACCCTCA
Organism: Helianthus tuberosus; assembly: GCA_030545235.1. Taxonomy (NCBI): domain Eukaryota; kingdom Viridiplantae; phylum Streptophyta; class Magnoliopsida; order Asterales; family Asteraceae; genus Helianthus; species Helianthus tuberosus. The sequence continues at coordinate 55,347,573 of CM060354.1, read as the reverse complement.
GGTCTACTTCAACAATTAGAAATGCCTGTATGGAAATGGGAACTCATAACAATGGACTTTGTTACTAAGTTGCCCAAAACCAGAAAAGGTAATGATGCGATTTGGGTAATTGTGGATCGATTAACCAAATCAGCTCACTTTCTACCTATGAAAGAAACCTTTAGCATGGAAAGGTTAGCAAAGTTGTATGTAGACGAAGTAGTATCCTTACATGGAGTTCCACTCTCCATTGTATCGGATAGAGATAGTCGTTTCACTTCTCACTTCTGGAAAAGTTTCCAAGAAGCAATGGGAACCCAACTAAATTTAAGTACAGCATATCATCCACAAACAGACGGGCAAAGTGAAAGGACGATACAAACACTGGAAGACATGCTCCGAGCATGTGTGATAGATTTTGGTGGAAACTGGGATGACCACCTACCTTTAATTGAATTCTCCTATAACAATAGTTATCATTCAAGTATTGAAGCTGCCCCGTTCGAAGCACTATATGGAAGAAAGTGCAGAACACCAGTATGTTGGGCAGAAATAGGAGAAAGTCAATTATCAGGACCAGAAATTGTGCAAGAAACTACCGACAAGATTACTCAAATCAAAGAAAGATTGAAGACAGCTCGAGATCGCCAGAAAAGCTATGCTGATAATCGACGTAAGCCACTCGAGTTTCAAATTGGAGACAAAGTAGTTTTGAAAGTATCTCCTTGGAAAGGAGTAGTCCGGTTTGGTAAGAAAGGAAAGCTAAGTCCAAGATACGTAGGACCATTCCCAGTAATCCAACGTATAGGACCAGTTGCTTATCGTTTACAGCTACCAGAAGAACTAGCTGGAGTACATGATGTGTTTCATGTATCCAACCTCAAGAAATGTTTGTCTGGCGAATCTTTGGTAGTACCTCTCCAAGATATAGAGGTAAATGAGAAATTGAAGTTCGTTGAAAAACCGCTTCAAATAGAAGACAGAAAGATCAAGTTTCTCAAGCACAAGCGACTAGTGCTGGTCAAAGTTAAGTGGGATTCAAAATGAGGAACCGAATACACTTGGGAGCTGGAATCAAAGATGAAGCAAAAGTATCCTCACTTATTTCAGTGAATCTCGAGGACGAGATTTTAAATAAGGTGGGGAGGATGTAAGGACCCACAAAAATGTCCCAATTTTACCCATAAATGAAAACCCAGACCCCTGAAACCATATTGTGCATCAAAAAAATTAAGAAATCAAGAAGTATGGTGTTCAGGCGGGCCGCGTAAGGGTTGGCTTAACTTTACGCGGGCCGCGTCAATGATGGGTTGACCGGATAAGTGTTCCGGATCCACGTGTTGACTAGCTGGCAAGTCTACTCGTGACCAATCAACCCTACGCGTAGAATAGGTGGTTAGGCGGGCCGCGTAAGGTTCGAGCCAAGGTTTACGTGGGCCGCGTGAACCTTAAATTTCAGCTATAAATAGCTTGTCTCAGGAGCTTTCCTCTGGTGTCGAAATCATTTTACAAAAACGAAGTTAGGCTGCTCCAAAGTCGAAATCACTTTCAATTTTAGTGGGGTACTGCTCCGATACAGGGTATTAACTCGATCGCTGCTACGATTCAATGTCCGATCGATTGAAACTATCCAATGGATGTTTAAGTGCTGCCCACATTAGGGTTATGCTTTGTCATTCGTCGTGAATTCGATGGATGTTTAAGTATCGCACTTTGTCATTCGTTGTGAGGGTTTAATCTCGTGAGTTATCGTAAATGTTGTATTAGTTACTAACCTAGTTCGTGTGCATGTTGTTTAAATTTAGGTTAAAAGGCTAATCAATAGGCTAAACTCTGCCCATATAAATCTGCAATGTGAGTCATTCTCTTTTTATCAACTGTTTTACAATACCTCAAATTAATTTCAAAAGTTATAATTACAGGGAGTAAGTCGTGGATATCTTGAATCACTGGCTAGTGGGGTATTGTGCATATTACTAATTTTCACTGGTTAGGCTAATATATCCTAACAGTGATCGTCACTACTTGGGGTGGGACCCAATAGTGGTATGACCATCGTCACGCAATGTGACACGGCGCCAGATAAAAATAAGATAGAAGCCAGTGTAATCGCTCTTATGCTGTAATTAATAACTATGTGTCATTTTATCAAAATGAATGATTCACCAGTATTTCCCCACTGACAAAATATTTTTAAAAACATGTTTCAGGCGACCTGCTGTAAATCAAGGAAACGTGCTACGGAGCACTAACAAGCTTGAAGAGGTGGCTCAGTTAAAAATGAATAAACATGTTTTAATAAATCAGGGAATTTCCTAGTTAAATTCCTCTATTGTAAATTACGGGGTTTATCCCAAAATTATGGAATAAAATAATTGGGCATTTTGAGTTTTAAAATATCCTGTTAAAAATCTTTCGCTGTTGCATAACAGATACCACGTGTTCCTGTCCCGCGGCTCCCGACCGGGTAAAACCGGGGCTGGGGTCGTGACATCAACCTCCGGAATATAAATCCTTTCATCTACATAATTAAACAAAAAGAGACAACACATGCGATTTATCGTACTCGTAACATGTGATATATTGAAACTCCAAACTTTCGTCATATGAACGTGTGAATTGTTGGACTCATAACATGCGAAATTGACATTTTAATAATATATTTTTCACATGCGATTTATGATATCATAACATGCGAAATCAGCATTTAGGTTTAACTTCACTTGCAAATCGTTAGACTCATAACATGCGAACTTAAACACTTTGCTTTCATATCAATTATCCTCTAATAACATTGAATACCTTCCAATCAGTTATAATCATACAAAAATCATTAAACGATTACACAAAAACATCTGACATTGAACAATTTAAACATCTGAATTAACAAACTTACCATTGGAACAATCATTTACACCACTTGTATTTGCGTTTGCATTTGCAGAAGTAGGATTTATAACTTCATCAGTCGTAACTCTCTGTTAAGCAGACAATTGAATGTGATCACCGAACGATCGAGCATCTTCAAACTCAACATCTGTATTCCGTCCGGTACTGCTCTGTGGATCCATTGAAAACAACAATCGATTCAAACCCTAACGTACGAAAATGAAACTGCAGAATATTGTTTTGAGAATTATGAAAATCTGAAACTGATACGAATCATAATTACCGGGATAGTGGTGTAACGAACTTCTTGCGATCTGATTATTGAATGACGAGACTAATTTGCCCTCGGCTGATTGAATGAATTGTCTGATCTAACCTTATGAAAGGAAAATGAATCAGGGACACGTGTACGGCCATGGATATAACATACATAATATATATATATATATATATATATATATATATATATATAAGGAAGTGTACGATACAAATGCCCTTATGCTACATTACATACGCGACTTCCATGGCCACACACGTGTCCTACTTCATTTTTCTTTCATAAGGTTAAATCAGACAATTCATTCAATCAGCTGAGGGCAAATTAGTCTATTCATTCAATCAGCGAGAAGTTCGTTACACCACTATCTTGGTAATTATGATTCGTATCAGTTTCAAATTTTCATAATTCTCATACAATACATTGCAGTTTCGTTGTTCTGCGTTAGGGTTTGAATCGATTGTTGTTTTCAATGGATCCACAGAGTAGCACCGGACGAAACACAGATGTTGAGTTTGAAGACGCTCGATCGGTTGGTGATCAGGTTCTATTATCTGCGTATCAGAGAGTTACAATTGACGATGTTTTAAATCCCGAATCTGCAAATCCAAATGCAAATACAAATACAAGTGGTGTAAATGAGTGTTCGAATAGTAATTTATGTTAATTCAGATGTTTAAATTGTTCGCAGATGTGTTTTGTTTAATCGTAGAAATGAATTTGTATTATTATAACTGATTTGAAGGTTTTGAGTGTTCATTAGAGGATAATTGATATGAAAGCAAATAGTATAAGTTCGCATGTTATGAGTCTAACAATTCTCATGTGATGTTTATTCTAAATGCTGATTTCGCTTGTTTATGATATCATAAATCGCATGTGTAAAACATATTATCAAAATGGTCATTTTCGCATATTATGAGTCAAACAATTCACACGTTTTGTTTTTCTTATGATGAAATTTTAGAGTTTTAATATATCGCAAATCATGAGTCTGATAAATCGCATGTGTTTTCTTTTTTTTATTTGATTATGAAGATGAAAGGCTTTATATTCCGGAGGTCGAAGCATCAGCTACACCTGTGGTTGGAATGCAATTTACCTCTCTCGAACAAGCATACGTGTTTTACCAAACATATGTTTTTCTACTCAGAAAGGTGGTGAAGTACACAGCGGTGGTATAACCAAAACTAAGTATTTTGTTTGTTCTAAAGAGGGACACAAGCCATTGTTTATTGACGATGCTTATTCGAAGTCAAAAAAGCCATTCAAATCAAGGAACAGAGGGACCATTAGAACTGGGTGCAAAGCTCAACTTATGATTTGCTCGGTGGATGGTAGATCATATACAGTCAAGAAATTCGTTGATGGCCATAATCATAAGTTTGTATGTCCACACGACATTCATCTGCTGCCAGCGTACAAGCAATTGTCAGATGTCTAGGAGGAAATGATATGGGAACTAGGCACTCTAAACCTTGGCCCTGTCAAAGCTTTTCATATAATGAGGAAACTTTACGATGGTTTCGAGAATGTTGGCGCCATGGTCGATGATTGCAAAAACTTTAAAACTCGAAATAACAGCTATATAGGAGAATATGACACTGACATGGTGATCAATAGGTTGACCGACAAAAAACAATATTTAGTTGATTTTTCGTTTGAATATTCTATTGATGAGGATAAACGGTTAACTGGTTTGTTTTGGGCCGATGCGTTATGCAAGTGTAACTTTATGGAGTTCGGGGATGTGATATCGTTTGATGCTACTTTCAAAACAAACAAGTAAGTGTTACATAAATGTTTTTTTTATATTTTCGCATGTTATATGATTTTGTAAACTGGCAATATCGCGTGTTAATATACATTGAAATTTAGGTGTTGAATATATCGCATGTTTTAATGTATATTTCGCATGTTATATTTGTCTATTTCGCATGTTATACTGTCTATTTCGCACGTTTACTAAATCATGAATTATATTGAATTTCAGATACAAGATGGTGTTTGTTATGTTCACTTGGATTGACAACCATTGTCGAAATGTAACTCTTGGAGTTGGGTTGTTGACATCGTAGAGCATTGACTCTTATAAATGGCTTCTCAATTCATTTGTAAAGTCATTTGAATGGCAGCCAAAGGTTGTAGTGACGGACCAAGTCCCTGTGATGAAACAGGCTATCGAGGGTGTTTTTACTACCAGCAGACACAGATTGTGCATGTAGCCCATAATGAAAAAATTGGTAGATAAGGTATACTATGCTATATTGTCTTTCATTAGCATTTTATACTATATATATGTTACATGCTGATATGAAAACCATTTATCGGTGTAGGTTGGACACGAGTTGTGCAACAATGATGACTTTAAAATGAAGATGTGTGATATTGTATGGACTGATTCCATTGAGCCGGAAGAATTTGAGAGACAGTGGAAGTTGGTAATGATTGAGTACGATCTTACACAAAATAAATGGATTGATGATATGTTTGTGATGAGATCCATGTGGATTCCGGATTTTTACTGGCATGAGCCAATGTCTGGACTTATGAGAACTACTTCGAGATCAGAGAGTGAGAACCATTTTTTTGCCTGGTGGCTAAGTCACAACTCACTCTCGTAGAGTTTATGAATCATTTTGATGGTTCAATGGATGTCCAAAGGTTCAATCACAGAAAGAATCATATTTCAAGATATACTGAGCCTGATGATTGGAGCAAAACTACTTTGGAAAAAGATGCTGCTAAGATATACACCAGGTCTATATTCTTCGATCAGCAGACAGAGATATATGGAACTATTACAGAATGTCTGCCAATGGACACCAAAATCGAGGGTGTCCAGATAAGGATATCATTGAAAGAATTTAAAGCTCATGGGGATGGGTTTTTAGAGGTAATATATTAAAAAATATGCGATTTTTGAAACCCCTCATGCGAATTTAATACATTACATGATTTACAATATGCGATTTTTGAGGAACACATGCGATTTTAAATTACTTCAAGAAAATGACTTTTTTTAGACATGCAATTTTGTTCATATACACATGCGATTTTAATTTTTTTTTTTTTGTTTTTTTTTTTTGTTTCTATAAGTGTGTTTCAAGAATCTTGAAGAAGATGTAACTGCACAATGTAGCTGTCTGCGTTTTGAACAGTATGGGCTATTATGTAAACACATCTATTTTCTTTTCAAGATGTTTGGTGTTAAAGAAATACCAAACAAATATGTTATCAAGAGATGGATAAAAGATGTGGTTCCGAATGAATTAAATGCCACGTTTGATGTAAAGGTGGATGCTAAGGATGAGCAATACAAGGCTAAACAGATTGCTCGCGAAATTATGTACACAGGGGAGTATTTGGTTAGCAATTTGATTACCGACCTTGATCAACTTGTTATAGTCAGGGATCAAATGAAGCAGATTAAAGAAAAAGTTTATCAGAGTCATATAACCAAGCAGCTTGATCCAAAGTTTGACCGGTTTTCAAAGTTGATTGGTTATCAACAACCAGTAACTAATGCACCTCCTATTGTCCGTGTGTCAGTTGGTATAAGAAACAAAGGTCGTGGCTCGCATAAAAGGATTAAATCGAAGAAGGAACAAATGATCAGCCGCAAAGGAAAAAGGTCAAGGACATGTAGTGTATACAACGAAAAGGTCATGATATTCGGACTTGCGAGATACTGAAAGGCAAACAACAAAAGAAGATGAAGGGAGTCCAGATTGAAAAAAATCTCAGCCACAAAGTCAACGAGGTCGAAGACGATGAAGAGGAAGATGAGTTCGAAGATTACAGTGGAGGGAGTGATGATGGCAGTGAAGAAGATGTTTGGTTGTTAAGGGTAGGATTGTAATTTTATAAAAAAATTAGATTTAAATCATTATCTTAAATTCTTAATAATTGAAATCAGTTACATATTTCCTATTTTAATTCCTTATCCATAGTATCTTTCCTATTTCAAATTCATTATCCACAATATCTTTTATTTCAATTTTATTTTTCAGATTTCATCACCAGAATTCAAATTTTGATTTTTAAGATCCACGTAACCTTCATATTTCAACGGTATACACATGTTTACTTGGATATAAATAGAACAGTACGTATGTGTACTCAGCATCATACATATGTGTACAGTAATTCACAAGTGTACATCAAACATTCAATACAAAAAAAATTATGAGATATCACAAAAACAGACGATATACACATGTGTACATCGCATTAAAAACATGGAAAAATCAGAATACACATGTGTACATCGCATTTAAACAGAGCAAGGATAATGAATTTAAAATAGGAAAGATATTATGGATAAAGAATTAAAATGATAAATATGTAACTGATTTCAATTATTAAGATAATGATTTAAATCTATTTTTTTATAAAATTACTTTCCTATTTAATTTATGAGAGAACATGATTTATGCAATCAATTTAAGATGAAAATTACACATATACCCTTTTTGTATTTAATTAAATGGAAAAAATTAACCACATAGTTACCATCATACCACTCATCTAAATCTCAAGATCATAGAAATCAAGGGTCAAGATGAGTTCACATAATTCACAACTAAGGGGGGTGTTCACTCTTGAACCTATCCTATATATATATATATATATGATGGAGATCATTTCAAAAGTTCTAAATATTTCAGAACTTCAGAACTAATGAGGACCATTCAATTTGTGATTTGTGGCTCAAAAACACAATGGCATAAAAGTAAATAAATAGAAGATTGAGGAGATTAAATTGAAAGGATTTGGGTAGTATTGTAAATTTAACCTGTCTATAACCTCCCTCCTCCCTAATATTTCTCTCAAACTATCTCTCTCTTCGTAAACATACATCCACTTTTCATACAAAACTTAAAAATCCATAAGAATCCAATACCGATGACGGAGCTCTTTTGGAGAAATGAAAAGATATTTGCGTTCCTCAAAATTAGTTCAAAATTAACAAAATGAGATTTTATATGTAAATAATGATTTTCATTTCATGCTTTCACCAAAAAGCTTGCACAGCACCCTTAGGTGGAATTTTGTAAGTTTTCTTTTCCTCCAATTTTTTTTGTATATATGTCTCACTTTTAATTAACTACTACCTATTTAGTTTAATTTGTTTAGAAATCATTTAATCGTTTTATTTTGTTTGCCTGGTGTTTTATTACTGAGATTTGTAACTTAGGTGTTTGATTAAATGTTAACATATATGTAAATACTTTAGTGACATATATGCAAGTAGTCGACATTAACATATGTTAAACATGGTTTACAAATAATCATTGTTCCAGATTAACTTTTTATTAGTTTAGCATTTCGAACTATCTTTATATTTTTATTTCATGTATTATTTACTTAATAACAGGTTCTTTAGATTTTTTTTTTAATATATAACCGTTGAATAACAGTCGAAAAGCATGGCAACGTTCGATTTTCAAAAGATTTCAACGCGTGATATTATCAACGCGTGTAAACATAACGCGTGATATGGGGTGGCGGCGGCGGTGTTACGTTGAAGTTCAACACGTGGTGGGTGGCCATCACGGACCACCCCCACTCCCCTAAGATGCAAATTTTTAAATACTGAAGTTATTTAAATTAATCGGCAAGTTCTTTAGCTTTTGATTCTATTGTTATTTACCTATTTTTTTATTATATGATAGTTTTTGTGATTGTAGGTTTCTAATCCATTTGAGGCGTTCATATTGCTTCCGAAACACTTGGGAAAATCAATGGAAAAAGAAAGGGGCGAGTGAAAATGCTTCTGTTGGTTAAAAAAATCAATTTAAGTTTTGAATACTTTGAATGTACACATATGTAAGCATCTATTTTTGTGTTACATACGCATATGGATATCCATTAACATATGTGTAAATGTAAAATGTAGATTTGAAGTATGTTTGAGTTATTAATATAGATTTATTACATATATATTTTTGTTATATACTCATGTTAAATAAACGTGTGATAAACTAATGATTAGATATATGTATATAGATGAATGGCTCAAACAAATTGACGATCAGCTAGAAGACTTACATATATAAGATTTACATATATGTAAAATATTTATTTACACATATGTAGAGTCTAAAGAATGATGATGACACGTATGCAAACAAATTAATCGTGACTGAAATGGTTGATCAATCTGAAAATGTGTAAACATAAATATCTTGGATTAGTTTTATTTGTAAAACTAGGTTATAACCCCGTGTATTACACGGGTTGAATAAATGAATTTTATATACTAAATAATAAAATAATTTAGTGAGTCGAAGATTTATTTCCCCTCTTATTTCACTCTTTCAGATTATATACCTATGGGGACACGAAGTTGAATCAATGAAATATTAAATAGTTAGTAATAAGAAGAGAAAATAAAAGAAATAGTTAAGAAATGAAATATTAAAGTATACTTGTTCTCTCTAAATATTGATTTAACCAGGTTTATAACCACACCCCCACTTAGTGTGTAGCGATAAAGCTAACCTGTGTTGAATCCTCAAAATTGTTGAAAACAAAAACCCTAAATTAAAATACAACCGAAAAGAATAAACATGAAACGACAATACCATTTCCCACATAACAGTTTTGAGGATGTGAACTTGAGCATAGTTTGGGCAACCTTTAAACCCTTTGGTATGTTCCATTTTTTGCTTTTTATTTTTGTATGAATTGATTATAATAAACACGAATCAACATATCATTATTATAATGATAATTTGAATCAAATATGTTTGCCTTCAAAATATAATCTCATTTGTTATCCAAAATAAAAATAAGTATAAATGTTAAGAAACCCCCCCCCCCCACCCACCCACCCAAACTTAGTTGTAAGCTTGCTTATTTTTTATTACACTTACTCTACAACCAACTTCAATAAGAAAGAAGGCACCCCCAAGTAAATTATGTGTGTAGATGGAAAAATTAGGATCCAACCTCCATTTATATCCTTTCATCTCATGAAGCAAATCCTAGCCTGCATATTCTACCTTCTTGATTTAGTTCTCTCATTCCATTTTCCACTTTACAAACCCCAAGAAAAGAAGTAACGCCAAACGAATAAACACGAAAAGAAAATATGTTGAACTGAAAATCACTTGTAACAGTATATTTATTTTATTCAACCCGTGTAATACACAAGATTCTAACCTAGTTAATATTATAAATGAGAAGTATGCATTAAATTTAAAATAAATAATAATTATCTATAGTTAAGTAGAAGAGGTTAAACAAAATAATATTTAGTAGGAGAGTTATCTATAATTAATTAGAAGAGATTAAACTAAATCTTCCTATACTAATAAACAAAAATCTTTTTTGGACACGTGTCACTCTCTGGTGCTTTCTCACCTTATTTTCCTATTTATCTTCCATATTAAATAAAAATAATTTTAAACAAAATATTAGATAAGAATAAATATTTAGATAAGGATAAACGTTTGTTTTTATTAGATATTAAATAATAATAATAGTAATAATAATTTTAAACAAAATAATTATATAAGAATATAATCGTTCTTTTTTATTATAATCATTGTAAATAGAGTAAATTACGATTTTGGCCCTGTGATTATATCACTTTTACCATTTTAGCCCAAAAAAGAATTTTTTAACATCTGAGCCCCAACGACTTTTTTTCTAACTTAAATAATTGTATTAAATAATTACTAATAAAGTATCAAATCACATGTACAAGTACTCATAGTATATAACTTAGAAGACTAAAATTACAAGTGGATTATCTAAATAAAGTACCAAATTATCTTTAAAGCGAACACTAAATGGTTTTTAAAAGACATATATATATTTGCTATTAAGTATATAACATTATATTTACTTAAGCCGTGTAATACACGTGTTCAATATTTTCTTCCAATTCTAAATCTATGTTACTATCAATATGTTTTCATCTTAAAAAATGTCCAACTTCCTAATAACATTGAGTTTTAAATATTAAACTTAATTTCAATCATATCACGCAACTAAAGACATTATCATCATGCTAAATAAAGACATTATATAATATTATAAAAATTTTAAATTGAATATTTAAATGTCAACTACTAATTAAAAAAGTTGTTCTAGACGCTCAAATTTATAGTTTAAAAAACTTTAGTCATATTTTTTTAAAAGTATACTTTATTTTTAGTATGATTTTTTGTAATATTTTCTATACAAGGATAATATTTGTATTTTGTCTTATGATCCATATATCTAAAAATAGTATTTATTATATCATTAATATACATAGTAGAATTTAAGTACAATTCATTTACCATAACCTCATAACTTATAATTGTTTTTAAAAATATATATAATTTTATGATCATTATTTTTTTATTTTTTAGTGTTACTTCTTTTTAAGACATAATAAAATGGATTGTAGTATCTCAAAAGAGAATTGAAAACTTAGAAAATTATTTTGAATAGCGAAAATTAACTGTTCTTTTGTTTTACTATTTTATCTAAATAAGTTATTTCATTAATAAGGATTATATACAAGTTTATAATTTACATTTTTTCGTCATTTAACCCGTGTAATACACGGGGTTGTAAGCTAGTAATATTTAGTAGGAGAGTTATCTATAATTAGTTAGAAGAGATTAAATTAATAGTAATTATCCATAAGATATTCTTACACCCATATTCGTACATGACAAAAGTCGCAGCGGAAAACACGAACCATAAAATTTCCTACTTTATAAATACCTCAACTTATTTAAACTTTAACTTTAACATAGCTCTTATTCATAAATCCGTCATCCTCTTATTTACTAATTAAAAACATAGCTTATGATTGCTACATTTTACGTTCAACGTCCCCGTACAATCTATCTTGTGACTCGATCTTCGATCTCTAATCCTTGTTATAATCGCCCGTTATCCACACAACCTGCATTCACCACATACATTCGAAACATTAGCACACGTTATATAAACAAGCTCATTCATGTACACTTCCCATTTCGTTCTTTAACAAACTTTAAGCATTTCATCTGCGTATCCATATCCTGATGAGGCTTTAGTAATGTACCTGCATTACTTTTCATCCTCAAGGTACACCATTAAAAACGTTAACACTCAACGTGTATAAATCTTGCTTACATACGCACTTACATACAAACATACATTTACATCTACATACATACATATCTTTCCTACAACTTTATATTCATGCATACACTCACACATGTCTTTACACATACATACCTACACAACTACATACGTACATACCTTCCTTACATCTTTACATACGTGCATACCCTCATACATATCTTTATACATACTTACATACACATCTACATGCGTATCTACACATCTACATACGTACATACCTTTCCTACATCTTTTCATACATGCATATACTCGTACATACCTATATACATACATACATTCACAGCTACATACGTACATACCTCTCCTACATCTTTACATACATGCATACGATCATACATATTTTTATACATACGTGCATACCTCTCCTACATCTTTACATACAAGCATACACTCATACATACCTTTCCTTTATCAAAAATGCATCAGAAACTTGATTTCGGTCCATTCGGGAGCTTAACGGAGCGCCGGGACACGAACTGGATCAATCGGGTTCACATATGGAAGAAAACAGAAAACATAATTTCTGGGCACCGTCGCCGACGCCCATATTGGCCGTCGGCGACGCACCTCCGTCGTCCTAAGCCCCGTAGACAGTAAACTAGGCCGTCGGCCAAAATCCGAATCCCACATGCCGTCGACGACGGCCCTTCTGGGCGTCGGCGACGGCTCCTCGTTTATTCATTTTCCTGCTGTGTTGTTTCGTCGTTCGCATAAACTAAAACTCGCATAACTTTCAACCCGTTTACCCGTTTAACCTCCCGTTTCTTCCTACATGCTTGTAAATTCACATTCTATCATAAATACTTATAATCCCACCTCCGGATCAAGGAAATTCTTAACTTACAAGCATTCGGCTTATTATCATATTCTAGTTATTTGACCCGTACGTGCATTTATCAACATAATCTGTTTGTTTGACCTCAAACTCATATGAACTTGATAATTTCATTGACGCCTATCATAAAAGATTAAATTCTCGGATGTCTAGCATCCTCTTAACCCTTTTTCGCTTAAAAGCTCATATTTGACCCGTTATGGGTATTTGTGCATTAAATGGTCTATGACATAACAAAACCATACTCTTCGCTTTTACACATGACCGACACATTACTCCAATCGGTTCACTTGTTTCCAATAGACATTCAAGGTCGTTTGCCCGATATACCTCTCAAGGGCGTTTTTGTCAATTTCGCTCTATCCTTAACAACAAAGGAATTCTTTACATAAGTAACGAATCCCTCTACTTAGCTACAATTCTTAATTACACATACATTACTCGGATAAAAGCTAAGATCCGTTTAATACTCATCGACATCATACAATTCATTCTTAATTTACCTCAAATATCATATTTAATTAAGTTGCATATAACTTCACATAAACAACTAAAAGTGATTACGGAATCACTTACCTCATGCATCCGTGTTCACATCCGTTTCCACGCCTCTTCTTGACCCGTTAGCCTTTCGCGCTTGAGTCCATCTCCACATGATTCCTATACTTTCATGTCATCGAAATCACGCTATCATTAGCATACTCATTTGTACATGATAACAATCGTATTCATCCCATATTTCACACTTAACTTTCATTAATCATTTCTAACAAACATAACTCATATAATCATGTCCGTATACGTTTAACTCATGTAACTCATCACGTCATTACATTTAACACGGATTGCTATTACATGTACCATACGACTTCTCATCAACCTACATTTACGACAACGAGTCAACTCATGTTTCTTATACTTAGTTGACTTTCAAAAGTCAACTATTCACCATACATATCTATCGACTTATCAACATATTCCCGTAACATCATAATCGACTATACGGACGACACTATATACATTTTATCATTCACTTGATATACGTACTACCTTTTAAGCATAACGTACAACTAATTCATACACAGTCTTCTAAATTCATACATAGTTCATCAAATGCTTCTACAATCCGACATGGGGTATTTAAATTAAACATCAAACATGTTATCATCATATTTCATTCACTTCATCTACAACAATTCATCATTTCTTATCCCATTTCTTTAAACATTCATACACATGTATGATTCCAAACATTATTAACATAAGTGAATCATCAAATTACATTACATCATCAAAAACCCACTTCATAACTACTTGTTAATCACTTACAAGTGATCTAATCTTAAGTTCTTCATAACTCATCATACTTTTGATATATGTACTACCTTGTAAGCATAGTGTACAACTAGTTCATGCATATCATTCTAATCTCATACACAATTCATCAATTTCTTCCTCCTAATCAACATGATTCATACATGCATAACATCAAACATACTAGTATCACATTTCTTTCAATTCTTCTAACAAGAATACATCATACAACTCAAAATACATCAATATTAAGCAAGAACTTAGACATAGATGATTTACCCATGTCATCATCTTCACCATAACAAATGGGTTTCACCCTTAAACATCAAATTAACCTATTTCATGCATAATCCATGTTCCAAATGATGAATCTAACACATACTCATGCTCAATTTCATACAAATTCGTGATCTACAACATAACCCATTTCGTGCATCATCACCAATCTAGAATCTAAGACATACCTTACGATCCCCTTATGAAGGTGATCATTAATCCGTGTTTGGTTATGAATTTGAGCTTCGTTTAGCCTTCCAATTTGAGGGAATAGATGAAGTTAGGGTTCTTGGCTCCATGGGAGCTTCCTGCTCTTTCACGAACACACTATGTGTGTTTGTGTGTGTGTTTGTTAATTAAAACATAACTTTCCCCCTTATTCATCTTTGGTCCCTCAAGTTTGTTCCCTTGTTTGCTTTGCTAAACATTTATTACATCCCATCTTTTAATAGTTTTAACCATACATCTAAGTAGGTTAATTAGCCTCGTTGTTTATTTCTTGAGGTACCATATCATAGCATTTTAACGAATATGAATATTCGGGTTTTGGGGTGTTACAAGTCTACCCCCCTTAAATAAGGTTTTGTCCCCGAAACCTTTCTCATTTCCTCTACACACACACACACATTTATGTTTGACTTAACACCCTCATCACATTCACAAGTAATCGTCCTAACTCATTTCATAATCATTCATGCAATTGGCTTCTTCTTCTTAACAAGGCTGTACTTTCCATGGCATACTTTCATATAACATTCTTATTTCCTTTGACCCGTTAATGACAGGTTAATATACATACTTATTCAAACTTATAATAATGCTTACCTTCATATGATCACTTTATAACAGATTAAATACCTTCATCTCATCCTTTAAGATTTCATTCTATAGACGCATTGCATAACATTTAACCCTTGTTTTGTTATCACAACAAAACTACCTTTTTATAGTCACACCTACGTGCTTACCTTCATAGTTAACATCGTTCTACATTTCCATAGTCTTTTATACCTTAAATCTGTTTCGCGGATTCGAACACATCCTTCATACCTTTCGTACCTCCTATGTTTGAATCCATCTAACGGGTTCAGACATTTCATTTATACTTTAACTTCTTTCATGTTTCGAATCCGTCTCGCGGATTCTAGCTTAGCATATCATGTTTCGAATCCGTCTCGCGGATTCTAGCATAGCATATCATATTTCGAATCCGTCTCGCGGATTCTAGCATAGCATTTCATGTTTCGAATCCGTCTCGCGGATTCTAGCATAGCATATCATATTTCGAATCCGTCTCGCGGATTCTAGCATAGCATTTCATGTTTCGAATCCGTCTCGCGGATTCTAGCATAGCATATCATATTTCGAATCCGTCTCACGGATTCTAGCATAGCATTTCATGTTTCGAATCCGTCTCGCGGATTCTAGCATAGCATATCATATTTCGAATCCGTCTCGCGGATTCTAGCATAGCATTTCATGTTTCGAATCCGTCTCGCGGATTCTAGCATAGCATTTCATGTTTCGAATCCGTCTCGCGGATTCTAGCATAGCATATCATACTCTCATTCTTGAGAGTCTTACATTTCTCTTCACCCTCACGTCCACCTACTACTTAATTCTAACGGACATACCTGTATCAATTATCACGGTCCCACGAACGTCATATGCTTCACGTGTACTGGCCAGGTACACAATCCACATACTAGTTTCGTGTCTTCGTGTAATTGTCACCTTATGTCCGAAGAATTAGGTTTCGGCACGTGTATCATTTTTCAAAACATGTTTACTGCACCATTATGGTCCTTCATTTAGCATTTTTCTTCCCTTAATGCATTTTACCATTTCATATACCGACATATTAAATTTACGTACCTGGGTTCAACTTTATCTTATTTCATGCCTTGGTGTCGGTACTTGACCGCACTCGCGGATCATCCTCTTCAAACGCTTATACTTACCTTGCATAGACAAAACCGTCAGTTTCTTTATGCGTATACATAAGTACATACTTACATTCTCTTTTACCTTTGGATCTTGACCGAGTCTTGGATTGTACGGGTTTCTTATCACAAGAGCACACAGGTTTGAGTTCAAGCACTTACCTTCTTACACTTGATTCTCTCAAACCAGGGCTCTGATACCAACTTCTTACACCCATATTCGTACATGACAAAAGTCGCAGCGGAAAACACGAACCATAAAATTTCTTACTTTATAAATACCTCAACTTATTTAAACTTTAACTTTAACATAGCTCTTATTCATAAATCCGTCATCCTCTTATTTACTAATTAAAAACATAGCTTATGATTGCTACATTTTACGTTCAACGTCCCCGTACAATCTATCTTGTGACTCGATCTTCGATCTCTAATCCTTGTTATAATCGCCCGTTATCCACACAACCTGCATTCACCACATACATTCGAAACATTAGCACACGTTATATAAACAAGCTCATTCATGTACACTTCCCATTTCGTTCTTTAACAAACTTTAAGCATTTCATCTGCGTATCCATATCCTGATGAGGCTTTAGTAATGTACCTGCATTACTTTTCATCCTCAAGGTACACCATTAAAAACGTTAACACTCAACGTGTATAAATCTTGCTTACATACGCACTTACATACAAACATACATTCACATCTACATACATACATATCTTTCCTACAACTTTATATTCATGCATACACTCACACATGTCTTTACACATACATACCTACACAACTACATACGTACATACCTTCCTTACATCTTTACATACGTGCATACCCTCATACATATCTTTATACATACTTACATACACATCTACATGCGTATCTACACATCTACATACGTACATACCTTTCCTACATCTTTTCATACATGCATATACTCGTACATACCTATATACATACATACATTCACAGCTACATACGTACATACCTCTCCTACATCTTTACATACATGCATACGATCATACATATTTTTATACATACGTGCATACCTCTCCTACATCTTTACATACAAGCATACACTCATACATACCTTTCCTTTATCAAAAATGCATCAGAAACTTGATTTCGGTCCATTCGGGAGCTTAACGGAGCGCCGGGACACGAACTGGATCAATCGGGTTCACATATGGAAGAAAACAGAAAACATAATTTCTGGGCACCGTCGCCGACGCCCATATTGGCCGTCGGCGACGCACCTCCGTCGTCCTAAGCCCCGTAGACAGTAAACTAGGCCGTCGGCCAAAATCCGAATCCCACATGCCGTCGGCGACGGCCCTTCTGGGCGTCGGCGACGGCTCCTCGTTTATTCATTTTCCTGCTGTGTTGTTTCGTCGTTCGCATAAACTAAAACTCGCATAACTTTCAACCCGTTTACCCGTTTAACCTCCCGTTTCTTCCTACATGCTTGTAAATTCACATTCTATCATAAATACTTATAATCCCACCTCCGGATCAAGGAAATTCTTAACTTACAAGCATTCGGCTTATTATCATATTCTAGTTATTTGACCCGTACGTGCATTTATAAACATAATATGTTTGTTTGACCTCAAACTCATATGAACTTGATAATTTCATTGACGCCTATCATAAAAGATTAAATTCTCGGATGTCTAGCATCCTCTTAACCCTTTTTCGCTTAAAAGCTCATATTTGACCCGTTATGGGTATTTGTGCATTAAATGGTCTATGACATAACAAAACCATACTCTTCGCTTTTACACATGACCGACACATTACTCCAATCGGTTCACTTGTTTCCAATAGACATTCAAGGTCGTTTGCCCGATATACCTCTCAAGGGCGTTTTTGTCAATTTCGCTCTATCCTTAACAACAAAGGAATTCTTTACATAAGTAACGAATCCCTCTACTTAGCTACAATTCTTAATTACACATACATTACTCGGATAAAAGCTAAGATCCGTTTAATACTCATCGACATCATACAATTCATTCTTAATTTACCTCAAATATCATATTTAATTAAGTTGCATATAACTTCACATAAACAACTAAAAGTGATTACGGAATCACTTACCTCATGCATCCGTGTTCACATCCGTTTCCACGCCTCTTCTTGACCCGTTAGCCTTTCGCGCTTGAGTCCATCTCCACATGATTCCTATACTTTCATGTCATCGAAATCACGCTATCATTAGCATACTCATTTGTACATGATAACAATCGTATTCATCCCATATTTCACACTTAACTTTCATTAATCATTTCTAACAAACATAACTCATATAATCATGTCCGTATACGTTTAACTCATGTAACTCATCACGTCATTACATTTAACACGGATTGCTATTACATGTACCATACGACTTCTCATCAACCTACATTTACGACAACGAGTCAACTCATGTTTCTTATACTTAGTTGACTTTCAAAAGTCAACTATTCACCATACATATCTATCGACTTATCAACATATTCCCGTAACATCATAATCGACTATACGGACGACACTATATACATTTTATCATTCACTTGATATACGTACTACCTTTTAAGCATAACGTACAACTAATTCATACACAATCTTCTAAATTCATACATAGTTCATCAAATGCTTCTACAATCCGACATGGGGTATTTAAATTAAACATCAAACATGTTATCATCATATTTCATTCACTTCATCTACAACAATTCATCATTTCTTATCCCATTTCTTTAAACATTCACACACATGTATGATTCCAAACATTATTAACATAAGTGAATCATCAAATTACATTACATCATCAAAAACCCACTTCATAACTACTTGTTAATCACTTACAAGTGATCTAATCTTAAGTTCTTCATAACTCATCATACTTTTGATATATGTACTACCTTGTAAGCATAGTGTACAACTAGTTCATGCATATCATTCTAATCTCATACACAATTCATCAATTTCTTCCTCCTAATCAACATGATTCATACATGCATAACATCAAACATACTAGTATCACATTTCTTTCAATTCTTCTAACAAGAATACATCATACAACTCAAAATACATCAATATTAAGCAAGAACTTAGACATAGATGATTTACCCATGTCATCATCTTCCCCATAACAAATGGGTTTCACCCTTAAACATCAAATTAACCTATTTCATGCATAATCCATGTTCCAAATGATGAATCTAACACATACTCATGCTCAATTTCATACAAATTCGTGATCTACAACATAACCCATTTCGTGCATCATCACCAATCTAGAATCTAAGACATACCTTACGATCCCCTTATGAAGGTGATCATTAATCCGTGTTTGGTTATGAATTTGAGCTTCGTTTAGCCTTCCAATTTGAGGGAATAGATGAAGTTAGGGTTCTTGGCTCCATGGGAGCTTCCTGCTCTTTCACGAACACACTATGTGTGTTTGTGTGTGTGTTTGTTAATTAAAACATAACTTTCCCCCTTATTCATCTTTGGTCCCTCAAGTTTGTTCCCTTGTTTGCTTTGCTAAACATTTATTACATCCCATCTTTTAATAGTTTTAACCATACATCTAAGTAGGTTAATTAGCCTCGTTGTTTATTTCTTGAGGTACCATATCATAGCATTTTAACGAATATGAATATTCGGGTTTTGGGGTGTTACAGATATTAAACTAAATAATATTTATTAGGATGATTAACCATAATTAATTATTAATTAAAAGAGATTAAACTAAAATAATAATTATCTATAAGAGAATGCCTAATATGATGACAAGTGTCCCAAATATGGTTTCTTTTATTATATAGTATAGATTAGAGATAGAAGAAAGAATAAATAATTAAGTAATAAGAGTGATATATTTAACAAATTACTATTATGACCTTTTTATTTAGTTTTAAAATCTTAAAACTAAAAAATAATGATTTGTCTAAATTGGTTCTGCAAGTTCTGCTTAAAAGTGGGGTTCTGAAAAGAACCCAACCCTCATCATCATCATCATACTCAGTAAATCCCACCAATAGCAAAGCTAAGGTAGGGTCTGAGGAGGGTAAGATGTAGACAGCCTTACCTCTACCCCGTAGGAATAGAGAGGCTGCTTCCAGTGAGACCCCCGGCTCGATTGTAGTTTTGTATCAAGCCTTGGACCTAAGACACATAACACTCAAACAATCGGGACAGAGACTGATTGGTGCATGTACCCCCGTGTCTTTCAGCTATCAACGTCACCACATGATGCCTGATTAACCATCCGCCGCTTTTAACGTTATTTTCACGAAATAGTAAAATAACGTTAAAGTTAGTACCATTTCACTTTTGCCCTCCGAGCGCCCACACATATATACATTATATGTGCACACCGCAAGCGGGGCATACTAAAAAAGTGTGTGTGAGGTTCATTGAGGAACACTAAAAAAATGGGGAACAGTGGGGAACCGACTCAAACAAACTCCGATTGGACTCATTCCAGCGGCGTTGGAACCGTATCGTCGAACCCTAACTAGGATCTCTTAACCCTAAACCCTAAATCATAACCCCTAAACCCTAAATATATTAGGGTTTGACTTTTAGGGTTTAGCTTTAGGGTTTAATTTTAGGGTTTAGGGTTTAGCTTTAGGGTTTAGCTTTAGGTTTAGCCTTTAGGGTTTAGCTTTTAGGGTTTATAGTTTAGATTTTACGGTTTAGCTTAGGTTTTAGCCTTATTTTTTAGCTTTAGGGTTTAGAGTTTAGGAGTTAGGATTTAGGGTTTAGGGTTAAGAGATCTTAGTTAGGGTTCAACGAGCGGGTTCCAACGCCGCTGGAATGAGTCCAATCGGAGTTCGTTTGAGTCAGTTCCCTGCTGTTCCCCACTTTTTTAGTGTTCTCCAATGAACCTTCCCCTATATATATATATATATATATGTAGGGATGAGTTAAAATGAGAACCACACAAATACGTATGGCGGAAACCTAGAAGAAAACCAAATGTCGCTTTGGCCACTCGCTCAGACTCAATCGTTGCATTCTTCGTCCCTGCTCTTGGCCTCTCGCTCATAAAGTAAAAGACGACGAGGTGATGGAACGATTTCAAGCTTGAAAAAAAAAGAGGACAAATCTATTAAGTATTTGTTTTACTTTATTTTTTTATTGTCGGTTTTTTTACTATTGTGTGATTGCACGGTAAAAAAAATTTTTGGGATGCCTCTAATTTAATGGGCTAGTTCCACCACTGGATGAAAGAATTAGTGGCATGAGAGATACGACTAAAACAATCAAACGAGTATAGAAGGAAAATAAATTGGATTGGATTAAGTGGCATGGATTTTAGGATAGTGGGCTTGATTTAAAAGCCCACTTAAAAGAGCAAGTTAACTAGTGAGCTCAATTTGACAAGATTAAAGCCACTAGCTATTTGACCCTATAAATAAGATTAAAGCCACTAGCTATTTGACCCTATAAATTATCTTATATCTGTCTTGATTATTAAATTTATAATCAATTATTTATTTTTCTTATTCTTATTATACATCCTTTAATCTATTTTACATTACAGCTACTAATGTAACTACTAATTCATATAAGTATTTAATATAAAAACACCAATTTTCATTTATTTATACAAAGGAAATGTCTAATTTATTAACGATATCATATACACATAAAAGCAAATATGAACAAACTCTATACCAAGACCAACCAAAACATTATGAAGCATAAGCACAACCAGGATCAGGAACAATAGCGCGAATCACGTTCAACGATTTATCAGCATTAGCTGCCACGTGACGAAGATAAGGAAAGACAAGCGCGTCTAAATCATCGATCGCAACGTTAAGTTTCCAATCTATGTCTGGATCATATCCGGGCACCGCATCAACACCTAAACCATGTGAACACAAATCATGACCAACTCTCAACCCATCTTGAAATTTTGATTGAAGTAACAATGACCGCACGATGCCGTAGGGCCGAAGAAACTCCACACTCTTGCGAAGCTTGTCAAGCACGTAAGAAAAACCCTCGGTAATCAGCCACTGACGATCATGGCTAAGTTCACCAATAACCTCTCGTAAAGTAGCGTTACGAGCGTTTAAGAGGGCTACAGTCTCACGCAAACCCATTATCTCTTCTTCCAACTCGTCGTGCCTAGCTCGGCCCGCTTTGTTCACGGTTTCCAATTCTCTTTGAAGAATACCAATCCTCTTGTCCTTTTCTACATGTTTTGATTTCAAAACATCCAACTCACAAGTCAAAAGTTTTTCACGTAACAACGCGGATTCCTTTTCCACATCACAATCATTTGCACGTTGCTGACACTCATCAGCAACGCGTAGAAGCTTATAATTCTTTGTTTTCTCCTCCTGAAGCTCGTTCTTGAGCTTCAGAATCTCTTCATCTTTAATAACAATAGACTCCTCGCATTTCTTCAACCGCTGCTGCATTGATGGCCCAACGCAATTGAGTTGGGCCAACAAGTCGCCAAATTCTTCACCAATCATACGATCCTTCATCTTACCCTCATCCGGCATATCAACTGGGACCGCAGGATTATCATCATTACGAACTTGTCCAGAGTCATCGCTTTGACGCACGTCTACAGTCGCAGAAGAAACACAAACAGCACTTTTAAGACCGCCAGAAGAACTTCTTTTGGAACCCACATGATCAGACTCTAGCACCAGTGATGATTCATGTCCTCTTGATCTACCATAAGTGGAACGAATCTTTTTTTTTTTGACTATTTGTACTTGAATAAATTCGCTTTTTTAGACATCCAACAACCGGAACAACCGAGGAACGGCTAGCAGAGGTACCCATAGACACAACAATAGTTGCCTTCTTAAGTACTAGAATAAAATCTATGCCTACAAGTTTTAACTATATGGATTTTGAATATAATCCTACGTATCAGAACAAAAAATAATTAAGAATGACTAGAAACTATGTAATATTAATATATTATATAATCAATATTGTGTATATATAGCTTTTTAATAGCATATTTTCTAGAAAAAAATCTAGGTTGTAAGAATCGTTAGGTGCTAGTTGGGGTGGGATACCGACTAGCGATTAACAGGGATTAATTGGATTGGGATTTTATGTGTAATTTTCAGTTTTATATGTATATACACACTAACACACATTTTTATATGTTTTTTTTTTTATGTTTTATCATCTTCTTTAACCCATATATTCAAGTAGATAGGATTAATTCCCATAATTTACGGCTTTTTGACAGGGTGGTCTCCGAAAATTTTTGAAAACCTTTAGGCTCCGTGCGAACAAAAAATACGGGCCTCTTAAATATAATTTTTTTAAAACAATATATATAAAAAAATTTAATATATGAAAATGAATTAATGTCATGTGAATCAACACCAATCATTTAATGTAACTTGAAAAAATTAGGCAATTAATGTCATTTGCATTTAATAAAGAGATAAGAAAGGAAAAAAACAAAACTGAGGACGCCGGGATTAGAACTCGTGTTTTCTTATTATCAAAGTGACTTTCAAACCACCAAACTAAGTGCTTCAAAACGGTATTTTTCCGATTCATTATCTATATATTCTAACTTTCCAGTGTAAAACTAATACAAAAAAAAAATTGGGCCCCTGATGGATTTAGGCCCTGAGCAGTCGTCCATCCCGCACACCCTTCGGGCCGGCCCTGCTTTTTGATTTACGTTGAACAATCACTTCTTAACCTAGTTGTATGTTATCTCTTGTCACAAAAATTAGTTATCTGATCTAATTATCTAAATATACATGTTAAAGTAAACACATGACACAACGACTTTCACAACCATATTAATGATCCAAACTTGTTAGTAGTTTGAAGAAACTCTACAGTATTTGACTAACAATTCTAAGGGTGGGGGTATGGTTAATCACTCTAGGGTGATTAAGTGATTTTCTACCCAATAATATTATGCCATGTTAACTCTCCGTTCCACTCCCCATTTTGCACTCAATCAGGGGGTATGGTTAATCACTCTAGGTTGTTTCAGTTATATATTTTTTGATTGGTTCTTCTCTCCTCTCTCCTCTCTCTCTCTCCTCCATCACCCTTCTCCACCTTCGGTGACTTTACACCGATTTTGCTCACCGATAACCCACTCATCGAAACCAATCATCACCGCGGTATGGTCACCGCTCGGTGACACCAACTCACTGCATCATTCACCGAAGATTATACCCCCCCCCCCACCCTAAAGATGTGTTTAGTTAGATGTAACGAGATTTATTTACCTTAATTTGCGATTGCCGCCACAGACGAAACTTGAAAACTATCACCGAAGACTTCCACGTCGATCGCTCCTTATCGTCGTTGTTACTTTGCCTCTAAGATCGAATTTTAGGGTTTGTTTGTGAATGTATCAATTGATATATATATATATATAGTGGATCTTGGCCGGTTTTTTGGACGGGGATCACGTCAGCATCACCGATGTAAGTAAGGACGAGCTCGGTACCGAACCGGTACCGGTACCGAAAATCCCCAAAAGTGGGTATCGGTACCGGTACCGAATATACCCGGTTCGGTACCGGTACCGGTATGGTACCGGTATTTGAGGGTAAAAACCGGTAAATACCGGTACCGAACCGGTACCGTGTAACGCCTCGTATCTTCGTATTTCTGTTTTAGACACTTCGTATTCGTATTCAAATCTCGAGGCGTTACTCATAATAAAATTCGTATTTTATACTTAATTGATATTCGCGCAAACAATCGTTCAAATACGTGTTTATACGCAAACGGTACTTTTCGGTTTGCATTTACGCGCATAACAAACATTAAAATACTAATACGTAGCGTATCTAGATGTAAACTAACTTAAATTGGCTCTTAGTAGGCCTAAGAACGTTTTTCTGATGCTACAATACGCGAACGGTTATTTGCTGGCAACTACTGAACGTTAAACGGTAAACGAGCTGACACCGTACGAAACACTGACGACGTCGAAAATTTCGATACGTTTAACTTGGTAATCAAATTTTATTATCTGCGATCGAAATCGGATCGAGAAACGGATAAAAACGACAACCGACGCGTTTTTCCGCGTTTTAACGAAACGACAAACGTACGCGTTTATTATCTTTTTACACGCTTTTAAACCTAGAACTATATTTTAATGACATTTTATGACGCTCGGGCTCGAAAACAGATCTTGAAAACCTTACCGGGCCGCTCTAAAACGCAAGAACCCAATTAACAGGCCTTGGGCCCAAACCTGCCTAACCCTAACTATTTAAATAAACACACACACACACACTACACACTCACGCACACACACCAGACATTTGTTCTCCTTCATCTTCAACAGATAAACCCTAATCCTCTCATCTTTTACCTGCAAAACACGATGCATCTACCCTCCATCTCTCAAATCCACACACACACATCTCATCAGAGCCGCCACCTCACCCCCTGCTCCTCCTCTCGAGATTCCGGCAACCACAGCCGCGTTTCCGGCGGCGACATTCTTCTGCAACCCTTCATCTGCATCCCACGTCTCTCTCCCTCTCCGATTTGGGTCCAACGACGACGTTAATGAGGATGGTGATGATAATTGTGACGGTGGTGGGTCATTTCCTTAAGCTTTCACCTCTTTAAGGCGAGGCCCTTATGATCCCTTTTGCTTCAATTCATGACCCGTGGGTCATTTTGGCCCCGTAGACCTTTACACTAATTAATATCCCGTAGGTTATGATGATCCCGTATATCATCTTTTATTCTAGTCTTTATTCAAATGTGTATACGTTTATATACGCATATGGCGTTAAGGTACCTCTTTTTATGTTTAGAATTATTCACCTTTACTTTTTGGATTTCGTTTCACCTTGACCGTAGTCTAAGGCTACATTGTTTTCTTTCGAATTATCTTTCCGACTTCTTGACTTCTAACGTCAATTACACGTCGGTTTGCCCTACACTTACCGTTACCCGGTTCTTACCTATACTTCTTTACGTCCCATTACCCGGGTTCTTTTATTTTAATGTTTTTAACGCCTATAACTCCTTTACATAGGTTTATTAACATTTCGCACTTTTACTTATTCGATTCGCGCTTACTTACTTTAGCAAGTGTCATCCTTTATTAAATTTGTTTGACTTGTTCGTGTGAAAATTCATCACTTATGAATGTCAAACTTCAGTCTTTGTTCGACCCGTTCAGCTTTGAAATAGTTGAACGTAATTTATCAAAATTTCTATTTGCAGTATCTTATCGTCCTTTAGTCATGACCCAAAACCCGAGTCTTTTTGACTTTCCATACGCGTTCCTGTTTCCCAGTCTACGCATGCGTTTAATTCCTTACCCATCAACCGGGTGTTTTACCGAAATCGTTATCATTGCACCCCTTCCGGTATGCATTAAGACTTCATTTCGATTTACTTGGTCATCTTAGCGAAATCCGCCGCTTTTATTCGACCATGTCTTTTATTCTTTACGTGACCACCATTGACGGCCTTGTTAATTATGAGTGACGATTATCATCGTTATCCTTGCTTTACTACGACTAAAGTTAACAACCTTGATTATCTTTTTCGTGTGGGCAACACCTTTGTTTTTATGACCCGGCGGATCATCTATACTTTGGTTTTACTTGCCCATTTTGTTCACCATGGCCCTTTCATCCAAGATGACTTATTTTCGTGAATTTTCTTTTGATCATTCATTTATATCATCATTTACATTAATCCTTGTCCCTTCTCTCGGGCTCATTATCCTAATGTAATACGCTTCCGTCGCCCGGCTGTGCGTTTACATTATTATCAACTATTTTGTTCATTTGTTTCATTTGGGTACTTTTTAATTTGTCCCGTTCACCCCGTCCTTACTACATCGGATGTAAATGTGTCCGCTATAAGAAGTTCATGGTATCATATGCCACTACTTACTTGGCCAGAGTAAGCGATTAACACATGACACGCATGACCTTTTTATAGTTTTCACATCACGCCCTATGTAAGTAATGCCTCCATTTGTTTCTCTTGGAAACAATATCCCGAATACATTTTCTATTCGGGTTTTTCCAAGTTTTTAATCTACATATGCAACTTTCAATTTCTACATATTTGTTGCATATTACTATTTGTGCAATTAAATTTAAAATGTGCACCTGGTAATGCTTGCCCTAACGGGCTTCTCTTGCCATTAGCCTTGTTCACGACCGTTACGCGATTTAGGTCCTTGATGAGCATACTCTTTGGACCATTCCTCTGTCAAATCTGCGATTTGTTAAACTCTCGCTATCTTCATATGTGAGTGTCCTTCAACTAAAACATATACAACAGTTAGTAATTTCGACATTAAAGGATGCCCGTATTATAATACAAGGCTTTTCTACTATACGCATCAACGCGTGTAATTTCGTTGACTATATCTATTCTATATCGTTTTTATTGGTGTAACGTGTATTACACGATAACCATATGTGTTGTTCTCAACACTTTAATCATACTAAACCATTGATATACATGTACTTACCGGATTTGCGATCAAGCCTCGAATCGAACACACTTTATTCTTTAACCATGAGCTCTGATTACCAACTTGTAACACCCTTACTATTTTTAAACGGATTTCGTCTTTTATTACGAACAAAATCATTTAAATATAAGTACATGTACATTAGAGAATACGGATTAATTGAATCTTTTACAATTTTCAAGTACTGCCACATAATGTGACTACATTCGTCGTTTAAAATTAACGATTAACAATGTGCGGAAGATTGTAACTTGATCGTGTTCGGTTCTTCGTTGAGCTTGATCGTCCCCCGGTATTGTATATAACACCTACAATTCATAAAACATGAATTGAATTAGTCATACGTAGTTTAGAACGTGTTTAAACGAGTTCGCGAGGCAAAATAATTGAAAAAAACAAATTTTTAAAAACTGACTCCGTCATGCCACGCGAGAGAACCCACTTGCCCCCTCATGTGGCGCGAGGGAGACCCTTTTCCAGCAGGTTCGTTACTAGAACCAGCTATGCCAGTTTTTACGGAAACGGCCATAACTTATTCGTTATTGATCCGTTTTACGCGATTATTTTTCCTACGCGTCCGTAATTTAATTCTCCATCTTATGGAGTTAAAATCCAACATCCAACATAATAAATTTTGAGACTTCTAAGCCTTCGACTCATTACCTTTTTACCGTATGGAGTTAAAATCCAACATCCAACATAATAAATTTTGAGACTTCTAAGCCTTCGACTCATTACCTTTTTACCGAATTTTAACCCGTTTATGCATTTTATCAAACAAACATGTTTGTTTGATCCCAAATTCACATGAATCTTATAATTTCAATGTTGTCTATCATATTAGGTTCAATTCACGAGTTTATGTATATTCTTAAACCCGTTTGTACTTAAATGCTTATTTTGACCCGTTAAGGGTATTTAAGCACTTTTCCGCATAATTCATACTCGTTTATTTCTAGCATCTTATTTTCGCAATATTTATCAAATGATCTTCCACCACAACTATATGTGTGGAGGATTTAATGAGGAGATATATTTATTCCGAGTCTTACTCCTCGGATTATCATTTTACGGCAAAGACTCGTATAGGGTCATTTGACCAAAGAATTACCTCTTTCGTTTTTTGTACTTATTCTAAGTATCTATTTGCTTGTAACACTCATTTCCAAACAACCTTTAAGGGTCGTTAGCTCGATTTAGCTCACAAGGGCGTTTTGGTCAATTTTAGTCCTTCTTTTACGACGAGGGACTTTTAAATACTTGTTTGACTTCAAATCCGACCCTTTTAACTATGATTTTGTTTAGAAACCATTATGTTTCTAAAACACCATGTTTATGACTCAAATTATTCGGTTTTTCTAAAAGATAACCGAATATTCATTTTGACCTTGTCTAACACTTATAGAATCTCGAGTTCTAAACAATGAGCTGAATCATTATACATACCTGACTCGGATCATTATATTGACCACTTTTTTTATACCTTGCTTTAATACTCGCTACTTAATAGCGATACAAGTTATCCTTCCGTATTTACTCCTGTGAATACACAACTCGACAATATTCATTAGTCGATATTTTCAAATGGTGATATTTTCACCATTCGACCCGTTTGGTCTAAGTGACCGTTTATCTTTGCGAGATGTTATTTTGGTCAAAGAACACGACATTAAGTTGAGATGGCAAGTGTACTTCTACAATCTTTTCAATGGCAGGAGGGATTACCAACAAGAAATTGAAGAAAATGATGATTCACCTACGCAAAGGCGACTACGGAATAACGGCTACTGTCGTCGTATCACACGGGAGGAGGTGAGAACAAACCTTAGAAAGATGGGAAGGGCTAAGGCAGTTGGGCCAGATAACATACCGATTGAGGTATGGAAATGCTTGGGAGAAGAAGGAGTACATTGGCTAACTATTTTATTCAATCTTATTTTCAAATCTGGGAAAATGCCAGATCAATGGAGGAATAGTGTAGTAGTTCCTGTGTATAAGAACAAAGGGGACGCCCAATGTTGTGGGAATTATAGAGGGATTAAGTTGCTAGGACACACTATGAAATTATGGGAGAGAATAATTGAGACGAGAATCCGAAGAGAAACTCAAGTCACGGTAAACCAATTTGGTTTTATGCCAGGGCGATCGACTACGGAGGCAATACATATTCTAAGGAGATTGATGGAGAAGTATAGGGAGAAGAAACGGGACCTACACATGGTGTTCATTGATCTTGAAAAGGCCTATGACAGTGTGCCACGTAGACTGATTTGGGATAGTTTGGAGAGTAGAGGGGTTTCTGGGAAGTATATAGACTTAATTAGGGATATGTATGTTAGGACTGAGACTAGTGTCCGAGCGCCTGTAGGGGATACTGATTCTTTCCCGGTGGAGGTAGGACTCCACCAAGGGTCCGCTTTGAGCCCTTTTCTATTTGCAGTTATCCTAGATGAGTTGACAAAGTTAATTCAGGGGGCTCTTCCGTGGTGCCTGCTTTTTGCAGATGATATTGTGTTAGTTGCTGATAGTAAACAAAGCCTGAATGCGAGGTTAGAAGAGTGGCGAGCAGCTTTAGAGGGAAGAGGTTTAAAGATTAGTCGATCTAAGACTGAGTACTTGTATTGCGACTTTAGTGGAGTAGACAACGATGAGGACATTCAGATCACCATTGACAGTCAAGCGGTCCCGCAGGTGACTAAGTTCAAGTATCTAGGATCGTTTGTCCAGAGGGATGGGGAGATAGATAGTGACGTTGCCCACCGCATTCAGGTCGGATGGTGTAGGTGGAGAGCTGCCACTGGGGTATTGTGCGATAGGAGGTTCCCAACAAAATTGAAAGGGAAATTTTATAGGGTTGCAATTAGACCTGCTATGTTATATGGAACCGAATGTTGGGCCATTAAGGAAGTACAGGCACGCAAGATGGAGGTAGCAGAGATGAGAATGCTAAGATGGATGTGTGGCCACACAAGGTTAGACCGGATAAGAAATGATGTTTTTAGGGAAAGGTTAGAAGTAGCTAGTATATCAGATAAGATAAAGGAGGGAAGATTGAGATGGTTTGGGCATGTGAAGAGGAGGCAGACGATAGAACCAGTTAGAGTGGTTGAAACCCTCGAGGTGGAGGGGAGGAGGAGTAGAGGCAGACCCAAAATTACTTGGGATGAGCGGATTAGGCAGGATTTGCAAAAATTGCACCTCTCTGAGAACATGGTGCATGATAGGAGCTCGTGGAGACATAGGATTAAGGTTAAGGATTTCTAGGAAAGGGTACAATTGTGTTTTTAGGTGTAGTGTAGTGTATGGTCGTACATAAGTAACTATGTGTATAGGATGTTTTGTACAGCTGTGTTTCTAGGTGTAGTGTATGGTCGTAAATATGTAACTATGTGTATAGACTGTTTTGTGTATAGACTGTGTATAGACTGTTTTGTGTTGTCATATTTGTTCTGTTCTACCATGCACTATTTCGCAACTCATACTACATTGGTAGCTTCATACACATACACACACACCCCATGCTCTATTTATTTCTTTCCTGAGTGTTTTGGAGCCGAGGGTCTCTCTGGAAGCAGCCTCTCTATCCCTAGGGGTAGAGGTAAGGTGTGCCTACATCCCACCCTCCCCAGACCCTACAAATAGCTTTGCTATTTGTGGGATTTTACTGGGTATGATTGATTGATTGATTGATCGTCTACAAGACTCGCTTCGGTTTATACCGTATAGTCTTTTTACTTATAAATCATTTCTTAACACTTTTTGGCCTACTATGACTTACGTCATAATTGTCTTTTTCGTAATTAACACGACAAAAGGATATTCTAAAATATATGACTAGTGTAAGATATACTTACCTTGCATCCGAATTATGATTTTCCTCCATTCTTGATTTGTTTGACCCGCTTACTCATCAAGCTTCTACCTAGCTCGTTAGGCGTCAAACTATCATCATAATTCGTAAGATGGTTAGATTAGTCATTATCAATTATGACTACTCCACCTAACGGGTCTTATGTCGACTTTATCACTCGATCAAATCATTGGTTAGTTTGACTTCCTAAAAGTCAATTGATCTATCAACATATTCAAATGCACATTTCACACGGAATTTCAACATTTTAGCTTCATTTAGGCATTTTAACAAACACCTAGTGGGCATAATTTCACTAAATCAAAAATCAAGTTTCATGACTAACTATTTAGCCAAGATTAAACATTTTTTGCAAGTTTAATATATCTAGTATGCATAATAACATCTAGATTCACCTTATGTAAATAAATAACACTCAATTTATAATCAAATTTCTAGTGTTCTTCATCATCCTACAACACCCATTTAACACTTAGATGGGTGACCGTGAATTTCACAATTATAAACATTAATTCAACAAACTATTGACTAGGGTTTACTCCTAGACATGATTTCATCCTAATTTCATCCAAGCATCAATCATGCAAGCCAAATTCTCGATTTTCTATGTTCACCAAGAATTCAAGATGGAACTAAATAACGAAAATTGGCATACCTTATGATCCCTTCATGGAGGTGATCACTAATTTGAGCTTAGATTTTGATTTGGACTTGATTTGCCCCTTCAATTTGTTGATTTTGTGCTTGTTAGGGTTTGAGTAGGAGAGCCCCTTGGCTCCTGTGATTGTATCGACCAGAACACACACTTAGTGTGTGTGTTTTGGTGTAGGATTTTATTTAATTAAAACTAGTTTCCAGTTTTTCATATTTGGCCCCTCAGCTTTTCCCAAGTTGCATATAGTGTGTTTTAACCAATTTCTTTATTACTACAAGACTTGTGAATAACTAGGTTATTTATTCCTAGTTATTTTATCTTGTTCATACTCCGTTTTATTTTAAGTCCCGTTAACTCGGGCCCTTTATATACTTTGTTTTCTCAAAGTATTTTTCATCATTTTAATAAATATTAGATTTATTTATTTAAATCCTAATATTCACCGGGTTTACTTAACCACCTACGGTATTTTACCCGTTCATTATTATTAACATGGTTTAATTACCAACCCCGATTTCGGGGTGTTACAGCAGGTAAGGATTTTTTTTAGCTTATTTGCATTTAAATTCTAATACCAGTTGTAATGTATTTTATTTTCAAACATGTTGAAATTTGTTTCCAATCTTTGTATGAGACCATTAATCAATGAAATGAAACTTAATTACTTGAATACTCGTTGTATTTTATTTATTTCAAACTTGTGGCATTTCTAGTTCAAACGATGTAAAAAGTAATTATTAAATACTCGTCACAATTAGTGTTATGAAGTCTCTTGCAATCTATTTCGTCTCACTCCGATGTTTTCGTCATCGGTTGGGGTGTGACATATTGGTATCAGAACCATAACTATAGGGAATTAGGAAAATTGCTATGCTTTTGACCTAGTCTATAGTTTAAGTACCCATACTTGACCATTCTTGTTTCATGCCTTTAAGATACTCAAATTCTCCCCACTTTGCTTCTTTCTATTTCTTTCGTCATGATCATACGACTCGTTCATCCTAAGACTTTATACGCAAATTACACGTTAAGGACTTGAAGACACTCATATTCCGCAATCGAAATGACTCATCAAAATAGGGGTGATTCCCGCCTTTGGTGACGAATTTCAATCCATCCACCGTGTTATTTTTGCACGAAATTTACCATCAAGTCAGGAGTGACATCCATATCTTGATGGGAATTTCCACTTCATATTCTAGTGGATCTCTGTTGACGACTCGAGATTATATCTTGTTTCGTTCAATAAACCACATTTTGGGGACGAAATTGTCAAGCTAGGATTGACAACCACACCTTGATGACTGGTTCCATTCTTCCATTTTCAATCTCGCCAAAGTTTCGTATTTTCGATCAAATTAGGGACATGTATTAACCAGAAGGGTAAAATACCGTTAATTGCCTGTCGACGAGAGTATTTTACCTATTAGGCCAAAGCATGTCTCTCTAATTCGAAAGGACTTACGAGTCACTTTGGAATAGTCGAAGTTTCTAAACCCGAAACACTCCAATATTTTATCAAACCTCTCTTTTATGCTATCTCAATTTCTATGTGATTTAATACTTGTTATCTCGTTCATTTCGAAATCCATGTTATACTAGAATCGATTTATCATTTAACCATCCAACACATACATACTAATAGTTATACTTGGTTCGAGATTACTGGACCATTCTTATGTGATAAACTTGTCATTAACTTTGATCAAAGCCACAACTTAACATGTATAGTGCTTGTGTAGCGCTATAGGAGTAGCGCCCGCCCGTATTCTTGAGGTCATGTTAAGACATTTTGTGGACACGATGGATTGACAATTAGTCATTAACTTTGATCAGGCCACAACTTAACATGTATAGTGCTTGTGTAGCACTATAGGAGTAGCGCCCGCCCGTATACTTGAGGTCATGTTAAGACATTTTGCGGACACGATAGGTTGACTTGTTTATTCATATGCCAGTAATGCGTTAATCTTGTTAAACTAAGTATGTCTGGTGGATTGTTCAAATATTTTACTCATACTCATACTTATATCCACACTCTATACTCTCTCATACTAAAACACAATCATGCTTACGTACTTAAATCTTTATACATTATCACACACACACATTCATACTCGTAATACAATAATGTACCCTGACCCGTACACTACTAGTACAAACTATGCGGATCATGCACGTACCAAAATAATCGCGGATGCATACGAGATTATATTGATAGATGCATGAAAACCATAGTAGGTTCTACTGTGTATCATAACATGGAACGTAACATGACACCGAGTCGCGAAATGGACGTAACATGATACGACTGGTACTTCCTATATATAAGTGTTCCCACCATGTTACCAAACTTTCGTAAAAACGTGCCATGAAAATTCGGTGTTTCCTTAGACCTTATCAGATACAAACTTTGATCACTCACCACCTATTTCTCGGTTATACCCAAAACGCGCTCCAAAAATGCCAACACCTTTAAGGTCTTCCTCTTGAATAAATTTCGAGACGAAATTTCCTAAAGGAGGGGAGACTGTAACGCCTCGTATCTTCGTATTTCTGTTTTAGACACTTCGTATTCGTATTCAAATCTCGAGGCGTTACTCATAATAAAATTCGTATTTTATACTTAATTGATATTCGCGCAAACAATCGTTCAAATACGTGTTTATACGCAAACGGTACTTTTCGGTTTGCATTTACGCGCATAACAAACATTAAAATATTAATGCGTAGCGTATCTATATGTAAACTAAGGGGCTGTTTGGTAGCCTCTGAATGGTCATTAAGAGGCTACCTCTTAATGGAACCATTAAGAATTTTACCAATGAGAAGGTAGAAGAATGTGACATGTGATGATTTACCATTCAGAGGTTACCTCTTAACCATTCAGACTTGAGGTTACCTCTTATTCATATAGAGGTTTTAAACCATTAAGAGGTAACATCTGAATGGTCATTAAGAGGCTACCAAACAACCCCTAACTTAAATTGGCTCTTAGTAGGCCTAAGAACGTTTTTTTGATGCTACAATACACGAACGGTTATTTGCTGGCAACCACTGAACGTTAAACGGTAAAAGAGCTGACACCGTACGAAACATTGACGACGTCGAAAATTTCGATACGTTTAACTTGGTAATCAAATTTTATTATCTGCGATCGAAATCGGATCGAGAAACGGATAAAAACGACAACCGACGCGTTTTTCCGCGTTTTAACGAAATGACAAACGTACGCGTTTATTATCTTTTTACACGCTTTTAAACCCAAAACTATATTTTAATGACATTTTATGACGCTCGGGCTCGAAAACAGATCTTGAAAACCTTACCGGGCCGCTCTAAAACGCAAGAACCCAATTAACAGGCCTTGGGCCCAAACCTGCCTAACCCTAACTGTTTAAATAAACACACACACTCCACACTCACGCACACAACACCAGACATTTGTTCTCCTTCATCTTCAACAGATAAACCCTAATCCTCTCATCTTCTACCTGCAAAACACGATGCATCTACCCTCCATCTCTCAAATCCACACACACACATCTCATCAGAGCCGCCACCTTACCCCCTGCTTCTCCTCTCGAGATCCCGGCAACCACAGCCGCGTTTCCGGCGGCGACATTCTTCTGCAACCCTTCATCTGCACCCCGCGTCTCTCTCCCTCTCCGATTTGGGTCCGACGACGACGTTAATGAGGATGATGATGATAATTGTGACGGTAGTGGCGACGCTACGACGCAAACAGGCGGCGGCGACGGCCGGAGCCGGCGTCGACGCTGGTGTGAGTTCGCCGACAGGAGCCGAGCTGCGGCAGTGGTGGTGGTTATTGATGTGTTTCAGTTGGATCAGCAGATTTGGTTCAGTTTTGTTGCCGGGTCAGCGTGTTAGTTTACATCTCGGTGCAGGTAAGGATTTTTTAGCTTATTTGCTTCAGATGTGGTTCGAGTATATTTGGTTTCAGTTTTGGTTCGAATCCCGGTTCAGGTTCGGGTCTTGTTTTTGGGTTCGGGTCTCGCGACACGGGGTAGCTCGGTTCAAGGACTTGGTTCGAGTCTTGGCTCAGTTTAGTTTCGGGTCAGTTTTTCGTGTCGGGTCAAACAGTCAACTGGCCAACTCTGGTCCCGGGTTAAACACGAGACTCGAATAACCATGGCGAGATTATTAATTTATATTGTTTCATGTCTAATTATTGTTTAATCGCGGAACCGAACTTTATATAATTTGAATTTTTTCATAGAAATAATATATTTACATATCATGTTATTGAATTGTCGAAATTGTTGAATTTTGATAAAAAAACAAACATATATCGACACTTTAGTTGTCGGGATCGTCCAAAAAAAGAGGAAACTCTACCCGTTTTTCGTAAAAATCCGTAAAACGATACGTGTTCAATTATAAAGCGAAACTTATCGGCTTCAAGTTATATTTTTTATATATATAAAAACAAATATAAAAGTATATTTGTTTTAGGTAACCCTTAACCGTTTCATAAAACTAACCCTATTATTCTTTAAACGAACTATATCTAATAATAATAATAACAATAATTATAACAGTTTTACCTTTATTAACTCTTTTCCTTTGATACACATTTAAATCAATTTATTTAACTTATAGATAGCGATGACGTTCACGTATTCCATATTTAGGGTAATCACTCTCGTGCGTTCGGTTTACCCTATCTTTTCCTCGCGCGTTATTTCAAGGAATTCTTATACGCAACCAAGGTGAGCATACTCGATCCCTTTTTACGCTTTATTACCTTTGGGATGCAATACATGTTCTTTGAATCAAATACATAAACATGCTAGAATTTTTAAACAAATAATCTTTATATATGATCATACGTGTTATACTTGTAATCATACGTGTTATACTTGAAATCTTACGTGTTTGAATTCATATGCTTATATTTAGTTATTGCCATGAAAGATCTGTTTAAAATATTTTTATACTTATAATCAAACTTGTATGCTCGCCAATGCTATTTGTATTGATCTATGCTTTAACATGTATTACAGGATTTGGATGATGCAAGGAATCTAGTAGGATTGCCTAGAAACGCATTTAAATTCTAATACCAGTTGTAATGTATTTTATTTTCAAACATGTTGAAATTTGTGTCCAATCTTTGTATGAGACCGTTAATCAATGAAATGAAACTTAATTACTTGAATACTCGTTGTATTTTATTTATTTCAAACTTGTGGCATTTCTAGTTCAAACGATGTAAAAAGTAATTAATAAGTACTCGTCACAATTAGTGTTATGAAGTCTCTTGCAATCTATTTCATCTCACTCCGATGTTTCCGCCATCGGTTGGGGTGTGACATACCGTACCGGACCGGTACCGAAAACGCTAAAAGTCGGTATCGAATCGGTACCGAAAAAGTACCCGGTTCGGTAAGTTCGGTAAATTCGGTACCGGTACCGGGAACGATTTGCTCATCCCTAGATGTAAGGATACTCAGTGCGGTATAAAGCCCCTATGAGCTTTATCACGTCACTTCAGCGTCATCTCACAATCACGTCCTTTCTTTAAATTGCATGCAATGTTTAAAGCTCTCATCATTATTACCTAATTATTATTTTTTATTTATCATTTTATTTTTTCAATTTATATGGCAATTTTAATAACTACAAGATATAAAAAAAAACATAATTTCATTAAAATAAAATAAAACATTACAAAGTACTAGAAAATAAAAAATACATATATTTCGCTCGAATTTGTGCCTTACGAGCCTCCAAAATGACTCGGTCCTCCACTGCTATGTGTGAAAATTCTTTTGCGAGAAATTCTATGTCTTTCTGGATTTGTTCTCCATTTTTAGTTATTACTCATTTTCTTTTATCGAGAGAAGCTTGTTGAGTCTATTGTCGAACTTGTCCAACTTTGACGGGCCATCCAATGGAGTTGAAGAAGACGTGTCTCGTGCTCGTGCAGCTGCCTTACTTCTATCCCTACCCTTTGGTCGTGGCAGTGGTCGGATGAGGAGAAGTTGGGGTGCTAGGTGGCATCGGATAATATCCAAGCTCACTCGTTCGCGGGTCTCTTCGATAACGGTCTTCTTGCTCGTTGTTGGAATTGTTTGGTGCAATTTTAATAACTACGGCGCCCCAGGGCGCTAAAAAGGTGAGGTGGCGGAGTGACGTTAAGCCACACCCCCCGACCTAAGGCCATGTGTAGTCATAACCCCCATTTGTGGGCGTTATGCGACACGTGGCGCACCACGTGTGCGGGTGAGCGTTATGGAGCGTTATGTATTTAAGCCCATAGTCATAAAGCCCCTACCCATCATTACCTAATTCTTAATTTTCAATTTTATTTATTAATTATAAAAAACCTTGCTTTATTTTGATTGGTTAGAATTTGAAAAGCAAACCCAATAACCCCTCATAACCCCGTGATATCTATAGAGCTTCCTAATTTTTTTTGCCTCATAACCCCGCCCGTAGTGGTGTTCGGGGGGTTATGGGGGGTTATGAGAGAAAATGGCGCCCCACTACGTTCAGTCTAACCGATTTCAAATCCTTTTGATAATATTTAAGGTGTCCCCCTTCACTTTTTTTTTCATAGCTCGTTTTTTTTATGTATTCAAGGTAAACAAATAATAATTTTTTATGTATTCAAGGTAAACAAATAATAATATTTGTTTGAAACTTTTAAATAACTTACGCATGATATATTTTTTTTAACAGCACTTATGTGTATTGCTTACACCCGATCATCTCAATAGAGGTTTCCAATAACACTGCATCAACAAAACTATCACCAACTATCCAAACTACTGTTTCTACCGCCTAAACATCTGTTGGCATTACAAAAATGTGGATATTGCGGATAGTAGTGTTTGGCCCGACGAGCCTAAACCGCACGACAAGTTTGCCACTGCAGGAAGCCACTCGCGAAAATGCGGTTGCACATATTCATACACTGAAACATGCTATGTTATGTTAGGCATAGCTACTTAGGGTACTATTATGTTGTTGGTGTTGACCACGGTGATTTGGCATTACGTCGAGGTTTCACTTGTGGGTTTAGTATAATTACATCACATGTGCAAAACTTTATGTGTGTACTTGCTCATAGAGGCAAACAAAACCTATAAAACTGTCATCTAAAAGAATTTATGTTTCCAACCTTTTACAAAGCAAGGATACCTATTATTTTGCTTCACAGTCGTAATCACTTGCCCACATGTAGCTTGAACAACTTATACTTAAAAGGCCATGTCAATATTAGAAAGTTTTATAGCCCTAACTCGTTTGAAATATGAACTGTAAAGTAGTGTCATTCTAGTTTTGACCATGACTGGCTCAAGATGATATATGAATAATAGGATCTAAAACAATTTTTTTCTTTTATTTTTTATGAAAAGGGTCTCAATTTTTCTATCCGCTTTGGGCCTACAATATTTTAAGCCGGCTTTGGCTTTGACTGGGTGGTAGAGGCTCTTACTTCTTAGGCTATGAGGTGTGTGGCTCTTACTTCTAAAGTAAAGATGATTATGAACTTTTTAGTTATGTTTTTTTAGTTATGTCCATTTTGGTCAATTTTTTTTAATTACGTTTAGATGAAAATCCAATTGTTTCAATGCCCAGTTGTGTGAGAACCCTTCCTAAGCTGAAGATGCTTAGTATGAACTACTGTGAGATGCTGGAGACAGTCGATTATCCTCCAAGTTCACTAAGACATTTGCAATGTGGTGAAGTGCATAGGATACGGGAAGTGAAATTCAATCCAGACATGTCCCCACTCGATTTGAATGTGTGTACATTAAATCGTGGCTCTTTAGCAGTTGAAGGTGTAATTAAAGTCCAACCATTGGCACATGTCGAAGATGAGGTGTTATGTAGTTTGGGCTGGGCTAATTTTGAATTGATAAAATATCAGCACTTGACGTTTATAGACAGATTAAAAAAAACGAGATTAAGAATCCAGGTTTCTTCCGATTAACTATCTGTCCATATGTGAACTGAATACGTATACATGTTTTGTGCTAACCAATTAAGGTTTTATGTGACAGATGTATTATGGATTTGGAATATTTAGCACAATTTATGCGGGGAAAGAGATGCCGAACTGGATTAATTGTAGAAGCAATGGATCATCGCTATCATTTACCATCCCATCATCTCCTAACAAACTTAGAGGGTTGAATATCTGCTATGGACTGGTGAACTTATCAGACAGAGATAATTATGTGGTACCAAGGATAATAATTAGAAATCTAACAAAGAAGCATACCTGGTCATACGATCATTATCTTTCCCAATTCCATGTAGCTGATGAGAGTCTAATATTTGTAAGCCATTGGATGTTTGGGAAGAATGAGATGGAAGATGGTGACCAACTTACTATTTCCTTAGAAAAAATGCGCACGTGTTATCGAGTTGCTAGTATTAAGGAGTGTGGGGTAGGCATTGTTTATGATGATGGAAGAATGAAAGAAGAAGCGTTGAGTTATTACAAGTCATGGAATCACATCATTGGTGGTGATTTCTCTGGCTTTCAATCAACAACAGGGGAATACTACCTAGACCACAATCAAATCCTATGTACTACAAGTATATTTCATTATATTAAAATTGTTGATACACTATTATATAATATTCATGGATGATACTAACATATTACTTTTCTCTATTTTTATCAGGAGAGATGGTCAGATTTAAAGCTTTCTCCCAACTGATACAATCTAGAAGTGTTGCAGTGAAGATGATGGAAAGCTTGAGGACTAAAACTGCCATTGTAGAGTTCATATATAACATGTTCAAGTATTTGAAGGTAAAAACGAGGAGTCGTCTTTGTTTCTCATTGATGCTTTACACTCTCTCTCGTTTTCTCCCGTTACTCTATTTTTTTGTTGGTTATTATCACTTGCAATTGAGAGAAGTTAGAAGAGTGTAACAACCTTGAGGTTTGTTGAAGGATTATAGGCATGAGTACCCCTGTATTTTGAAGGGTTCTTGAGAGTTTTTCTTTTTGTTCCTAGTCTGATTTATTAAATTTTATTGGCTTACTCTTGTTCTTGTTACGCAAGAATTAATCTAGAAGTTTATCGAAGAGCTCGAAATTTGCATCTGTTATTTGTCATGTTGATCGATATAAAGGGTTTCCAAAACCTTAGTTTGTTTCTACGTTGTAATGAAGTTCTTGGGTTGTATGGGCATGTTCTAAGATTTTGTTTGTAGTGTGTAAGGAGGTTAATTCAGTCCTCTGTTGATTTAGGAATGATATTCGTATAATTGTTACCTATGTAGCACGGGGACTCCATTTATGTGGCCGTACCCGTCTCGGGTACTTGTTGGGGACGGAAACACCATGGGTACTCGTCGGGGACGTTTCCTAAACGTTTCCAATGTCGGGGACGTATCTGGTAGAAGTATCCAGCCCGTTTCCATTTATTTTTAGGGTTTTTACCCTTTCAAATTCCACAACCGGCCATTAAATAAATAGACCTATCATATTCGGCTTCTCTAATATCTAAACTCTCAAGTCTCATCATTTCTAATTCTCTATCGATTGCCGATCTCTCACTAGATGAACCAGAATTTGAAAATGATTTGATTATTGATAATTAATTACTTTTGGAAGATGTAGTATTTTTGGAATTTGTTTAATGTATTTTTATTTTTTTATATTTTTTATTGCCGTACCCGTATCTTGGAATTTTGAGTTTTGCCGTTCCTCGTTCCCGTGTCGTCCCCGTACTCCGATCCCGTACCCGTTCCAGTGCTACTTAGATTGTTACAATCTTTTAGTAGCTTGATAGTTGATATTATATACCAAGTGATATAACTGATCAACAGTGGCGAAGCTTGCCGTCGAAAACGGGGTGGGGGGACGTATATACCAAAAAATTTCTATTCGAAAACTACATATACAACAATACTGAGCAAAAAATTTGGGGGGCCGGGAGGCACTCCCCCATTGGACCAACACATTTATTGTTTTATATCTATTTTAAAATTACGTTTTAGCCCCCAACTCAAAATAAAATTACGTTTTTTGTCCCCATCTCAAAATTACGATCTTGCCTTCAATTCAAAATTACGACTTTGCCTGGCACTCTCTCATTGGACCAACCACTTTATTATTTTATATTCATTCTAAAATCACGTTTTTGTCCCTATTTAAAATTACGGTTTTGTCCCCAGCTCAAAATAAAATTACGCTTTTGTCCCCAGCTCAAAATTACGATTTTTCCCTCCATTCAAAATAAAATTGTGGTTTGGCCCTCGGCTCAGAATTACCTTTTTAGCCCCCAGTTCAAAATAAAATTTTGTTTTTGCCCACAGCTAAAAATTACGATTTTGCCCTCTCTTCAAAAATATGATTTTTCCCCGTTTAAAAAATTGTGATTTCGCCCTCATTTCAAAATTACGTTTTTTTCCCAGTTCAAAATAAAATTATGTTTTTGCCCCCAATTCCAAATTACGATTTTGCCCTCGGTTCAAAATAAAATTGTGTTTTTGCCTCCAGCTTAAAATTACGCCTGTGCCCTTAGTTCAAATTTATATTATGTTGTTACCCCAAGTTCAAAATTACGAATTTGACCCTGTGAAAATTTACAATTTTGCCCCTGGGTCAAATTTACAGTACTGCCATTACTTTAGCTTTTGGCAAATTACGATTTTACCCCAGTCAAAAAATACAACTTTCCCTCAGTTAAAAATTACAATATTGCCATTGTTTTAGTTTTTTTATTAAAACTATAAAAGTGTTTTGTTTTAATTGGTTTACTCGATTTAATTGTTTTTCGTGTCAATGAGCTAACTAACACTCGCTCATTATTTGGCTATCGCCCCGCAACGCAGGCGGGGCAACACCTAGTATGTAACAATATTAAGTGTGGAGAAAAATAGGGCTTGTGTGTATTTTGACTTTTCTCTCACCAGTTTCACCGAGTCACTGCACATACAAGTGCACACTCATGTTCATCCATATTTGATCCAATTTAATCGATGCATAATGGCCTGTGAGCTCCTTGGATTAAAACTCATGTATCACACCATTCCTGTCTTCGAAAATGTTAAAAACAATTTAGGCTCTAGGCGAGGTAAAAGAATTGGGCATGATCCCTGTAAATCGATTGGTATATAATATTTAATTTGAGTTTGATTGTTTAAAATTTAAACACCAAGTTAAAAGTAAATATAGAGGTTTATATATAAAGTGACGGAACTAGACTTTTATGACTGGGGTCGCAATGTAATTTTTATATTCACAAAAGTATGTTTATTTAATTTTTTCGCCATATATACTACAACTACTATAACGGTTTTATGTTGTTAATGGCAACTCGGTGGGCCATACATTTTACCGACAAATATTTATTTATTTTGAGTTTTTTTTTACAATGAAAGTTTATTATAAAAAAGTAGATCACTACATTAAACTAAATATTATATTTTTTAAACAGAAGTGGTCTAAAATAATTATTCATTTCAAAATAAATATATTTGATGGGTAAATTACTATTCAAAACGCATAACACAATTCTTTTATTTTGAAATATTAATTTAATTATATTTATCAAAAAAAAATTTAAACAAATGTTTTAATCAAATTCTTTTTACGTATTATGAATTTACATCGAGATAGCTGGTAAACGGGCAACAAGCTGCGCCGCTACCCCTTTCTGAATAGCAAAACTAAGCTTTTTAAAAATTACGTCCATAGATCTCGGGGTCATAACATTACTATGCATGACCCTTTGAACTCGACTAAGTAGGTCCACAGCCTCAGGTGCCAGAAAACCAAAAGTATCAAAAGCAAATGGGATAAACACGTGTTGGTTGTCAAGGCACGCTTTCTCATGTTTGGTAACTTTACCCGAAGCAGCCTGACCCACCGTGAAAGCACTACCCCCTAAGCCCACAAGCGGGGAAACCCCTGTTAGATCCACACAGGCATGTTTTCCTCCTACCCATCCAA
Organism: Helianthus tuberosus; assembly: GCA_030545235.1. Lineage (NCBI taxonomy): Eukaryota > Viridiplantae > Streptophyta > Magnoliopsida > Asterales > Asteraceae > Helianthus > Helianthus tuberosus. The sequence goes on along the minus strand of CM060354.1, from coordinate 55,302,960 downwards.
AGACCAGAATGTCGGCTGGTCGAAGGGTAGATCTCTCTTCCAACGGGTCTGTTAAGAAATTAACGGGTGGCTCTTTCTTAGCAGAAATACCAGCGCACCTTAATATGTCAAAAAGGACATCCCTAATAACTATAATTAAAAAAACAGCTATAAAGATTACGAATGTAATCAGTGAGCCTATATAATCCAATTTCGTGAATGCAGTCTAACACGTTGCTCATAATTTACAAAGCTGAGTTTGTTTTGGTTTTAGATTTAGATTTCAGTGACACGTTTAACATTATAAAAGGCAACGGCATGAAGTATGAGTAGGGCTGTAAACGAACCAAACAAACACGAACAAGACCTTGTTCGTGTTTGTTTGTTAAAAAATATATGTGTTCGCGAACAGTTCACGAACACTTATCGAACGAGATTTTATGTTTGTGTTCGTTTGTTAAGGAAATGAACTTGTTCGTGTTCGTTTGTTAATTTTAGGCAACGAACGTTGACGAAACCAAATGAGCACAAACTAATGCTCATGACCACAAATGGAAACAAACGAACACAAACAATTGTTCATGAACAGAATATATAATACACTTACACTTATTAGATATTTAATTTGTCAGAATTTTGATATATTTAAATAAATATAAAACCTAAAAACACTAATGAACTATCGAACACAAGCGAACACGTTACCGAACGTTCACGAACATAAACAAACGAACGCGGCATGTGTTCATGTTTGTTCATTTAACTAAACGAACGAAATTTCTTGTTCGTGTTCGTTTGTTTAATAAACGAACGAACGAACACAAACGAACTTCCCGCCGAACGGTTCATGAACTGTTTGCCAAACGTTTGGTTCGTTTACAGCCCTAAGTATGAGGAGTAGTTTCAGATAGAGGATTCTAACTGTGGCTGCAGCTGATATAGCCAGACTTAAAAGTTAACACTACATCACTTAATAATTAATTAATAACTAGAATTAAGACCCCCGCGTCGCGGCGGGGGCGTAAAACCGTGCCAAATAGCACCAATGCCACATCACCAATCTCGACCACCAGCAACGGAAAATCTCGTAAAAACAAAATAAATAAAAAAGGAAAAAACAACACCGAACGAAAAGCAGAAGTAAAATCGTTGAACCGTGCACGCCTGTTGCGATGTGTTAATGCAAAGAAATTAAAACGAAACGTAAAATATAGAAAAGAATAACGAAGTCGATCTAGGACCGCCGCGTTGATAAAACGAAACGTAAAATATAGAAAAGAATAACGAAGTCGATCTAGGACCGCCGCGTTGAAACGAACCTGTCAAACATGGAAAATAGACGCGTTGCGATGGGTCTGTCAAACGGGAAAAAATAGACGAAAAAACGTTGAACCATACACACGTGTTGCAGCGTGTTAAGTCGCAAAATTTAGAACGAAACGTAAAACGAAAAACTTAAAAAAGGTGAAAAGTATGGAGGACCAATGTTGAAAATAGAAAAATGTAAAGGTTAAATTGAATAAGATAAAAAGTTTTAGATTAAAAGTGAAAAAATCAAAAGGGTTTAAATGTAAAAGATGAAAACCTTTAGGTTTAAAGTGAAAAATCAATTTTTTTTTAAATACACCCTATTCTTGGAGTACAACTCCATAAAGCATCATAATGTTGCTTATTTGTAGTATTAAAATAATATATAATAAGGTGAAAATGTTGTTCAATTAATTCAAAAGTAGAGTTATATGTCATTTTAATTCATTTGGTTTGGGTCATTTTGACAGTTTAGTCTAAATGTTTTATTTTTCACATATGGGTCCAAAAAAGTTTCACCGTTGGCATTTTAGTCCACTGGGTTCATCCATTTTTTCTGTTAACGAGAAGGACAATTTGGTAATTTTATATGTAATTCTGTTAATTAGAAGAGCAATTCAACCATATAAAATGATTGAATTGTCTTTCTCGTTAACAGAAAAAATAGATGAAGTTAATTCAGTGGACTAAAATGGCAACGGTGAAACCTTTTTAGACTCATAGGCGAAAAATGAAAATTTTGAACTAAACTGCCAAAAATGACCCAAACCACATGGGCTAAAATGGCATCTAACTCTTTAAAAGTAGGAAAAATATAGTAGAGTAATAGAAATCAAGTATTTAAAATTCATTCAAATAAATTAATCTCCTTTTATATTTTTACATCACAAACATATCAAATAATAAACCAAATATATTATTGGTTCACTCAAAGCACTCCACATGGCAAAGTGCACACACAATCCACGGCAATGGCAAGGGGTCAAATTCAAAAACATAAAATCATTGTGTCTGAAATAAAAAGTTACGAAGTTAAATTCAAAAACATAAAATCGACAAAACCCAACCTTTATGTTCATGTTTTGTTACAGAGTATAACCTTTAACACAAACGATGTTAAATTTCTTGGTTAAACCACCTCACATGCTTTACATGTGAGGGCATTATTATCATTTCACCCTATTTTTTATTAATAAATTAAATAATCCGATCATCCTCTTCAGATAACTTTATTCCTCTGAAATAACAATTATTTTAAGATTACAATATAGCTCTCTCGTGAAATTTGGATCATTACAAGTAAGAAGAAATGCAAGAAAACTCACGAAACCAACCAAATTAATTGTCTTCCAAAATCACAAACTTTATTCATCAAATAATTTCTTTCTGTTGCCCAGAATGATCTTTGATCTCTAGAACATAAATGATAAACGTAACTTTATTGAATACTGAATGTTGAATACCATGGAATTAATTACAAATGAAACTATCTATCCCTATTTATACTAATCTAATGGGTACTAGTGTAGAGACATGTCCCTTCGTGAATAGTCGCGTCTCTTGAATGTGTGGTTGAGAATTAACGTGAAAGGTTGCGTCTTTTCCTTCTTAATCACAGCCACTAATCGAATAGGTGTGTCTCTTGGTGGTGTCCCTTGAAGCCGTCGATCATAGGGGTGTGTCCCAAGGGTGTCGCAACCCTTAGGGGTGTTGGTTGACATCCTTCAGTTTGACATGATCAGCCCCTATAGTTTGTAACCGCCATATAACTAACTTTATACTAATAACTAATAAACCCTTGTACTTGAAGGATGTGTAGAGATTAAGGATTTCATTCACCCCCCTAATCTTGAACATCCTTGAGTTGTTGTAGATCTTGAATTCCGAGCAGTTCTCTCATAGTAGCAAACTTGACCCTAGCTAGTGACTTTGTTAGTACGTCTGCCCGTTGTAGTTCTCCACTGATGTGTTCCACAGTGATATCTTCGTTCTCCACGCACTCTCTTATGAAATGATAGCGTGTATCAATGTGCTTGCTTCTTCCATGAAAGACTGGATTTCTCATCAGTGCTATTGCAGAAACATTATCCACTCTGAGTGTTTTCTTTTCTTCCTTCCAGCCTGTAATTTCACTTAATAGCCTTTTAAGCCATAGTGCTTGGCATGCTGCTGCAGTGGCTGCCATGAATTCTGATTCACATGATGATAATGCCACTGTCTGTTGCTTCTGTGTACACCAGGTTATAGGTGATTCTCCAAAGTAGAATACCAGACCAGTTGTTCCTTTTCCTTTGTCTGTATTAACTCCAAAACTGCTATCACTATAACCTGTGATTTTACATCTTCCTTGCTTCTTGTATATGATTCCATGCTCTTTAGTTCCTTTGATATAACGTAGTATTTGCTTCACTGCTTTCAAGTGTTGCTCCTTTGGTTCTTGCATGAATCTACTAAGCAGACTGACTGGGTAACATAGATCTGGCCTTGTATGCAATAAGTACCTGAGAGAACCTGTTGGTGCATACATCTGTCGACTTCGTCTTGTATCGAGTCTTAAGATAGATTGTATAGATTAGGGCACGTTTTACGAGAAAGTAACATGTATTAGAGTGTAAGAAGCTGATTTCGCTCCAACTTTCATGTGTAGATGATTCCGCCCGGAATCTCAAGAGCTGATTCCGCTCCTATTGACAATATGTCATTTCGGGCGAAATCAGAACAGTATATATAGGTTGTCCAGGAGCGAAATCATGAATCCAGTCCTTGTATACCATACTGAAGTGCTGCCGGTGTGAGATTTGATTGTAAACAATGTCAGATCAATACAATCAGTGTTTAAAGTGAAGATAAAGCTGTTTCTACGTCAGTTACTTGTTTTCCGCACCTGTAACTGATTAAAACTCCTCTGAACAACTCGTTCGGGTCAGCATACGATCCTACAAGTGGTATCAGAGCACAGGAGGAGGAGTTCTGCAGAGATTAGCTGAATTTCATCGATACTTCTTACTTCTACACCTTCTTTCTTCATCAGATCAAGATTTAACGGTTAAAACTGGTTCAAATTTTCACAGACTGTGTATAATTGACTATTAACAAATCCCTGAAAGTTTCATTGCTAAAATCGAATTAAAAGTGGACAAAATGGATCCCCGAACTGATTCCGCTCGAGCTGACATGTTCCTGATTCCGCTCCAGAATTAGCTTCATAGTCTGATTCCGCTCCAGAATTTTTGTGTTTCCGCTCCAAATAGTTCCTGATTCCGCTCCTGGCTGATAAACTGTTGATTTCGCTCCAAATTTAGTGTCTAATTTCGCTCCAGATAGCCAAGCATTCTGATTTCGCTCCAGTGTATCATATAAGAGATTCCGCTCCAATTCTTTGAGGTGATTCCGCTCCAGAGTAATATACTTTCTGATTCCGCTTCAGTCTGCTATTCCTGTTGATTCCGCTCAAGAGTGTTAGAACCATGGACAACGATTTCTACAACGCGTTCGCTACATCTTTGGTTACTCCGGCTTCGATTGCTCAAAACATGAATTTAGAAAATGAAACCGGAACAACTCAAAAACCCCCTAAGCTAATGAGCATTGAGGAATATTACGGGTGGAAAGACAGATTCGAAAATTGGGTTCAAGCAAACCATCTTAGATCATGGGAATGTATTCTGAAAAAGTATATCTTACCACGTACTGATATGCAAGTTATCAAACAAATCTCAGAATTTAATGATAAAGAACGGGAAATGTATCGAGCCGAAAAGATGATGATCAGTCTGCTTCAGCAAGCTATCAGAGAAGACATTTTTCATTCTGCTTCAGCACGACAAGACTTCAAAATCAATATGGTACGCTCTTCGAATCAAGTTTGAAGGTAGTGAGAACATGATTAAGAGCAAGAAGGCATTGCTCAAGAAAGAGTTTGATTTGTTCAGTAGTTTACCCCCAGAAGATACGAAGAAGCTGATTGAACGTTATTGTCACTTGGTGCGAACCATGTCGATGCTGAGTATTACAAAAGAGCCTGAAGAATGGGTAGACAAATTAGCTGATGCGTTACCGCAAAAGGAGTGGGGTACATATTTGATGATTCTAAAGAATACGGGTGTTTATGATGGATTGACTATCTCTCAATTCATTGAGAAAATTGAAAGTCAGGATCTGGAACAACAGAAGATAGCGAGGATGAACAGTCCAAGTGGTCAACAGGATGTAAAGATGTATTACAAAGGCAGTATTCCAGAAGTTGAAAGAAGTCCAAAGATACAAACTGCGTTTAGTGCTGGAGATTCTACTGAAAATGTTGATCAAAGTTCTAAAAGCAGCAGTGGTTTCTCTACATGCCCGAGTGTAAATCCAAAGAGTCCAACTTCAAGTTTCAGTTCTCAAAGCACAAAGACAGGAAATGGTTATGTGATACAATGCAACATTGCCTTGAATCTTCCAGGTGGTCAAAGTTTTTCTGAAGACATTGCAAAAGATCACATGGCTTTACTTGGTTCTGTGCTTCTGTCTTATGAAGGATTGGTTGCTGGTCGGATCGGAATCCTATGCTTACAAAGGAAGATTACGATCAAATAGACGCCGAAGAAATTGAATTAATGGACATCAAATGGTGTCTAGCTAGCGTTCTTAGGCGTGCTGAAAAATTCAAGATGATTACTGGGAGAAATGACTTTCTTGATGCACATGTGTCTACTTTAGGTTTTGATAAATCTAAAGTTACTTGTTTTCGATGCAGGGAGAAAGGTCATTTCAAGAGAGAATGCAAGAACAGAGAAGCTAGTGATGTGAAGAATCCATTCGAAAAAGACGATTACTACCGGAAAGCCATTTATCAACAGGTTGGTCAACAACAACAACAAGAACCGCATGTGGCTCATGGTAGAAGAATCGAGGATTCAAAAAGAGCATGTCTGGGGAATCAAGAGAACTTTAACTGGAATTTTCAAGATGATGAAAAATTACCTGAAGGTTTTAGCTGGGATATGTTTGTGAATGATAAAGGAGATTTCAAAGCATTCATTGCTAAAATTTTGAAAGAACCAAATATGTTTACCACATGGATGAAGTCTATTGGTGAAACTGTAAAGAATGAAGTTGAAACATATGTTTCATCAGAAGAAGGATTACAGAGCTCAGATGAAAGTTCACAAAGTGATGAAAGTTCAGAAAAGGAAGTTGTTTTTGATCAAACACCAGTTGATTCTGGTTCTTCGGATGATAATTCTGACAAATCAGTAGAGTTTGATCAAACACCAATTGATGACAGTAGTGATGATGAAGAAGAACGACATATTAATGTTTCTAAAACTTATCTATCTCCTGAAAGTTTTCATTTTTATTTTGCAGATCGCTTGGAAAATTAAAAGAGAAACAAGCTGCAAAAGAACAAATGAAACAAAAGTCTGAAAGTGGTGATCAAACAAAGGAAGCTGTTCTGAATGAAGAAGTAAAAAATGTTGCTGAGAAGAATGTTGAGACTGAGCAGTTGAGTGAAGCAGAAAAGGTGACTGAAGATGAGAAAGTGGTTGAAGTTGAGAAAATTATTGAAGTTGAAAAGATTGTTGAAGTTATCAAACCTTGCACAAAGTGTTTGGAATCTTGCAAAGAATGTGCAGCAAAAGATGAAAAGTTGATTGAATATGAGAAGATGAAAGAACAATTATTGTTTAATATAAACTATGTGAAGGAATCTTACGATGTATTGAACAGAACAGTAACTGGTCTTCAAAAGACAAACTCTGAGAGAGAGGATGCTTTGACAATGATGAATGCTGTAATGATGTCGAAGCAGAAAGCTATCAACTTTTACATCGAAGAAAGTGCTAAATGGAAGCAAGAGTTGGAAACTGAAAAGATTGAAAATGAGAGGATTAGACGATTATTGCAGAGTTATTCTAGTTCTGATTATCTTATTGATAGAATTTATCCGACTGTTGCAGGTATGGAAGCTTTTCAAGATGACAAGCCAAAGAAGAAGGATACTGGTAAGAAACCGACTGCTAGCTATAATAAGTGTCCGCCTCCAATATGGGAAGGGTATTCTCCTAGAAAACCGAATGAGGAGCAACTTGAAAAAGCAGTCAATATAAAGTTAAAAATCGACACAACTGATGAATTACCAGAAAACATTGACGTCGTTTTTACATCGTCTGACACTGATCATGAGTCTGAGTTAATCAAAAAGGTGGTCGATCAGGTGTTGGATACTGATGAGGAGTCTGAGTCAAAGTCTGAGTCTGGAGGTTCAAGTTCGTCAGTCAACAGTCCAAAGTCGTCGGTCAAAAGGGCGTACAGTAAAGAGTTTTTGTTATCAAAATCTAATTTGAATGATGAAACATTTGAAGTAGCATATATTTTAAATGATTCTGACAAATTATATTCTGACAAAGAGTTTCCAATAAGAAGTGTTAGATTTGAAATGATCAAAAAGGTTTTCAAAATGACAGAAATTAAGATTTCTGAAATAAAAGATTTAAATCTTACTGGAAAACCTAAAAAAATACACTTCAAGAGTACAACAACGATTAAACAAGAAAAAGGGTTACAATTCTGGTTCTGGTTTTCAAAAGAAACCAAACCATAATGGTAGCTACAAAAAGAAAGGTTTAGGTTTTATTCCACCAGAAAATTATAAAAATGAGAAAAATTCTAAAACAAAAACAGAATTTGTTTCAGGTAGAAGTGCTGAGGAGGAACAGAAGAAACCTTTCTGGAGACAATCAAACCAGGAGTTTCTTGCTGAAAAGAAAAGGAATGGAACTGGAGTGTTTCATCCAAAAGAGACTCGAACCTGTTTCAAATGCAATAAAGCTGGTCATATTGCATGGAATTGTCCGAAGAATATCAAGACAAAACAGGGAGTTTCTGAAAAACTCAAAGAAAAGGTTGTTGTTGTTGAACCACCAACTGAAAACTTCAAAATTTTTGAAAATTCGATTTATGAAGTTGGTGAGTGTTCTAAGAAAATTTTTTACAAGAAGAAATCCAAAGACAACCAAGTGTGGGTTGTTAAGAAGGTTGATGAAAAAGTCGGCGATGATTCTGGTTCCACAAAGCCAGAAGAGCCACAAGATGAGGTAAAAGAGGTAAATTCTGTATCTTCAGTGAATGATGATGAGTTTCCATCTCTGAAGTTTGAGAAGATTAAACATAAAGTTAGTAAGGTTGAAATCTCAAATCAATTCTTTGCTGATCAGAAGGAATTTGATGTTGAGAAAACATTCAATGGAAATGTTAAGAAAATTTTTAGAAAAATGATTGATGGGAAAATGAAAGGGGTTAAATATTTTTATGCAACTAAAAAGGCAACTTACAACCCTACTGAACAAGAGCTAAAAGAGCTAAAAACACCCAAGGTTGGTTAGACTTGGGTGGAAATTCCTTTCCCTTAAACAATCTGACTTGCCGGAGATCCCAAGTTTGTAATCGTGGACCAGGAATCGGCATCATTCTTGTTATGTTAAATATTGTGAAAGATTTTTAAATGTGTTTAGTTTTTACAGGATAAGTGTGAATTGCCGGAGCTTCCAGGTTGGTAAGTTCGAAGCAGGAATCGGCATCTTGATTGGTAAAATGGTTTGTGTAGATGATTTATTCTTACATGTGATTAAATGTTTTGGATATACTTACAAGTGGTAAGAGGTTGATTCAGACAAAGTGATTACTGAAGGTCATTAGTTTGAACTTGATGTAATCCTCATACAAGTGATTGAATGGACAATATGATGAACCAAACCCCGAATCTACAATTGATAAAATCAACAAAACTTATTTTCCGGAAAAATCATTTTGGTTAAAACAAACTTAAGTGTTTTGAAATCATAATGAGAAAATAGTTTTGTGAAAGGGGGAGTTCTGATTGTTTATGCCAAGTGGATGGCGAAGTGAAGTGATTCGATATCGGTTGTCAAGTTGTGTACAGTTTATTTTCAAATTTCTGTTAATGTGTTTGCATTTTAGGGGGAGTAAAAAATTTCAGAAAATCCAAAAACATTTGAAAATTTGAAAAAGGCAAAAACATGATAAAATCAAAAATGAGTTTTGGTGTCAAAGAAGAGGAAATGATAGTACATCAGTAGACAGTCACAGTATACTAAAGAAATGTAATGTTTATATAGTGTTAAACAGTCTCACTGATGATATGTCGATAGATTTTTACACATTTAGTAAGCTTTTTCGGGATATAAACTAAAATTCAAACTTGCTTATTTCGTGGGGAACACTACTTGGATATATAGGTAACCCCTGAAATCTCGTTTGAAAGGTCTCTCTTTCTGAGATACTAGGTCTTTATGCTCAGTGATATCTGGGGTATTATTCCGGGACTTCTGCTGAATGGAAGTTCTGACCTAGTCCTCGAATAATACTTTCCGCATGCTTGAAAAATAGCGCCGCCCTTAGCAAATTGATGAAACAATAAAATTGATAGTCATTGCTGTTGTAATACAAAAGATCCTCTAAAGGGGACACACCAAAAGTCGAAGCCGTCATCTCTCTGCGTGTACGGGAGTATCGACCTGAGCTCTCACGACCCTCGCAATTTTAACCTTTTACAGATATCATCTGTGGTATACTCATCTGTAAGACTGAATATCGGGATCTGGATACGGGAGTATATTCAAGAGGTGGGACACATGAATGAGTTTAAGTTCTTAAAACATCTAACTCATATCCTGAATCAGCTGAAATTTGTGTGAGAATTTAAGTGGATCAGTATATCGGCAATCTAAGTGAATTGTTTAATTCTTAATGTGTAACTAAGCTCAACGGTACTTGTGACTTGTCAAAAACTGATATGATCCTCTTACACAAACTCACAAAAATATTGTCTGTAAATATTTCTTTACTGCATCTCATTTCTTTACATTCAAAAATCCAAAAAGATTTTCGGTGTGTTTTAGCATAAACTTTTGAAAAATTCAAAAAGATTTTCGACAACTGATGTTGGAAAGCTGATTTTCAAAATCTCAAGTGCTAAACATGATGACATTTTTGTGAAAAGAAGTATGTGTTTGAAAATCAAATGTGTTCTGATCAAATTTTAAAATGGTTCATCAAGAATAGTGAGTTATTTTTTAGGGAGAGTTAGTGTTAGTGCTTACTTTGAATTGTTAAATTGTGAAAATTTACTTCGAGGTAGAGATTGTGCAGGTTTAAGTTTGAGCTAGGTGACGATCCTGAGCTAGACGAGAGCCAGGTTACGATTTTGGAACAACCTCCGGAAGAGCCAAGTCATTCGATCCTGAGAAGCTTGTGCTTAAAGAGTCAGGTTCTGATATCTGAGGATGCTGTGGTTAAGAGCATGAGCCAGGTTTCGATTCTGTGAACGAAGTTTAAGCCATGCAATGATCTAAACCAGTGAAAGCCAGATTACGATCCTGAAGCAAATGATGCTGATGAACTATTGGAATGCCAGCACATTGTTAGGGGGAGTCTGTTAATGCTGAATGAAAGAGAGAAGCCCAGAGACTGATCAAGATTGAAGACTAGAAGACTCGACACTGAAGACTCGTCAACATCTGAGGGGGAGTCTGTTGGTGCATACATCTGTCGACTTCGTCTTGTATCGAGTCTTAAGATAGATTGTATAGATTAGGGCACGTTTTACGAGAAAGTAACATGTATTAGAGTGTAAGAAGCTGATTTCGCTCCAACTTTCATGTGTAGATGACTCCGCCCGGAATCTCAAGAGCTGATTCCGCTCCTATTGACAATATGTCATTTCGGGCGAAATCAGAACAGTATATATAGGTTGTCCATGAGCGAAATCATGAATCCAGTCCTTGTATACCATACTGAAGTGCTGCCGGTGTGAGATTTGATTGTAAACAATGTCAGATCAATACAATCAGTGTTTAAAGTGAAGATAAAGTTGTTTCTACGTCAGTTACTTGTTTTTCGCACCTGTAACTGATTAAAACTCCTCTGAACGACTCGTTCGGGTCAGCATACGATCCTACAGAACCTATCAGGCTTCTGTAATGAGTTGCATCTACTAGATCTCCTTCTTCAGTCTTCGTTAATTGTGTTCCTGGATTAATAGGAATCTTTGTGTCGTTGCAGGTTAACATATCAGCGTCTTTGAGTATCTTGTTGATATAGCCTGTCTGCTTGATGGCTATCTCACCCCCTGCTTGAATAACTTCTATTCCCAGATAATATGCTAGCAATCCTAGATCGCTCATTTCAAACTTGTTCTTCATCTGAGATTTGAAAACATCTATTTCCTTCCTTGATGTTCCAGTGACTATCAAATCATCAACATAGACTCCAACTATTAGTGTAGAAGTCTTACTCGTCCTTGTATAGATTGCATTCTCTAAAGTGCACTTCTTGAAGTTAAGTGACTTTAGGGTTTGATCTAACTTCGTATTCCAAGCTCTTGGTGCTTGTCTCAATCCATACAGTGCTTTTGATAGTTTATAAACCTTTCCTTCATTTCCTGGCTTTACAAATCCTTCTGGTTGTGAGATATAGACTTCTTCCTTGAGATCTCCGTGTAAGAATGCAGACTTCACGTCTAAGTGATGTACCTCCCAACCTTGATATGCTGCTAAAGCCAACATTAGTCGAATTGTCTCTATGCGTGCTACTGGTGCAAAGACTTCGTCAAAGTCTATTCCGTGTTGCTGAACATATCCTTTTTCAACCAGCCTTGCTTTGTGTCTGACCACGTTTCCGTTTGCATCTTTCTTAGTCTTGAATACCCACTTTAAACCTATTGCCTTGTGATCTCTTGGCAACTCTGTCAATCTCCAAGTGTTATTCTTGTTTATCGAGTCTAACTCGGCCTTCATTGCTTCAATCCATTTTCTGTCACTAGATGCTTCCTTGTAATTCCTGGGTTCTTCTTCAGCAAGTAGTAGTTCTTGTGGATCTACTTGAATTTCCTCCGTCTCTTCATACAGTTCTTCGAGACTTCTTAGTTTTACTGGAGTGTCACTAATACTCTCTGTTGTACTTTCAGATGTAGATGGACCTCTACTTGATAATCTGCTTGAACTTCCTGCTTAGTTCTGATTGTACGAATGTGCTGGCGGGGTTTCATAGGAGTCTTGTTCTTCTGTCTGATCTACTCCTGAATCTTCATGATGTGGCCTGCTACTACCAGGACTACTTGGTTCATTTTCTTCTAACTCTGGTGGGTTGTCATCTTCTTGAATGACAAAGTTTGTCCATTCGGGATTCCCTGAATCCACCGTTTCCATATAACTATTCCAGTTCCATGGTTGACCTTCCATGAACTTTACATCTCTACTGACACATATCTTGTTCTTCGCCGGATCATATAATATGTATGCCTTTGATCCTTCTTCTATTCCAAGGTAAACCATAGGTGCACTTCTATCATCTAACTTCTTTTGTTGAAGTGGTAATACCTTAGCGTATGCTGTGCAGCCAAAAACCTTTAAGTGTTCCAAATTCGGCTTTCTTCCTTTCAATGCTTCATACGGGGTCTTGTTTACCAAAGCCTTCGTTGGAATCCGGTTTAATAAATATAACGTATGTCTTATTGCTTCTCCCCAGAAATTGTGTGGCATGTTCATTGCCTTTAACATACTTCGAGTAGTTGACAACATCGTCCTGTTTCTTCTTTCCACTACTCCGCTTTACTGTGGGGAATATGGCGCTGTAAGCTGTCTCGCTATGCCATTGTCCTTGCAATACTTGTTGAATTCAGCCGACGTGAATTCTCCTCCTCTGTCCGTCCTTAGCATTTTTAACTTGGTTCGAGTTTCTGTCTCCACCTTTTCTTTGAACTGCTTGATAGTTTCGAATGCTTGATCCTTGGAAGTTAGTAGATATGCCCACATGTAGCGAGTACAGTCGTCTACAAGTAGAAATATATACTTCTTCCCAGCATGTGTTGGTGGTGATATAGGACCACACAAGTCTCCATAGACTAAATCCAGAGGTCTTAAAGATCTGAATTTCGCCTGGTTTGGAAATGGTGTCCTACTATGTTTTCCTAATAAGCATGCGTCACATACTTGATTGGCATGACTTATTTGAGGAACTCCATGTACCAAGTTCTTTCGAGTCATTTCCTTAATAGCATCGAAGTGTAAATGGCCTAACCTTGCGTGCCATAACCATGCTAAATCTTCTGTGTTTGAGAGCAGGCAGATTGACCTTCCAATCTTCAACTTTACTTTATACAACCTGTTCCTCATTCTCCTGACTCGCATTAGTAACTTTCTGTTTCTATTGCGGACTGTTAGTAAATCTCCATCCATTACTACTTTGCAACCGATTTCTGTAAGTTGGCTGAGGCTCAATATGTTGCTTTTCAGACTTGGAATGTAGTATACTTGAGAAACAATCTTTTGTTCTTGGTTCAGACATTCCAGCAGTATTGAACCTTTGCCTTTAATTTCTACGTGCGACCCGTCTCCGAACCGAACTTGCCCTGTAACAACTCTCATAAAAAAGTCTTAATTATTATTTTAATTGACCAATAGGAAACCCTAATTAAGACACCCAATTGATTCTGCGCAAACCCTAAAATTTTCAGAACAATCAGAATCAGGATCAGGGCCCCTAAAACTCAGGGGGGGTATTTCCTAGTTAACGATTATCTAATTTATGTGCTGTCAAAATTGAATTAATGAAATTCATCGACTCAGCTGAGCTAGTCCCAGACGTGGCTACTCTATAAAATATAGGTAACCCTTACGGACCGTAAGGGTTATTTGTTATGGTCCGTAAGGGAGGGCAAAAATCGTGTATAAATAGCAGACATTGGCACTTGAAATTATGCGTATGTTCGACGAAGAAATTCGTTCTATGCTCCGAGATATCTTCTGTTTATCATAATTAACACACACGATTCACTAATCGACGCCGCAATCAGGGTAATAACTCGATCGCTATTACGATTCAATGTCCGATCGATTATAACTATCCAACGATTGTTTAAGTGCCGCTCAAATTGAGTTTATACTTTGTTATTCATCGTGATTTCGACTTGAATGTTTGAGTGTTGTTCGAATTCGGACTATACTCTGTCATTCGTTGTGAATCCGCTGAATTGTTATGTATTGCACTTGTAAATCGTTGTGGGGGTTTAATCTCGTGAATTGTCGTAACTGCTGTATTAAGTTACTAACCAAATTGTGTGCATGTTATTAAATTTAGGATAAAAGGCTAATCAGTAGGCTTATACTCTGCTCGTTAAATCTGCAATGTGAGTCATTCTCTTTTTATCAATTATTTTACAATACCTCAAATTATTTTCAAGGTTATAATTACAGGGACTAAGTCGTGGATATCTTGAATTACTGGTTAGTGGGGTATTGTGCACATTACTAATTTTCTCCCAGTTAGGTTCATTGACCTACTCGGGATAATCACTGTTAGGTTCATTGACCTACAGGGATAATCATCATTATTTAGGTTCATTGATCTAAATAGTGGTATGACCATCGTCACCATTGTGACAGAAGGCCAGATAAAAATAAGATAGAAGCCATTGTAATCGCTCTTATGCTCTAATTAATAACTATGCATCATTATGCAAAATAGAATGATTCACTCAGTATTTCCCTGCTGACAAAACCTTTTTCAAACATGTTTCAGGTGATCTGTTGTGAGCACAAGAAAAGTGCCGTGGAGCACTACAAGCTTAGAAAAGTGGCTCAATGTAAATAAATAAAGAAACATGTTTTGAGAATTAAAGATTTCCCAGTAAAATCACTTTATTGTAAATTATGGGATTTATCCCTATATTATATATATAAACGAGCAGTTTTAATATTAATCGATCCTGTTTAAAAAGACTTCCGCTGTCATTTAATTAGATACCATTGGATTTCCTGCCTCGCGGCTCTGGACCAGGTCAAACCGGGGTCAAGGGCCGTGACAGGAAAAGGTGGTATCAGAGCCACTGATTTAAGCTTACTATTGATTTTAGCCTGTTAAAATAATTGAGAGATACTTAGGAAATTTAATTGCTATTATGTGAAAACATGTTTTATTAACCGATTATATGTTTTATTATCTAGTTAACTGTATACAGTATCGGCAGATCTTTATATGCTAACTAATGTAGCAATTAATACAAATTCTTAAATAATTTGAACCAAGTTTAGCACTTTTATTATCTACAGTCTAGAAACCTTATTCAGTAAATAAATAAATTTACTAATAAGTAAACTTTAGTGTGTTTTAATTTTCAGTTGTTTTGGTAATTAACCAGTATGAAATACTATTTAAAAAGTTTTTCTATAAAAATTTTGTTATGAATTCAGTAATTGTGTGTATTTTGCTAAACAGCATGAGTAACTTGTCTGATGCCCTTCAGAATTTAAATCTCTATCCGGTAAGAATAGAGGTTTCCAGAGATTTCAATAGGTATATACCAGACATAGAAGAACCTATAGAATTCAACGCTTCACTTCTCGAGAAACCTAAGCCTAAGAAAATGGAAGTTGGGGAAAGCTCTAGGCAAATTGAGGGGTTACCATCTCAAGAAAAACTAGATTTTATAATGGCAACCGATGATACTATTGAGCCTGTTAATGAAAATGATTTTATTCATTCTCTTGAAACACAACTACCAATGAATTTAGAACCAGCTATTCCAAACCTTTCAATCCACTCGCAAATAGACGAATGGGTGACTAATGAAATACTGTTACAAAACCATCCCTATAAGCTTTTTCCTAAGTTCAATCCAGAACCTTTATCAAATTCACCAATGAGTAACAAGAATATGGCTAAACTCCATCATTTTGACAAAATAGATGCTGGGAATAGGATCCAAGAGATTTTGGGACAGATCTCATGGAAATACGATGAGAAGGAACGCCGTTACTAGAATATCACCTAACAAAGGATAGGGGATTATGAAACTGTAAGTTGTGTAATAGTAAAATCAGTATTTGTAAAATAAAGGATAAAACAGTTGTATATAGAAGCATGATATAATCTATAAAACAAAAGAAATATTATAAAATTTACAATTTTGTTATATATTCGTTTACGTGATTATGTGCAATTAATTGTGAAGTTGGATTATTACTTTTATACTAATTATTTATCTATAAATTAGTTATCAGATGGAAAACGCTAATAATGAACCAGTTAATGAAGTTAATCAATCTGAGCAACAACAGGGGGATCAATATATGACTAGGCAGGATATAGAAAATATTGTTGCTCAAGGGATAGCCAATACTATTCCAGCAATAGTTGCTCAAGGGATAGCCAACGCTATTCCAGCAATCATTGCTGCTGTTAAAAATCTAATCGAACCTCAACAAATCGTTCCTAGCAAACGCATTTCTGAAAATAACTTCAGTAATAGCGTAAACGGAGGCAGTAATCATGTTAATCATGATAATGAACCACGGCAAGCTCCGCTCCTTAAGAAAAGGAAAACTGCAATGCCTGGTTGCACTTACAAAGAATTTCTTGCTTGTAAACCCACTGAGTTTGCAGGCAATGAAGGAGCGACTGCGGCACTGCGTTGGTTAGAGAAAACCGAGGCAGTAATTGCCATAAGTAAATGTGCTCAGGATGATCAGGTCATGTACGTATCAAATCTTTTCAAAGAAGTGGCGCTAGACTGGTGGAATACGGTGTTACAAGCAAAAGGAAGAAGGATGGCGTATGCTATGAACTGGGAAGAATTTAAGAGCTTTGTAGAAAGAAAATTCTGTCCTGAGTATGAAAAAGAACAAATGACAAATAAGTTTCTAACCCACCGGATGGTGGATGTAGATTGTCGAGGGTATACTACGACATTCTTCGAATATGCTAGAGTGGTACCAACCCTGGCTTCGCCAGAGCCGGTACTTATTTCTCGTTATATTTGGGGATTGATTTCCGAAATCCGTAATATCGTCAAGGCTGCGAAACCTCGCACGATTGATGATGCGGTGGAATTAGCCAATACTCTGACTGACGAACTAGTACGGACAAGAGAAGAAAATAGAAGGAAGGAAGTAGCCCAAAAGATTACCCAAGAATTCCGTTTGGGTAACCATAACAATTTCAAGAAAGGAGGGAATGGGCAATCTTCCACTAGTCCATTTTGCAATTTTTGCAAAAGGAAGCATTTTGGAAGATGCAAAGGATATTGCAATTTTTGCAAAATTCCGGGGCATCAAGAAGAAGACTGCAGGAGGAAGAAATTTTCAGTCTGTTACAACTGTGGAGAAGCTGGACATCTTAGGCCAGATTGTCCAAAACTGAACAAATCATCTGACAATAAAGCCAAACCTGCAGAAGGAGGAAAAAGGAATGTAAGAGCCTTTCAACTGACTGCTAAGGAAGCAGAACTCATTCCAGATGTGATAGCCGGTACGTTCTTAGTTCACAACGTTTACCCAAAAGTATTATTTGACTCTGGTGCAAACCAAAGTTTTATAAATACTTCATTATGCCAAACTTTTAACTTACCTTTAACCAACATTAAGCAAATTTCTACAGTAGAAATAGCAGATGGGAATTTAGTTAAAATAAATAAGGTTCTACAAAACGTAGAAATAGAACTTTTAAGTCCTAAATTTTCTACAACCTTATTATCTATGAAATTAGTTGAAAGTGATGTTATGTTAGGAATTGATTGGTTAGTAAACAACCATGCTCGAATTATCTGTGATAAGAATTCTATAGAAGTTTGAGCAATCACTGGAGAAGTAATAATGATTACAGGAGACAAGCCATGTAAACCCATAAAGTTCATATCAGTAATGAAAGTTGCTAGTTATGAACGAAAGCAAGGAATAGTATATATGATTTCAGTAATCATTAATACTAAAGATAAAGAACTTAAGGAAATTTCTGTAGTTTCAGAATACCCAGATGTATTCCCAAAAAGAGTTATTAAGATTACTACCTGATAGGGAGATAAAATTTAAAATTCCTTTAAATCCAGGAACTATACCGATAAGCCAAGGCACCTTATCGGTTAACACAGTGTTATTTAAAAAGGATGATTCGATGAAAATGTGTATTGATTATAGGGAATTAAATAAAGGTTACAACTAAGAATCAATACCCATTACCTAGGATTGATGATCTATTCGGTCAACTTCAAAGAACTAGATATTTTTACGCTCGGTTATCATCAATTAAAAGTGCAAGAGAAAGACATACCTAAAACCATTTTCAGAACTAGGTATGGTCATTACGAGTTTACAATCATGCCCTTCGGATTAACGAATGCACCTCCAGCATTCATGGACATGATGAATAGGATATGTAAACTATATTTGGATAAATTTGTAATTGTCTTCATAGACGATATACTTATTTATTCCAAAAGACAGGAAGGACATTGTCAGTAATTGCATGCACTCTTAGCATTTTAAGAAAAGAGAAGCTTTACACCAAAGTCTCGAAGTGTGAATTTTGGTTACCAAAAGTGCAATTTCTAAGTCATATGGTGAATCATGAAGGTATTCACGTAAATTCTGCTAAGATAGCAGCAATTACCAAATGGAAAGTTCCGCAATCCGCAATAGAAATTAGAAGTTTTATAGGTTTAGTCGGATACTATATTAAGGATTTTTCCAAAATAACTATACCATTAACTAAGCTAACCTGGAAAAAAAAACAATTAAGTTTGATTAGAGATCTAAACAAGAAGAAGCTTTAGGATCTTAAAGCAGAAATTAACCAAATGCTCCAATCTTAATCTTATGAACTGAAGATTTTGAAGTATACGGTGATGCTTCAAAGCTAGGATTTGAATATGTGCTTATGCAACGCAAGAAGGTAATTGAGTATGCATCAAGGCAATTGAAAAAGCACGAAGAAAACTATATCACTCTTAACTTAGAATTAGGAACCATAAATTTTGCCCTTAAGATTTAAGACATAATCTGTATGGAAGTAAGTTTACTGTCTATACGGATCATAAGAATTTAAGATATATATTTAGGCAAAAAGAATTAAACATGAGGCAAAGGAGATGGATGAAAATCCTAAGTGACTATGACTGTGATATTCAGTATCAAGAAGGAAAGGCTGAAGACGGCTAGAGATAGTCAGAAAAGTTATACAGATAATAGACGAAAGCCGTTGGAGTTCGAGTTGGAGACAAAATGCTAATTGAAAGTATTTCCTTGGAAAGGAGTAATTAGATTTGGTAAGAAAGGAAAGTTAAATCCAAGATATGTAGAACCATTTCCAGTAATCCAACGTATAGGACCAGTTGTTTATCATTTACAACTACCAGGAGAGTTAGCCGGGGTACATGATGTATTTCATATATCCAATCTCAAGAAATGTCTATCAGACAAATCTTTGGTAGTACATTTCCAAGATATAAAGGTAAACGAGTAATGTTAGTTAAAGTAAAGTAGGATTCAAAGATATGATCCTAATACATTTAGGAGTTAGAATCAGAAATGAAGCGAAAATATCCTCAATTATTCCAGTAAATCTCGAGGACGAGATTTTTATTAAGGTGGGGAGAATGTAACAACTCTCATAAAAAGTCTTAATTATTATTTTAATTGACCAATAGGAAACCCTAATTAAGACACCCAATTGATTCTGCGCAAACCCTAAAATTTTCAGAACAATCAGAATCAGGATCAGGGCCCCTAAAACTCAGGGGGGGGGGGTATTTCCTAGTTAACGATTATCTAATTTATGTGCTGTCAAAATTGAATTAATGAAATTCATCGACTCAGCTGAGCTAGTCCCAGACGTGGCTACTCTATAAAATATAGGTAACCCTTACGGACCGTAAGGGTTATTTGTTACGGTCCGTAAGGGAGGGCAAAAATCGTGTATAAATAGCAGACATTGGCACTTGAAATTCTGCGTATGTTCGACGAAGAAATTCGTTCTATGCTCCGAGATATCTTCTGTTTATCATAATTAACACACACGATTCACTAATCGACGCCGCAATCAGGGTAATAACTCGATCGCTATTACGATTCAATGTCCGATCGATTATAACTATCCAACGATTGTTTAAGTGCCGTTCAAATTGAGTTTATACTTTGTTATTCATCGTGATTTCGACTTGAATGTTTGAGTGTTGTTCGAATTCGGACTATACTCTGTCATTCGTTGTGAATCCGCTGAATTGTTAAGTATTGCACTTGTAAATCGTTGTGAGGGTTTAATCTCGTGAATTGTCGTAACGGCTGTATTAAGTTACTAACCAAATTGTGTGCCTGTTATTAAATTTAGGATAAAAGGCTAATCAGTAGGCTTATACTCTGCTCGTTAAATCTGCAATGTGAGTCATTCTCTTTTTATCAATTATTTTACAGTACCTCAAATTATTTTCAAGGTTATAATTACAGGGACTAAGTCGTGGATATCTTGAATTACTGGTTAGTGGGGTATTGTGCACATTACTAATTTTCTCCCAGTTAGGTTCATTGACCTACTCGGGATAATCACTGTTAGGTTCATTGACCTACAGGGATAATCATCACTATTTAGGTTCATTGATCTAAATAGTGGTATGACCATCGTCACCATTGTGACAGAAGGCCAGATAAAAATAAGATAGAAGCCATTGTAATCGCTCTTATGCTGTAATTAATAACTATGCATCATTATGCAAAATAGAATGATTCACTCAGTATTTCCCTGCTGACAAAACCTTTTTCAAACATGTTTCAGGTGATCTGTTGTGAGCACAAGAAAAGTGCCGTGGAGCACTACAAGCTTAGAAAAGTGGCTCAATGTAAATAAATAAAGAAACATGTTTTGAGAATTAAAGATTTCCCAGTAAAATCACTTTATTGTAAATTATGGGATTTATTCCTATCTATTATATATAATAAATGAAAAAATTTGGGCTGAGGTGGCATGTTATTAGAGCTTCTCAGCCTTCATTTTGGCGGGAAAATGGGACGGATCTTTACATCGCTCGCGGATCCCCATTTTACCATACCCACCCGATGTTATAACCCGATTATATAGGCTCCTATTATCAGTTCATCCTTCGTTCTCTCCATCTAACCCTAATCACCTCCACAACCGCCATTTCACCTCTCCGTCTTCAATCTTCCCCAGTCTCTGCGTTGGACGTCCCTCATTATTTACTCATTGATCGATTATGTGTTGATTAGGAATTTCATCTTATGTGATCTGGGTAAGTTTATGTTGGGTATTTTTTTCATTACTTTGCTATGCCTCATCTGTAATCCTACTCATTCATGTCTTCTAATATTAGGGTTTTAACTTTTAAGTTCGTTCTTCTTGTATAATTGATTATCACCACTTCAAGTTACAATTTCTTATTCCCATCCTTCATTCATGTTTGTTTTTTTTTTTTCCATCAGGAGTCAAGACCTATACCATTGCACCGAATCAAAACATATGGTTTGTCATTTACAGGTAAATACGAGAACTGTTTCAGGGCTGTTTGGGATTGTTTATTGATCGGTTCGACTTTTGGGTGTTTATTTTCAGACCCAAATTGTTCATAATTAGGTTTAAGAAAAAGTGAGATGTTACTAGAGAGGAGAGGAGTTTTTGCTGGTTCAGATCTGATTAAAGTTTTTGATCATCTCTTAAAGTGTTGTTCTTATTCAATAATCATTTAAAAATATCTATCAGTATGTTAATTAGGGTTTGAAGTTATGAATATGGTGGTTATGTGCGTGAATTGGCCATGGTAGCCAAGTTATTCTATTGTTCTTAAGTTATTCTATTGTTCTATTGATTAATTATATCTTATAAACAATTCGAATGCTGTTAGCTGCTGCCTGCTGGTGTGATGAGCGTTTCTTTTTCAGGTCCTAGGCATTCTTTTTGCACATAAGGCATATGGTTGGTTAATATGCAAGTTCTATTTTGTTAACCATATAAGTATCTACCATGGGATTCCTTCCTTCCCAGAATTCTTTTTTGATCATTCCAATATGGCAAGGGCAAGGTTTTTAGTTTACTCTTGGCTCCTAAGCATTTGGATTGGTTCTTTCTATTGAAGAATTACCCTTGTGAGGTTTTTATAATTGCATTGCTATTATCAGATCTTTAGAGAAGTCTTAGACAACAAAAGCGTTTTATTTTTGTTGTGTCTTAGTGGATTCTTTTATTTAATACTTAGTCACAAACTCACAATGAGTGCATATTAAATCAAAATGCTGTTTCAGAACAATAAAAACTTGTGAAATTTTGTAAGGAATTGAGGGAGTCAGAACTCATAGTGAGTGCAGCGATGCAGCAAGTTCTTTGATCTAAAGTTAGTTTTGTCGTCTAGCATTGATTTACTTATACTTAGGGGAACCGTGTGGACGTTTCTTTGTTTTGTTGGTGTGCTTCTTTGGTGGCTGGTGTGTAGTTTAGTATTCAATACGCTTCGACTTGGCCCTTTTACCCATTGTTTAGTTAGTTGGGGGGTTTAGCTTTTTTTTTTACTCTTAGCTTGCTGTTTTTTTTCCCTTTTTTCACTTTTTATTTTGCAGATTGAGCCAATCCCAAGCGGAAATCTGCCTCCTGGGTTTGATCCAAATACATGCCGCAGTGTGTGAGTGGTTTACCGATGATTTTTCACTTCTTCTTTTTCTTTTCATATGTCTCTGGTAACCAACTATGTGTTTTTTTTTTAATTTGCTATTATCTTTAAATTTGATTTTCTCCGCTTCCAACACACACACAGTACTGAGGTTTATAGTTGTGATATGCAATGTGTCAAATGTAGGATGACTATATGTTTTATGTGTATGGGAAACTAGGTAGTATTTTTTAGCTAAAATTGTTTTCTTTTGAAAACTTCTAATTCTTTTATTTTTGTGAAAACTTCTAATTCTTTTATTTTTGAGAAATTGCAGGTACGTGGGGAGCATTCATATACAAGTGACGGAACCACTTCTTCAAGAGGTTTTTTCAAGTACTGGTCCTGTTGAAGGTTGCACACTCATAAGAAAAGAGAAGGTATCCATATGTCTAAAACTAGATTGAAAAGTGAAAAGTTTTGATCATCTTTGCGCATTATCTATTTCAAAGATGGCACCGTGCCGTATGTTGAGTTATTACACAATTATATATCTTTTTGTTTATCATCTGTGCAGTCGTCTTATGAATTCATTCACTACTTTGATCGTAGATCCGCTGCACTTGCTATATTATCTCTAAATGGGAGGCGTTTGTAAGTGTTTTTACAATTTTACCAGAGCTTTTTGCTCCTCTCCTATCTTATGTCACCACTTCTTATCAACGTTTTTTCAGGTTTGGTCAACCTATTAAAGTCAACTGGGCATATGCCAGTGGGCAGAGAGAGGACACATGAGGTAGGTTTTATTAGGGGTGTCAATCGTGTTAGGTTGATGGGTTGGCGGGTTGAAATGTGCAACCAGAACCTGATCCATATTATTATTCGTGTCAAAGATTTCGACCCTAACCTGCACGCATATAAATTCTTGTCAACACGAACACGACCCGTTTAACCTGTAATGAGTCATACATGTTGATAACATTTCTAATGGTGAATGTGAGTGTTATAAATAAATAATAGTGTGCCAAAACTAACATTATTATGACTAACCATATAAAATAGAAACGGAAAAAACAAAAAAGATATAAAAGGGTTTTTTTTTTTTTTTTCTAAATAGTTAAACAGGTTAACGGGTCAACCCGTTTTTATACGACTCAACCCGAAACCGACCTGTTTTTAATAGGGGTCAACTCGAACCCGATGCGTCTTTTAAACGGGTCGTGTTAGTCAACCCAAACTTATTTTTCGTGTTGGGTTCGGGTCTTTTAAACGGGTGGTGTTAGTCAACCGACCTGTTTTTCAATTTCATCGGCTAAGATGTAAAATTACTTTCTTTCTTTTGTTGTTCATTTTTAAGGATTTTAGGGTTCTTAGCTCATGCTCCAGTATATCGACAAAAACGTTGTTCAACATGGGTCAGTTAAGTTGTCATACGCATCGTGTCACGCTTTACACATATCGTAGGTGGTTGCAGGATTTATGATGGTTGAAGCTCTGAAAGACGGTTATGTTGTTGCTGTTCCATTAGCTAACCAATTGCTTCAAATATTTAAGCTCATGCTCCAGTATTAATTATGATGATGTCAAATGTTTGCATCAATCTTATTATTGTGATAATACAACTTTATTAGTTACACAATTCCATTTTATGCTACATTAATCAATCAATAAGTTTTTGGTATTTTTTTTTACAGGTTATAGCATCAATTGCCTATTTGATGGAGTTTCAAAGCAATTATCGTCTACATGTTACCATTGTTGCGAGTACCTTTTTATGGATTGGAAGGTTTATTATTTCCCAGTAAAATCACTTTATTGTAAATTATGGGATTTATTCCTATCTATTATATATAATAAATGAAAAAATTTGGGCTGAGGTGGCATGTTATTAGAGCTTCTCAGCCTTCATTTTGGCGGGAAAATGGGACGGATCTTTACATCGCTCGCGGATCCCCATTTTACCATACCCACCCGATGTTATAACCCGATTATATAGGCTCCTATTATCAGTTCATCCTTCGTTCTCTCCATCTAACCCTAATCACCTCCACAACCGCCATTTCACCTCTCCGTCTTCAATCTTCCCCAGTCTCTGCGTTGGACGTCCCTCATTATTTACTCATTGATCGATTATGTGTTGATTAGGAATTTCATCTTATGTGATCTGGGTAAGTTTATGTTGGGTATTTTTTTCATTATTTTGCTATGCCTCATCTGTAATCCTACTCATTCATGTCTTCTAATATTAGGGATTTAACTTTTAAGTTCGTTCTTCTTGTATAATTGATTATCACCACTTCAAGTTACAATTTCTTATTCCCATCCTTCATTCATGTTTGTTTTTTTTTTTCCATCAGGAGTCAAGACCTATACCATTGCACCGAATCAAAACATATGGTTTGTCATTTACAGGTAAATACGAGAACTGTTTCAGGGCTGTTTGGGATTGTTTATTGATCGGTTCGACTTTTGGGTGTTTATTTTCAGACCCAAATTGTTCATAATTAGGTTTAAGAAAAAGTGAGATGTTACTAGAGAGGAGAGGAGTTTTTGCTGGTTCAGATCTGATTAAAGTTTTTGATCATCTCTTAAAGTGTTGTTCTTATTCAATAATCATTTAAAAATATCTATCAGTATGTTAATTAGGGTTTGAAGTTATGAATATGGTGGTTATGTGCGTGAATTGGCCATGGTAGCCAAGTTATTCTATTGTTCTTAAGTTATTCTATTGTTCTATTGATTAATTATATCTTATAAACAATTCGAATGCTGTTAGCTGCTGCCTGCTGGTGTGATGAGCGTTTCTTTTTCAGGTCCTAGGCATTCTTTTTGCACATAAGGCATATGGTTGGTTAATATGCAAGTTCTATTTTGTTAACCATATAAGTATCTACCATGGGATTCCTTCCTTCCCAGAATTCTTTTTTGATCATTCCAATATGGCAAGGGCAAGGTTTTTAGTTTACTCTTGGCTCCTAAGCATTTGGATTGGTTCTTTCTATTGAAGAATTACCCTTGTGAGGTTTTTATAATTGCATTGCTATTATCAGATCTTTAGAGAAGTCTTAGACAACAAAAGCGTTTTATTTTTGTTGTGTCTTAGTGGATTCTTTTATTTAATACTTAGTCACAAACTCACAATGAGTGCATATTAAATCAAAATGCTGTTTCAGAACAATAAAAACTTGTGAAATTTTGTAAGGAATTGAGGGAGTCAGAACTCATAGTGAGTGCAGCGATGCAGCAAGTTCTTTGATCTAAAGTTAGTTTTGTCGTCTAGCATTGATTTACTTATACTTAGGGGAACCGTGTGGACGTTTCTTTGTTTTGTTGGTGTGCTTCTTTGGTGGCTGGTGTGTAGTTTAGTATTCAATACGCTTCGACTTGGCCCTTTTACCCATTGTTTAGTTAGTTGGGGGGTTTAGCTTTTTTTTTACTCTTAGCTTGCTGTTTTTTTTCCCTTTTTCACTTTTTATTTTGCAGATTGAGCCAATCCCAAGCGGAAATCTGCCTCCTGGGTTTGATCCAAATACATGCCGCAGTGTGTGAGTGGTTTACCGATGATTTTTCACTTCTTCTTTTTCTTTTCATATGTCTCTGGTAACCAACTATGTGTTTTTTTTTTAATTTGCTATTATCTTTAAATTTGATTTTCTCCGCTTCCAACACACACACAGTACTGAGGTTTATAGTTGTGATATGCAATGTGTCAAATGTAGGATGACTATATGTTTTATGTGTATGGGAAACTAGGTAGTATTTTTTAGCTAAAATTGTTTTCTTTTGAAAACTTCTAATTCTTTTATTTTTGTGAAAACTTCTAATTCTTTTATTTTTGAGAAATTGCAGGTACGTGGGGAGCATTCATATACAAGTGACGGAACCACTTCTTCAAGAGGTTTTTGCAAGTACTGGTCCTGTTGAAGGTTGCACACTCATAAGAAAAGAGAAGGTATCCATATGTCTAAAACTAGATTGAAAAGTGAAAAGTTTTGATCATCTTTGCGCATTATCTATTTCAAAGATGGCACCGTGCCGTATGTTGAGTTATTACACAATTATATATCTTTTTGTTTATCATCTGTGCAGTCGTCTTATGAATTCATTCACTACTTTGATCGTAGATCCGCTGCACTTGCTATATTATCTCTAAATGGGAGGCGTTTGTAAGTGTTTTTACAATTTTACCAGAGCTTTTTGCTCCTCTCCTATCTTATGTCACCACTTCTTATCAACGTTTTTTCAGGTTTGGTCAACCTATTAAAGTCAACTGGGCATATGCCAGTGGGCAGAGAGAGGACACATGAGGTAGGTTTTATTAGGGGTGTCAATCGTGTTAGGTTGATGGGTTGGCGGGTTGAAATGTGCAACCAGAACCTGATCCATATTATTATTCGTGTCAAAGATTTCGACCCTAACCTGCACGCATATAAATTCTTGTCAACACGAACACGACCCGTTTAACCTGTAATGAGTCATACATGTTGATAACATTTCTAATGGTGAATGTGAGTGTTATAAATAAATAATAGTGTGCCAAAACTAACATTATTATGACTAACCATATAAAATAGAAACGGAAAAAACAAAAAAGATATAAAAGGGTTTTCTTTTTTTTTTTCTAAATAGTTAAACAGGTTAACGGGTCAACCCGTTTTTATACGACTCAACCCGAAACCGACCTGTTTTTAATAGGGGTCAACTCGAACCCGATGCGTCTTTTAAACGGGTCGTGTTAGTCAACCCAAACTTATTTTTCGTGTTGGGTTCGGGTCTTTTAAACGGGTGGTGTTAGTCAACCGACCTGTTTTTCAATTTCATCGGCTAAGATGTAAAATTACTTTCTTTCTTTTGTTGTTCATTTTTAAGGATTTTAGGGTTCTTAGCTCATGCTCCAGTATATCGACAAAAACGTTGTTCAACATGGGTCAGTTAAGTTGTCATACGCATCGTGTCACGCTTTACACATATCGTAGGTGGTTGCAGGATTTATGATGGTTGAAGCTCTGAAAGACGGTTATGTTGTTGCTGTTCCATTAGCTAACCAACTGCTTCAAATATTTAAGCTCATGCTCCAGTATTAATTATGATGATGTCAAATGTTTGCATCAATCTTATTATTGTGATAATACAACTTTATTAGTTACACAATTCCATTTTATGCTACATTAATCAATCAATAAGTTTTTGGTATTTTTTTTACAGGTTATAGCATCAATTGCCTATTTGATGGAGTTTCAAAGCAATTATCGTCTACATGTTACCATTGTTGCGAGTACCTTTTTATGGATTGGAAGGTTTATTATTTTGTTGAATTTCATTGTGTTTTGATGAACTATATTTTTTTTAATTGTAAGTGTTAACTTTTTGTTAACAGTGAGTTACAAAATTGGTTGCCAAATGTTTCAACAGTCAAAATTGTTCTCTTAGGTAAAGATGTTGGCACTTCTTTGAATATTATTACTCGAGCTTGAAATATTTTTTCAAGGACACCTAAAAGAAAGATGCTTCAAATATTTAAACTCTAATTATAGCAAACACATTGATATGTCAATACATTTTTACCATTTTAAGTATGTATTAATCATAAATAATAAGAATATTAGTAATTTTCTCGAGCCCGGGAAGCAATCCCGGGTGATAACCTAGTATTATATATATAAACGGGCAGTTTTAATATTAATCGATCCTGTTTAAAAAGACTTCCGCTGTCATTTAATTAGATACCATTGGATTTCCTGCCTCGCGGCTCTGGACCAGGTCAAACCGGGGTCAAGGGCCGTGACATGCCCTGTCACCTTTTCATCTAATTCTCTGAAGTGACTTCGCACTCCTGTCATGTGGTTGCTGGCCCGTTGTCTAAATACCATAGACTTTCATCTTCTGTGGCGTAACTTGTTGGTTCTATGCGTTCTTCATTTAGTAGAACCCTTTCTTGAACAACGTTTTCTTCTTGTATTGCCATTAGCAATACGGGTGCTTCGTCTTCCTCGACAAGATTTGACTGTTCTTGTACAACATCTTTCTCAGGACAGTCTTTCTTGAAGTGTCCATACTTCTGACACTTGTAGCACTGGATCTTACTTATGTCTGTTTGGTTTCTTCCAAAATTCCTCCAATTCTTAGACCTTCCACCTCTGGGTCTATACGAAGATCCTTCGTTCTTAGTGCTTTGCCTGTCTTTATTGTCTCGCCAGTTTCCACGCGGTTGGTTGAACCTTCCACGCCCGCGGTTTCCAAACTGTCTTCCTCTGCCTGAGTTGTTGTCGTGATGTGTAAACATCAACTTGTCTTGACTTTCTCCTTGGCTTCCTTTCTTTTACCTTAGTCTTTCTTCGAACGTTTTTAACCTTCCGACCGCTTCTTCTAGCGTCATTGTTTCTAGATCGGAGTACTGTTCCATCGAGGCGACAATCTGAGTAAACTTATCTGGTACTGCATTTAGGAGTTTGCGTACCAGAATCGGTTGACTCAGTGTTATCCCTAATTCGCTTGCATGGGTAACTACACTGTTTATCTTTGCGGTGAAGGAGTCTATAGTGTCATCTTCCCTCATTTGCATTAACTCGAATTCTGATAAAAGTGTATGCCAACGAGCCTTTTGTACCAGATCAACACCAACGTGTCTAGTCTTGAGATTTTCCCAAATTTCCTTTGTAGTTTTACAACTTGCAACTTGCAATACAACATCCTCCGGTATTGCTTGGAACAGATAAGCAATTGTCGCCTTATCTTTCTTAACATCCGTTTGCGTATTTTCTGCCGGTTCAATCGTTTCCCAAAGTCCATTCGCTTCTAAAATCGTTTTGATGCGAATTGCCCAAACCGTGTAGTTTGTCGGTTTCAGGATTGGACACTGAAATTGGGAAAGAGAACTTCCTTCCTTTTGAATTATAACTTGTGAATTTGGTCCGGTTGTTCCTGACATGTCTTCTGACCGAACAATCTTCACTTTCAAAAAAAACTTTTATCTTTCGTGGTTTCAACAAACCTCTAATCCTTAACCCCCGCGTATAACCCAACACATAATAAACAATCAATCTAATTCGCACTAAACCCCGGAATCAAAACCTTAGATTCCTAACCCCTGGTTCTACCCTGAACCGAAAATAAAACTAACTTGCGAATTGAGAAAGAATAATAAAACCTGATCGCGAATTCCCTGCGATGCCTAGAGCCTGATGCTCTGATACCAATTGTTGCCCAGAATGATCTTTGATCTCTAGAACATAAATGATAAACGTAACTTTATTGAATACTGAATGTTGAATACCATGGAATTAATTATAAATGAAACTATCTATCCCTATTTATACTAATCTAATGGGTACTAGTGTAGAGACATGAAAGGACCTCCAAAAATGTCCTAAAACGAACCATAAGTAAAAACCCGGACCCCTGGAACCCTACTGTGCATGAAAAATCAAGAAATAAAAGTTTTTGGGTTTCAGGCGGGCCGCGTAAGCCTTAAGGGAAGCTTACGCGGGCCGCGTCAAACTTGGGTTGACCGGATAAGCGTTCCCGGTCCACGTGTTGTCCACCTGGCATACCTACTTGTGACACATCAAACCTACACGTAGACTAGGTGGCCACGCGGGCCGCGTAAGGGTCGAGAGAAGGTTCACGCGGGCCGCGTGTGTCACACCCCAACCGATGGCGGAAACATCGGGGCATGGCACTGAGCGAAATAGATTGTCCAGAAGTTTCCATAACAATTATCATTACTATTCAATTTAAGATAACATGTCCCATACCATGTCTCAAACAGTAAACAATTATTACAGATAAAATCTAGGCAAATAATTTTGTTCCGACAACTCAGATATAAATAGAGCAATTGTTTATCTGCTTCTAGAGACCCTTGATTCAATTACTACAGACAACTATTTGTTGGGCTCTAAAGCTTTATTCTAGCTTCGATTTCCTACCAGATGTGCATCCTAAGCACCTGTCACATACGTTAAAATAAACTCAATACATAAAATGTAAAGGTGTGCATACAAGTTTGATAATAGCATATAGAGTTCGAATTCGTTTACGCATAACCAGCATGTACACATAGTGAAATGAAGCACGTTAGTTATCGACATAGATCCATCGATACCAATGACTGCGGGTTGACTGCCCGAGGCAGTTCGCAATACATGATTACCACCGTAATCCATGCAAGTAATTGTCCTTAACAACCCCTGTGTGAACGGGTGCTGAGTCCAAACTATAGTACTATCGTTGCTAAGGAAGGTAGACAACATTCCATGTGTAAACATAACAAACAAGCATTCATAAGCCACGTATAACATGCATTATCGGTTAGCGTTCAAATAGTATTGAGTAGTGTGTTTGATGTGATTTGAATAGTTGTAACGTATGTAACACCCAAAAGTGCATAAAGCAAAAAGGGATCGAGTATACTCACAGCGGTTGATGGATTGAAGGGAGCGCTTAGCGAGTAAAGTTAGCCTGAATGGATTGATAGCATAATGATAAGTGACGCGTAAAACAATGCAAAGTGTGAATGGGTCGGATAGCAGTTCGGTCGGATGTTAATCCGATCGGACGGCTTGTCTGTACGGATGGCAATCCGTTCGGATGGTCATCCGGTCGGACGGTAGTCCAGTCGGATGACTATTCGAGTGGATTGTTTCTTCCTATGAGATGAATGTGTTTGTGTATGATGGCTTGTCTTTTGAAGTTTTCATTGTAGCATTTGAAAACATTGAAGTATCTCTATCCTTCAAGTCGGTCGTTCGGACGGTTAATCGTGCAGACAACAATCCGTTCGGATTGTCATCCGGTCAGACGGCGACCTTAGTGATGAGGTTACTTAGTGGAAACAATTCATAGCAGAAGAGTCACTCGGTCGGATGTCCATCCGACCGGGTGGCAACCCTGTTAATGAACATGTTGAAAATTGTTTAAGTCATTAAAGTCCTAGTATCTCATGATCCGAAGAGTAATCCGGTCGGATGGTAGTCCGATCGGATGGCAATTCGTTCGATACCCAAACTTCAGATAGAATTGATGAGGTGTGGTTCCCAAGGTGTGATCCGTTCGGACAGCAATCCGTTCGGGTAGCCTATCCGTTCGGACAGTAGTCCGGTCGGACAGCACTTCGTCCTGGTTGCTCCGGCCGTCTTACACTTGGTCGTTTTGTTTGTTTGTAGTTTTATCGAGACGTTTTGACAACGTGTTAACCAATAGAACCCCATCTTGACCCAAGCGACCTGATCGACTGGAATCACCCTAGTTCGGCCAGTTAACCGATTCAAGACGGTTGTTCTTGTTTAACCCGAAATCGGTGGTCTGGTGAATAGAATCCAGATCTGGAGCTAGCACAACACTAAGAATGAGCGGAGGACTAGATCTAGATCCGCTTCTATCGTTTTCAAGCGTATTGAGTGCAAAAGAGTTGAAAGAAAGTTAGAAACCATCTTTCAATCCTTTTTCACTGTGTTTATGTTTAGATCTAGTATAGATCTTTGTTCATTTGTGTGGAAATCCGTTAGATCCGAGTTGTTCTCGGTGGATTGAAGCCAGAACATGAAGTTCTTCAAGAACTCATGATGACATCATCCTAGAACACCTCAAATCTAGCGATTTTACGGTTTAAAAGTTAAGATTTAAAAGATAGAAAGGTGAAGGAGTGCGTGTAGGTCAAGAAAGTACAAGATTTAGGACGAGATCTTACCGGGATTGAGAGAAATCTAAGAAAAGGTGAGCTGAGCGTGCTGGTCGGACAGAGGTTTCCAAAAGTAGAAAGTTTGAGAGTGACAGGGGTATTTATAGGATTCCAAAAAGGGAAAGGGTGGGTCGGTCGGATGGCATCCCGCCCGGATGACTATCCGGTCGGATGTCATCTCGGTCGGATGGCATCTTGACGCCATGGCCAAGTGGCAGCCCGGTCGGATGGCTATCCGGCCGGATGGCACTTGGTTCGTGCGTTCGACGCGACGATTTTTACTGATTCGGTTTCGATTGCGAGCGACGCGAATGCGACAGAGTTTCCTATTCAAATTACTTTTAATCCCAACTATTCATATCTAGCGCTGTCTCTTCTCCACTAATTATCATAGTTCGATTTCGATTGAGTTCGATTGCGTTTCGAGTTTCGATTGCGTTTCGATTGATTACCACACATAACATAAATGAACTTGCACAAGTAACACATAAGGCACACACATACACGTATAACAATAACTAAAATGCGTAGTTCGAGTTGCAATTCGATTCGATTAGCATAGTTTGATTATCGTTTCGTTAACTTTATCGCATTGTTACTTCCTACAGTTCACAGTCGTAAGTCGATTAGATGGCGATTGAAATACGTCGATTGTTGTAATTATTGACACTTACTCCACATAATACAACTAAATTAAACACATAAAAGAAATTCACTACAAGTCAAGTTGCGCGAAATCGGTCGTTCACTTTGACCTTGACTTTGACTTCCCTAAAACACGGGGTGTTACAGCCTCCCCTTGTTTAGGGAATTTCGTCCCGAAATTAGGCTGGAAGTTGTACAACACCGTGAATTACTTTGGAGAACTTTCTCTTTCTAGACTTTCTCCTTAAATAACTGCGGGTACTTCACCTTCATGTCGCTTTCGAGTTCCCAAGTGAACTCTGCGCCTCGTTTGCCTTCCCATCAGACTTTCACAATAGGAAAGCGAGAGCGTCTGAGTTGCTTGGTTTGGCGGTCCATGATTTCGACAGGTTTTTCCACGAAGTGTAATGTTTCGTTCACTTGCAGGTCATCGAGTGGAACGTGTAAGTCATGGTCGGCTAGGCACTTTCGGAGGTTTGACACGTGGAAAGTCGGGTGGACGTTACTAAGTTCCTCCGGTAGTTCGAGTCTGTAGGCGACTTTTCCGATCCTTTCCATAATCTTAAAAGGTCTAACATATCGAGGCGCGAGCTTTCCTTTCTTGCCGAATCGGACCACACCCTTCCAAGGTGATACCTTTAGGAGTACGTAGTCACCAACGTCAAATTCAAGGGGCTTGCGTCGTCTATCGGCATAACTTTTCTGTCGATTCCGAGCTTTTACCAGGTTGTCTCGAATTTGGAAAATCTTGTCTGTCGTTTCTTGTAATAGCTCAGGACCGGTTAATTGCGAATGCCCGATCTCGTGCCACACAATAGGCGGTCGACATCTTCTTCCGTACAAAGCCTCGATTGGTGCCATTTGAATGCTTGCATGATAGCTGTTGTTATATGAGAATTTGACTAACGGCAGGTATTTATCCCAATTACCACCGAAGTCTATAACACACGAATGGAGCATGTCTTCAAGAGTACGAATCGTTCTTTCAGTCTGACCGTCGGTTTGAGGGTGGAAAGCGATACTTAGATTTAGCGATGTACCGAGTGCCATTTGAAATGTTTCCCACAGTCGCGAGGTAAACCGAGCGTCATAATCAGAGATGATATCACGAGGCGTCCCATGATTACAAATGATCTCGTCAGTGTAGATTCGGGCTAATCGTTCTACCTTGTAGTCTTCCCGTATTTGTAAAAAGTGAGCTGATTTAGTCAATCGGTCAACCACAACCCAAATGCTGTCGTGACCTAATGAAGTGTGCGGTAGCTTTGTTATAAAGTCCATAGCTATACTCTCCCACTTCCACATGGGGATCGGGGGTTGCTCGAGTAAGCCAGAGGGTCTTTGATGCTCAGCCTTGACTCTTGCACAAGTTAGGCATTTTCCAACATAGAGAGCAATATCCCTCTTCATGCCCGGCCACTAGTACTTATAGCGAAGGTCCTGGTACATTTTGTCGGCACAGGGATGAATAGAATACCGGGATTTGTGGGCTTCGTCTATCAAGATCCGTCGCAAATTGGTCCGTTTGGGGATCCAAATTCGGTCCAGAAAGTGGAATATCCCATTCGACTTGCTCACTAGCTGGGCTCCATCGTGGTAGATTCTTTCCTTCTCAAGAGTGCGTTCGTTAAAACAAGCATGCTGAGCCTCGCGGATGAGGGTCTCGAGATCGTATTGGGTTTGAACATTACGAGTGCTATGCAAATAGCTCTGTCTGCTGAGTGCGTCGGCAACAACATTTGCCTTGCTTGGGTGATAACAAATCTCACAGTCGTAATTGTTGAGAAGTTCTACCCATCGGCGTTGACGCATATTAAGTTCCTTCTGATTAAAGATATGCTGTAGGCTCCTATGATCGGTGAAGATTGTACACTTGGTACCATACAGGTAGTGTCGCCAAATCTTTAACGCAAAAACAACTGCGCCTAGCTCGAGATCATGGGTTGTATAGTTCTTCTCGTGGATTTTGAGCTGACGAGATGCGTAAGCTATAACCTTGTCCCGTTGCATGAGGACACAAACAAGACCAAGGTTGGAAGCATCACAGTAGACGATGAAATCGTTGTTTCCGTCGGGTAATGTGAGAACAGGAGCATTGCAAAGCATGTGCTTGAGAGTTTGGAAGGCAGACTCTTGTTCGGTTCTCCAAACAAAAGGCTTGTCCTCATGCGTGAGAGCGGTAAGCGGCACAGCGATCTTTGAGAATCATTCGATAAATCGTCGATAATAGCCTGCTAGTCCGAGAAAAGAACGGACTTCAGACGAGTTCTTAGGTGTAATCCAACTCTTGACAGCTTCAATCTTCGCAGGATCGACGTGAATACCCTGATTATTTACGATGTGACCCAGGAACTGAACTTCCTCCAACCAGAATTCACACTTGGAGAACTTGGCATAGAGTTGGTTTCCCTGGAGTAGCTCGAGCACCAATCGTAGATGTTGCGCGTGTTCGGTCTTCGATTTGGAATAGATCAAGACATCGTCGATGAATACGATGACGAAACGGTCGAGATATGGTTTACACACGCGATTCATCAGATCCATGAAAACCGCGGGTGCGTTGGTTAAACCAAAAGGCATAACAACGAATTCGTAGTGGCCGTATCGAGTGCGAAACGAGGTTTTGGGTATATCCTCCTCTTGTATACGTAGTTGGTGATATCCTGAGCGTAGATCGATCTTCGAGAAGCACGTAGCACCTTGTAGCTGATCAAACAAATCATCGATACGGGGTAGGGGATAGCGGTTCTTGATAGTCAACTTATTCAATTCCCGATAGTCGATGCACATCCTGAACGACCCATCCTTCTTTTTGACGAAAAGGACTGGCGCGCCCCAAGGAGAGGTGCTAGGGTGAATGAAGCCTTTCTCAAGTAATTCCTGGAGTTGGTTTGAGAGTTCGCGCATTTCGGATGGCGCGAGTCGGTAGGGAGCTTTGGCAATAAGGTTGGCTCCAGGAATGAGGCCGATACGAAAGTCGATATCACGACTTGGTGGTAGTCCGGGAAGATCCTCTGGAAAAACATTAGGAAATTCCCAAACCACAGGAACGTCTTTCACTTCCTTCTTCTCTTTCTTTTCCTTCTCCGCTACTATGATGTTAGCCAAGAAAGCCCTGTATTCCTTGCGGAGATACTTGCTAGCTTGAACACATGACATGAGCTTGAGACCTTTCGAAGTAGTATCACCGTAAACACACAATAAATCACCATTCGCAAGCGAGAATCGGATCATCCTGTCGAAGCACACAACTTCAGCATGGTTTTCGCGAAGAAAGTCCATGCCTACTATGACGTCAAAACTTCCGAGTTGCATCGGAATAAGGTCGATTGGGAAGATGTGATTGTTGAGCTCAAGAGTACAATCACGAAGAACAGAATTAACGGCGACAGTTCTTCCGGTAACGACTTCAACATCGAACGTCGAGGAGAGTTGGGAGCTTTTACGACTAAGGAGCTTCTCAAATTCGAACGACACAAAGCAATTATCGGCTCCATTATCAAATAAACACGAAGCATAAATACCATTCACAAGGAACGTACCATTAACTACGTTGTTGTCGGCTTGGGCTTGACGCATATTGATGTTGAAAGTTCTGGTGCGTGCGGCCTGTTGTTGCTGCTGCTGCTGGTGTTGCTGCTGCTGCTACTGGGGCTCTTGTTTCACAACCCTGTTTGGGCACATGTTGGCGAAATGGTTAGGATCGCCACATGCGAAGCAGGCTCTGGCGTTGACCGCGGGTGCCGGAGGAGCTTGTTGACCCTGAGGGGCGGTGAGTAGAGCTTGATGAGCAGGAGCTTATCGAGCACGGCAGTTGGTAGTAAAATGGCCGTACATATTGCAATGAGCACAAAAACATCAAGCAATGGCAGTCGGGTGGTGGTAGGTACAAGTAGGGCAGAGCGGGTGTGGCCCAGTGTATGCACGCTTTGCAGGCAGTGCATTTGCCACAGGTGCCGCTACTTGACGCTATTGGGCTGGTACATCTTGAATCGGTGCAACAGTGATCGCACAGTTTTTATTGCTGGAGCTGTTCTTTCTCTTGTTCTTCCTCTTGTTGCTTGATGAGGTGGTGGTTTCCGCAGTTGGTGCGGCGGTGGTAGCTTGATGCAGGTGCTTTGAAGTTTTATCCCAGACACCGGCCTTGACCCGCTTGTCGTTGATTTCAGCAGCCAGTAGATAAGTTTCTTCGATCGTCGTAGTCTTAGCCACTTGAACGAAATCAGCAACACAGTCAAGCAGGGCTCGAATATACTTCTTGATTGCCATGTCTGGAGTCTTGACCTGATCGGGACAAATGATGCTGAGCAGTTTGAAGCGAGCAGTGAGCACATCATTTTCACCATCCTTTTGTTGTATGTGCCAAAATTCATCCTCTAGCTTCTGACGTTCACGAGGAGGGCAGAATTCTTCCAGCATGACTTCCTTGAGCTCGTCCCACGACAGACCGTAGGCTGCATCGTTCCCTCGCTTGTTCCTCTCGGCCGTCCACCAGTCTAGTGCACGGGACTGGAAAACGCCGGTAGCATTCAGAGTTCGGAGGTCATCGGGGCAACCACTCTGTCGTAGAGTGACCCCAATGGAATCAAACCATTGGAATAGTGCAGTAGGACCTCCCTCGCTAGTGAATTCTTTTGGCCCACACGACTTGAATTGCTTGAAATTGAAGGCCTTGGTGGTAGCTTTAGGAGCTTCGGTCCTTGATTCCTCAGACGACTTGCTGACGTTCTCGTAAACATCACTCACAGCCTTTGCTACACTTTTAGCAATGATGGCAGCAAGGCGTTCGTCTCTCTTTTCTTGACGAGAAAGTAAGGGATGACGGGATCCAGATGACATTGTCTGCAACAGACATCGTCACAGGACTCAACACATTGTATTCGAATCTCACCCCACACGTCTACTACTTACTAAAGCTCAGGAACACATACAATTAAGTAGGCGCATAAACACATAGTCAATCAGTCACATATTCACATAAGCACAGTTTCACACAGTCACGTAAGCATATAGAGCACATAGTCACAGAAGCACCTAACCATGTAGTCATAAGAGGCAGTCAGAATACAGAAACCTATCATTCACAGTTGGCGAGCGTTCGAATATAGCGTTCGCGTTTGATATATCGAGTCGTGTCGTATAAGCGTAGCATAAAGTCGTCCACAATTCAGCGATTTGTTAACATTTTGAGGTAGAAGTGCAATGCGAGTCGTGCATGTCGATCGAAGTGGAAGCAAAAATCGAGTAAATCTCCAAAAATTTAAATACATAAAAAGGTAAACACACAAAATTAACGAATCATCAGAGTCAGCAATTACGGGCTCAAAATCGAAACACATAAAATTCGAGATATAGATTGTCTGCGGCTAGTAGACTTTGACTACCCAAAGTGGTTCGACTATTCACAAGGATCTGGTGTGCACATTTGACCTTCAGGATTATGCTTGTGCCTCGATTCTTGGGCGTTTGGCACACATCCCGTTAGTCATATTGTGACTTCAGGTCGTTGGAGTCCGTCGAAACTTTGGTGAGAGCTTTGTAAAATGAGCGGAACAAGTAGTTAAGGTTAGGGTTTCACCCCTAGCTTAACAACTTCGTCCCTGTTTTAATAAAATAGAGGAGATTATTCATCAAAATATGGATTTCACTCCTGATTTGGCATAATTCTCCCCGTTTGTAGATAAAAATGCGGGTTGATTAAGCAACTTTAGTCGAGAGTTTGCGGTTTTCACACCTAATCTCGGCTTAATTGCTCATTCATAGCTGAAATTTTGAGTGCAGTGATAGTGTAGCATAAGCGAGAATAGTGAGAAATAAGCTCATACATAATCCCTACTAGATGTACTCAAGTTGGTTGGTCGGTTCCTAACTATAGTCTAGGTATCTAAGACATCGACCCGGACTAGGTCGTGTCTTGCCTAATTCCCTATAGTTATGGCTCTGATACCAATCTGTCACACCCCAACCGATGGCGGAAACATCGGGGCATGGAACTGAGCGAAACAGATTGTCCAGAAGTTTCTATAACAATTATCATTACTATTCAATTTAAGATAACATGTCCCATACCATGTCTCAAACAGTAAACAATTATTACAGATAAAATCTAGGCAAATAATTCTATTCCGACAACTCAGATTTAAATAGAGCAATTGTTTATCTGCTTCTAGAGACCCTTGATTCAATTACTACAGACAACTATTTGTTAGGCTCTAAAGCTTTATTCTAGCTTCGATTTCCTACCGGATGTGCATCCTAAGCACCTGTTACATACGTTAAAATAAAGTCAATACATAAAATGTAAAGGTGAGCATACAAGTTTGATAATAGCATATAAAGTTCGAATTCGTTTACGCATAACCAGCACGTACACATAGTGAAATGAAGCACGTTAGTTATCGACATAGATCCATCGATACCAATGACTGCGGGTTGACTGCCCGAGGCAGTTCGCAATACATGATTACCACCGTAATCCATCCAAGTAATTGTCCTTAACAACCCCCGTGTGAACGGGTGCTGAGTCCAAACTATAGTACTATCGTTGCTAAGGCAGGTAGGCAGCATTCCATGTGTAAACATAACAAACAAGCATTCATAAGCCACGTATAACATGCATTATCGGTTAGCGTTCAAATAGTATTGAGTAGTGTGTTTGATGTGATTTGAATAGTTATAACGTATGTAACACCCAAAAGTGCATAAAGCAAAAAGGGATCGAGTATACTCACAGCGGTTGATGGATTGAAGGGAGCGCTTAGCGAGTAAAGTTAGCCTGAATGGATTGATAGCATAACGATAAGTGACGCGTAAAATGATGCAAAGTGTGAATGGGTCAGATAGCAGTTCGGTCGGATGGTAATCCGATCGGCCGACTTGTCTGTGCAGATGGCAATCCGTTCGGATGGTCATCCGGTCGGACGATAGTCCAGTCGGATGACTATTCGAGTGGATTGTTTCTTCCTATGAGATGAATGTGTTTGTGTATGATGGCTTGTCTTTTGAAGTTTTCGTTGTAGCATTTGAAAACATTGAAGTATCTCTATCCTTCAAGTCGGTCGTTCGGACGGTTAATCGTACGGACAACAATCCGTTTGTATTATCATCCGGTCGGACGGCGACCTTAGTGATGAGGTTACTTAGTGGAAACAATTCATAGCAGAAGAGTCACTCGGTCGGATGTCCATCTGACCGGGTGGCAACCCTGTTAATGAACATGTTGAAAATTGTTTAAGTCATTAAAGTCCTAGTATCTCATGATCCGAAGAGTAATTCGGTTGGATGGTAGTCCGATCGGATGGCAATTCATTCGATACCCAAACTTCAGATAGAATTGATGAGGTGTGGTTCCCATGGTGTGATCCGTTCGGACAGCAA
Source organism: Helianthus tuberosus (assembly GCA_030545235.1). Taxonomy (NCBI): domain Eukaryota; kingdom Viridiplantae; phylum Streptophyta; class Magnoliopsida; order Asterales; family Asteraceae; genus Helianthus; species Helianthus tuberosus. Next base: position 55,262,548 of record CM060354.1, on the reverse strand, counting down.
TACGTTCGGATAGCCTATCCGTTTGGACAGTAGTCCGGTCGGACAACACTTCATCCTGGTTGCTCCGGCCGTCTTACACTTGGTCGTTTTGTTTGTTTGTAGTTTTATCGAGACGTTTTGACAACGTGTTAACCAATAGAACCCCATCTTGTCCCAAGCGACCTGATCGACTGGAATCACCCTAGTTCGGCCAGTTAACCGATTCAAGACGGTTGTTCTTGTTTAACCCGAAATCGGTGGTCTCGTGAATAGAATCCAGATCTGGAGCTAGCACAACACTAAGAATGAGCGGAGGACTAGATCTAGATCCGCTTCTATCGTTTTCAAGCGTATTGAGTGCAAAAGAGTTGAAAAACCATCTTTCAATCCGTTTTCACTGTGTTTATGTTTAGATCTAGTATAGATCTTTGTTCATTTGTGTGGAAATCGGTTAGATCCGAGTTGTTCTCGGTGGATTGAAGCCAGAACATGAAGTTCTTCAAGAACTCATGATGACATCATCCTAGAACACCTCAAATCTAGTGATTTTACAGTTTAAAAGTTAAGATTCAAAAGATAGAAAGGTGTAGGAGTGATTGTAGGTCAAGAAAGTACAAGATTTAGGACGAGATCTTACCGGGATTGAGAGAAATCGAAGAAAAGGTGAGCTGAGCGTGCTGGTCGGACAGTGGTTTCCAAAAGTAGAAAGTTTGAGAGTGACAGGGGTATTTATAGGATTCCAAAAAGGGAAAGGGTGGGTCGGTCGGATGGCATCCCGCCCGGATGACTATCCGGAAGGATGTCATCTCGGTCGGATGGCTATCCGGCCGGATGGCACTTGGTTCGTGCGTTCGACGCGACGATTTTTACTGATTCGATTTCGATTGCGAGCGACGCGAATGCGATAGAGTTTCCTATTCAAATTACTTTTAATCCCAACTATTCATATCTAGCGCTGTCTCTTCTCCACTAATTATCATAGTTCGATTTCGATTGAGTTCGATTGCGTTTCGAGTTTCGATTGCGTTTCGATTGATTACCACACATAACATAAATGAACATGCACAAGTAACACATAAGGCACACACATACACGTATAACAATAAATTAAATGCGTAGTTCGAGTTGCGATTCGATTCGATGTCGATTCGATTAGCATAGTTTGATTGTCGTTTCATTAACTTTATCGCATTGTTACTTCCTACAGTTCACAGTCGTAAGTCGATTAGATGGCGATTGAAATACGTCGATTGTTGTAATTATTGACACTTACTACACATAATACAACTAAATTAAACACATAAAAGAAATTCACTACCAGTCAAGTTGCGCGAAATCGGTCGTAGACTTTGACCTTGACTTTGACTTTGACTTCCCGAAAACACAGGGTGTTACAGCGTGAACCTCAAATTTCACCTATAAATAGCTTGGGCTACGAGCAGTCCTCTGGTGTCGAAATCATTTCATAAAAACGAAGTTTGGCTGCTCAAATTCGAAATTTACTTTTATAATAGCGAGGCGCTACTACGATACAGGGTATTAACTCGATCGCTGCTACGATTCAATGTCCGATCGATTGAAACTATCCAATGGATGTTTAAGTGCTGCCCATATTACACACTTTGTCATTAGTCGTGAATTCGACGGATGTTTAAGTATAGCACTTTGTCATTCGTTGTGAGGGTTTTAATCTCGTGAGTTATCGTAAATGCTATATTAGTTACTGACCTAGTTCGTGTGCATTGTTATTTAAATTAGGTTACAAGGCTAATCAGTAGGCTAAGCTCTGTCCGTTTAAATCTGCAATGTGAGTCATTCTCTTTTTATCAATCATGTTTTACAATACTCCATTTTCAAAAGTTATAATTACAGGGATTAAGTCGTGGTTATCTTGAATCACTGGCTAGTGGGGTATTGTGCACATTACTAATTTCTCACGGGTTAGGCTAATAAATCCTAACAGTGATAATCGTCACTACTTGGGGAAAGACCCAATAGTGGTATGACCATCGTCACCAGGTGACACGGCGCCAGATAAAAATAAGATAAAAGCCATTGTAATCGCTCTTATGCTGTAAGTTATAACTATGTTTCGTTTTATCAAATTGAGTGACTCGCCAGCATTTCCCCGCTGATAAAATATTTTTAAAACATGTTTCAGGCAACCTGCTGTAAACCAGGAAAAACGTGCTACGGAGCACTAACCAGCTTGAAGAAGTGGCTCAGTTAAAATGAATAAACATGTTTTATAAATCAGGGAATTTACTTGTGAAATTCCTCTATTGTAACTTACGGGGTTTATCCCGAATTATGAAAAAAAATAATCGGGCATTTCAAGTTTTAAAAGATCCTGTGAAAATCTTCCGCTGTCGCATCAATTAATAAATACCACGGGTTCCTGTCCCGCGGCTCCTGACCGGGTAAAACCGGGGCTGGGCCGTGACAAGACATGTCCCTTCGTGAATAGTCGCGTCTCTTGAATGTGTGGTTGAGAATTAACGTGAAAGGTTGCGTCTTTTCCTTCTTAATCACAGCCACTAATCGAATAGGTGTGTCTCTTGGTGGTGTCCCTTGAAGCCGTCGATCATAGGGGTGTGTCCCAAGGGTGTCGCAACCCTTAGGGGTGTTGGTTGACATCTTTCAGTTTGACATGATCAGCCCCTATAGTTTGTAACCGCCATATAACTAACTTTATACTAATAACTAATAAACCCTTGTACTTGAAGGATGTGTAGAGATTAAGGATTTCACTTTCCTCGAGCATGTTGTGCAATCGTCAAAAGAAGTCGTAATCTGATGTATTGCCTATCTCCTTAAACTCTCGTTCAATCAGTTTTTTTATTTTGTGTGTGTGTGTGAGGCCTCATGTTCAACTAGCTCCAGGCTTGCAATAACGTTGATAATAACTCGATTCCTCTTCATTGACAACGGTGACGAAGTCTGGCGACCAACCGGAAAACACAATCGCCACGGCTCCATGTATAGCAACCGGATAACGGTGATAAAAACAACGAAGAAGGTACAACGGATTGGTGATAAAAAGTAAGCATTCAGTAACCGTTACGGCAGATCGGTTTGATGTGCCGATTCAGCTTACTAGGAGTTGATTGCTGATTTTGTAAGCGAGTGTTCAACACGCACAAGAACGGTGATGCAACCATGGAGAATGCCGGCTTATCCTGTTGTCAAACCCAAATCCATTGCCAGCTCATGTCATGTGTTGAGGATGAGCGGCGTTTGAATTGATTTTTCAGAGAGAGAGACAGATAAGAGAGAGAGGTGAGGGTTTGAGGATGAGCCGGTAATAGATGATGAGAGATTAAGTAAAAAGACTATATATTAAAAAGACTAATATTAAAAGAATAAGTAAAAAAGAATAAGTAAAAAGACCAAAAAGCCCTTGCATGGTTTGCATGTGAGGAGACTTAAGAAAGAAATTTGTTTGAAACTTTTAAATAAGAGTTAAATGCTTGGTTGGTCCCTATGGTTTGCAAAAAATTCATAATTGGTCCTAGTGGTTTAATAATTACACGTGTGGTCCCAAAAGTTGTCAAAAATGAACTCGGTTGGTCCCCTGACCTAACTTCTGTTCAATTTCTCAGTTAACTATGTGTGAAATGATTATATTATCCTTGAACAATTAAAAGAAATAAAAAAAAATATATATATATATAAAGAATATATGGTGTGTGCAATTCAGAGTTATCAAATACATCCATTGATCTTCATTTACAATTCAGAGTTATCAAATACATCATTTGATTTCAATTAGATGTTTCAGTTCAGATTCTGTAAGAACACTTCGAAGAACAGGGGTTACACACTTCAAGCATATGGTGTGTGCACATATTAAACCCCAAATTAGGGTAAGAGAAGGTCATGCCACCAAAGCAAACAGAGGGCCTACCCCATCATCATCATCATCATCATCTTCCCTCTCTAAAAAAACCTCAACACCCACATTTATAACAACCAAAAAAACGAACTTGCAACTGAACTTGCTGGAGCATACTACAAGAAAATGAACCTGCAACTGAACTTGCCGGAGCTGCAGCCTTTGCTGCCAATGATGCAGACAAACCCGTCGGAGCTGCACAACTCTCCTAACCCTGACCCTCCTCTCTCTCTCAGACTCCCCTCAGCTTCCACCACCATCGTCGACCAATACTCCCCAAAAATGTTGTTACCGAGCTTATCCAGGTACGTATTTAGTTTCTGATGATTTGATTTTGTGTAATTTTGTTTCTAATTGTTTATGTTATTTAAAAATTGATGTGTGTTATGTGTAATTGATGCATATATGTTGTTGTTTATTGTGTTAATCGATCGGTTTTCAGTGGTTTGGGAAATGGTGGTAGTGGGTGTTTAGTGGTGGAGATGAGATGGTGGTGGTGGGTGGTGGAGTAGGGAAGAAGAAGGGTGGGATAGGGTGGGGCCACTTATTTATATTTGGTTTTTTAATCTTAAGGGGGTAATATAGACATTTCGCACACACTTAACTGAGATATTTAACTTAGGTTAGTGATAAGGACTACCCGAGTGCAAAAATTACAACTCTTAGGACCCCGCGTGTAATTAGTGAACCACTGAGACCAAGTCTGCAATTTTCGCAAACCACAGGGACCAACCAAACATTTAACTCTTTAAATAACTTAGGCATGATATATTTTTAATAGCACTTAATGTGTATTACTTACACCCGATCAGGCGATCATTTAGCAAAATTACATGTTATAAATTCATTTGTGTTTTTGAGCAATTTTATCATCGTTGGGATTAAAGTGATTTACTTATAAATTCACGTTTTTTACTTTTGGATATTGGTTCTTACGTTAACATTTATGTCCAAAATACACTAACGAGCTGTTTATTTGAGTCATTTGTCTCTGAATGGTTAAACACTATACTGAGTCTGAATGGTTAAAACCTCTTATCTGAATATGTTAGACATTTGACTCTGAATGGTTAAGAATTATACTAGCTCTTACTGATTCAGACATCTTACTTGTTCAACATTTAATGGTTCAAATCTCTTACTGGTTCAGCACTTACTCATTCATAAGTTGTCAAACATCCCTTAAAAAAAGCCCTCCTTAGTTCATACAAATTTTACGTGCCCAACATGCCAAGAAAGATGCTTACATTATTTAGCATTCAGATTCATACAGTTGTGTTTTAACAGCAAGCAGATTCATACAGTTGTGTTTTAAGAGCAAGCAGATTCATACACTGTGTTTTACCATCCATGCTGGTAATGCTGGAGGATTTCTTGACGTTGTGTTTTAACAGCAAGCAGATTAATACGATGTATTTTCTTGATGTGTTTCTTCATGAATGATAGAAGGAAGAGAGAGAGAGAAAGGGAGAGAGGGAGAGAGAGAGAGAGAGAAATCGCATGAAATGTGGGGTGGTTATGGAATGACAATTATTTCCATATTTAAAACAAACTAAATGACATATCTACCCCTGATTAATTAAATAATCCTAATTTTAAGAAACACATATTACCAAAATGTCACCAAGATGATCTCAACCATTAAACACACCCATTGGATGTCCCAGATCGCTTCCTAGACTTTCTAGGAAAAACACACTTTTCGTAGGATCCCCACTCATGTTATATATATATAATTGGTTATTCCTCTATTTTTATAAGATGATCAGTATGTGTTAAGAATGTAACATGAAAGGACAGATGTTACGTTAAAGGCCCTAAAAAATTAAAGAAAAATAAAGTAATTGAATAAAAATGAAATTCACAGGACAATATATACTAGGATGGTCCATCCAAAGATAAAATCATTTTCGGAGTGACATAAATGTTGTCACATCAAAACTCTATGCTTGCATGTTCACATCATATGTGGTAACACTAAAATCAAAATTCCAGACGCAACCCTGCTCGTCAATGTCCATGCAACGACAACATCATGTCATATGTGGCAACACTTGAATTAAGATTCTAGACACAACCCTCAGTTACGCGTGTGAAGTACTTGCTCGTCAATTCCATACAACGACATCATATGTCATATGTGGCAACACTAAAATCAAGATTCTAGACACAACCCTAAGTTACGCGTGTGAAGTACTTGCTCGTCAATTTCATACGCCGACAACATCATATGTCGTATGTGGCAACACTAAAATCAAGATTCTAGACACTGAGTTACGCTTGTGAAGTACTTGCTCGTCAATTCCATGTGACGACGGTGTCACGTCGTTGGTCTAGCTTATGTCATATTATGGAATTCATATAATCATATTGGCTTAGCTTATGTCCTAATATGGAATTCGTAAAAGGTGAAAATGACATTTTTAACATGTATGCTAACTGTACACAAGTTAAAGAAATCAACCTACCTTAACTTAAATAAAATTAAATGATATTAAAGATTTTCTTGATCTGTAAATCTTTATCTCTGTGCCTCGGATTCTCGTTCTCTTCGATAAACGAAAACCATATTGAACACGACTCTCCCAACCCTTCGGGTCTTTCGCCTCTTTTTACTCAAACCCGTCTTCTTATCCTTTTCATCTGACGGTAGTGACGTGGGTACATTATGAATCCAAAAAACGGGCACCAACGCTGCTAAAAACTGTATACCAATTCCTACAGGAAGGTTTGAATAATCAACCGACGTTATTCCAAGACATGACGCCATTCCAACGCCCAAAAACCCGCCACATACCGAGGATAAGCAAAGGGCAGATGCTAAGAATGACATCAGCGATCCTTCACAGCCCGCAGGGGCTAAACCTGCAAAAAGCACTTGAAAAGGTAGAATCTTGAACTGATTGATTATTTCCGCTATACCCGAAATACAAACAACAAAGACGTCGTTTGGGATTCCGAGTTTAAGATTTATTTGCTTCACAAGAACAAGATCAAGGAGTAGAGAACATGCGTATAGGATTTGAACGGTCCCGATTAGCTTCCGAAATGAGATGGTTTTGAAGTAGCGGTTGTAGAGGATAGTTACGCCTAATAGAAGTACTTGACCGACAACTTTCGACATTCCGATTATAAAAGGGTCAAGATTCAAGATTTGTATTTGGTAACAAAATAAAGAACCGGATAAGATTGGTACCATGGAAAAAGAAGCTACAATCCATGAAAGCGACTTTAATACGCGATCATCCTTGATCGCCGTAATGAGGTCGGAAAACTGTTCCTTGATACTTGACGAGATTGATTCATGATGGTTCGGAGATCGAGGCAAACAAAATGATTCTTCTTTTGTTTTTAACGATAACGCGAGTTGGAACAAGAGTAATGATGCGAAGATCAAGAACATGGATTTCGGTTTTTGTGTTTTTAACAGAAGAAAACCGCCTAGACAATTGGCTAGAACTCCACCAGCGGCTAAAGCCATGAAGGCGTAAGATTGGAGACCGTTTATTTTGTTTTTTTGACCATATTCTGCAACTAACGCGTCTTTTGCAACTTCTGTAATTGCTGCGCCAAGATTACTAAGAAGAACGCACGTCATGAGAATCGGTAGCGCTTCACTAGCAATCGGGATTAATGCCATTGAGCCCCATGATAATATCTGCAGCACAACTGTAAAGATTGATATCAATCACTTTAAAGCTATGAGAAATGTTAGGTTACTCATTTCCCACCATAAAAAAATGTTTTTCTATTTCTACTCGTTTACCGATAAACCGGTAAAAATTTGGATTGTGCTTTATCTTTAGCGGGTCAAATGGGTTAAGATGGAGGATTTAACTAAAAGTAACGGGTCAGACAGGCTGAAAGTGATCCGTAAAGCATTCAAATACATAAAGAGCTCCTAATCACTTTACTAAAACAAAGTTTAGATTATAAACAAAAAGTGATTCTATAAAAAATTGTTTAAGGGTTGGCCCGGCCCGGCCCGTATCGACATGCACTCTCAGATTACCCATTTTGACCCATTACCCAATCCTCCCAAACCACCTATATTTTCCCACATTTTAACTCAAATTTGCCAACCAGATGCACTAGAAATACATTGGTAAATTGTAGATATAATTCATCAATGCATTTCTAGAAAATTCAAGAATACACAAGATTTATGTTAAATATGCTAAACTTCAAAATGCTACATCATTTGATAGATATTTCATATTTGGCCAATTTATACAAGATTTTATTCCTCTTTTTTCACAACATATGTAAGTTTGGAATAACCTTTTTATAAAGAATATTCAAAGAAACTACAATTATTGTCCAATAAGAACCTAAAATCATCAACCTACCCAGATGCAATTAGATAAAAATTAGCAATGTTAAGTTGTTAACTACCTAATGACCCCCCCCCCCCCCCCCCCCCCCACACACACACACACAATAGCATTAATGTGATGAAGAAATGAACAGCTAACCTCCAATGGAAATATAAGGCAACCTATGAGAACCACCAATGAACAAAACATCTGACAAAATCCCATAAAGGGGTTTAGCCACCATAGGAAGATTAGCAGAGTTCTGCACCAACTGTAATGTTGAAGGATTCATATTCAAATTATTAGCCATATGAAAATTCAATGCTAGCCATGGAAAACATCTGAACCCTTGAATCCAATACCCAAACCCACAAAGATTCAACAAATCTTGAATCCCACTAAAGCTTCCATCTTTTCTTTCACTTTCTTTTTTCTTACACTTATTAAGGTAAAACACAACAGGGTCAACCATATCTGTTGTTCTAGAATTCATGCAATTTGGGGTTTTACTTTTCAAGATTTTCAAAGGGTTTGTTTGGTTAACTGAATTAAAACTAACTGGTGTGTTGGAATTGAATAAAGTTTGAATCTTGGCATGATTTTTGAACAATGGGTTGAATGTAAATGATGGGTTTGTATTGAAAAGTGATGAAGAAGCCATTGATTGATGGATGTTCTTGAGTCTTTGAAGAACAGAACACCCACTTTGGAGTTGTTGAACAAGAAGAAAGAATATGGTATGATGTTTAAGGAATAATAAGTTGGGGAAGAAACAAGAAGATAGGTGAAAGATGGATCTAGAATAATATGGATTAATAATAATAAGGTTATGTGGAGAAAAACAACTTTGGGTTTCCTTGGAGACCCGGGTTCGATCCCCACCCCTTGCATTTTGGGGGAAAATGACCCCAAACTTGTTGAGGGGTCATGGCAATGATGGATTAGAGCCTTGTGTGCGTTATAGCCCGGGTTCGAGTCTTGAGCCGCACACGAGTTTTCTATTACAGCGCGGTTACTCCGGCTCTTGAGTGCGGAGGCTGCAACGACAGTCAAGTGGCTGTCGGTTGGAAATTTTCTCGTGGAGCGCCTATGGTCAACCTCGGATGCCTCGCCCGAGGGGGACTAGGACCCATGCAATGTGGGTGTGATCCTCTCGACTGTTGGAGTCAATCGCCGTTCAAAAAAAAAATGTGGAGAAAAACAATACAGAGGCTACAAGAAAGAGAACCCTCGAGATAGGGGAGAAAGATAACACCTGTAATATAATTTCCTTTTCATTTTTTTGGCTTTGTTATATGGGGATCTAAATGGGTCCAAATAAAACGTTGAAACAGACCGTTGGTTCTTTCTCTTTCTCTAACGTGTCGACTTTACATGCATTGAAGAAATTAGGGTTTTTATGTTGTTTTTTAACGACTAACTCATCGACATCATTCCATTGTACTCTTTATTGTAAAGTTACAAGCTCTTTAATATGTAAACAAATTAGTTGATGCTCCGTCCGCGTTGCGGGGCGATGGCCAAATAACTATCAACCAATTAAAAAAACAGTACTGTAGTTTTGTTAGAAAGGAAAACTAAAACGACGACAAGATCGTAATTTTTAGCGGGGGTAAATTCGTAATTTTAGGCTAGGAGAAAACCATAATTTTATTTTTAACTGGGGGAAAAACGTAATTTTGAATTGAGGGTGCAAACGTAATTTTGAACCGAGGGAAAAATCGTAATTTTTAGCTGGGGACAAAAGCATATTTTTAGTTTGAACTGGGGGCAAAAACGTAAATTTAAACTGGGGGTAAAAACGTAATTTTAAATTGAGTGTAAAATAATAAACTGATGTAAAAGCGTAATTTTGAGGCGGAGGGTAAAATCGTAATATTTGAACCGAGGGCATATTCGTAATTTTTAGCTGGAACAACAGGGTAATTACTTTTTTAGCTTGGGGCGAAAACGTAATTTTAAACTGGGAGCAAAAACGTAAATTTAAAGTGGATAAAAAATAATAAACTTGTTGGTCCAATGATGTATTGTTGGCCGCCAATTTCAACCAATGGCAGGGAAACACTATTCCCTGCCATGGTAAACGTAGATGTAGGAAATGTATGACGCTGTAAACGAACCGAACGTTCAGCGAACAGTTCGTGAACCGTTCGGCGGGAAGTTCGTTTATGTTCGTTCGTTTATTAAACGAACGAACATGAACAAGAAATTCCGTTCGATTAGTTAAATGAACGAACATGAACAAAGGTCTCGTTCGTTCAATTGTGTTCGTGAACGTTCGGTAAGGTGTTCGTGAACATTCGTTCATTTGCGTTCGTTTATGTTCGTATGTTCGTGTTTTAATTAAAGATTTTTATACTTTCATATATTTTATCTATACCTTTTATACCATTAAACTTTTATTTATATCATTACCCTAACAATTAAACTAGGAAACCCTCTTTCACCTTGTTTATGCACAATTTTCCTTTCTTTTCTCATTATTTACATCGACGAATATGATCTACCTCCGTTCCACAATAAGGGATTCAAGTTCTAGTGCTACTCTCTGGGCCATCCACCTTTATCCGTCATCGCGTTCGCCAAATTTATTTGTGTTCGCTTGTGTTCGTGAACCGTTCGTGAACACGCTCATTTCCTTAATGAACGAACACGAACATAAAATCTCGTTCGGTAAGTGTTCGTGAACCGTTCGTGAACACATTTATTTCCTTAACGAACGAACACGAACAAGGCCTCGTTCGTGTTCGTTCGGTTCGTTTACAGCCCTATGTATGAGTCATTGGAGTCTCACTTGGTGTAATTTGCTTGTAATTTGTTTCAGGTGGGTCGGAGTTTTACCATAGTGAGTTTTCGGGTGGTGGGTTTCCCCTGGTATGGTGGGCAGGTCTGGTCACCAGCGTTGTCTATGTATGTAGGGCGTGGGTGACGTTTTCCCAATGGATTTATCCGGGTGATCAGGCTTGTATGGTATTCGTTGGCTGTTAAAAAAATCAACACACAACAATATCAATGTGTTCTTAAGCATAAGCTACATACATTTTTTATATTAATTACACGGGTATTGTTGATATCATATAACACTTACAATAACTAGATTTTAAAAATTATATTTACGGTATTTACTGTTTTTTCACAGTAACAATTCTATCATTTTTACTATTGTGGTGTAAAATGTCTGTTGGAAGTTTTTACGAAATGAATATTATTATTTTTGAATATTATGTTAGCAAAACTCATGTCAAAATCCGATTTACTAAGTTAGAAATGTTGGTCAAAAATAGAAAGTGCTTCTTGTATAAAAGGAATCGTAGTTATAACGGTTAATTGTATCTAATAAATATTTCTTGGTGTTTTATTAATTTATTTTACATTTTACGGTTATAAATAACTATCAAACCACATATTTAAAACCATGTGTTCATTATTTTTAAAATGTATATTTAATTTATTTTAAAAGTTTATTTAATTTAGATTAAAACAATGTTTTCTTTGTTTTTAAAAGACTTAAATGCCAATTTAGTCCAAAGGTTTGAAACGTTGCCATTTTAGACCAAATAGTTTCAAACATTGCCATTTTAGTCCACTAGGTTAACTCCATCCATTTTTCCTGTTAACTAGAAGAGCAATTCAATCATTTTATATGGCCAAATTGCCCTTCTAGTTAACATAATTACATATAAAATGACCAAATTGCTCTTCTAGTTAACAGAAAAAATGGATGGAGTTAACCATGTGGACTAAATTGGCAACGTTTGAAACTAATTGAACTAAAACGGCAACGTTTCAAACCTTTGGACTAAACTGGCAAAAATAAAGATTATTTGTACTGTAAGACAGAATAACAAATTAGTTATGGTGATGAGGTAACTTAATGCATTAATGCCAAACATAACAGGAACATAAATGGACTTGAAACCTAATCTGTACTGAATCTATACCATTTGTCGGGTCGATTGTAACGGAAATTAGACCATTAGTCGAGTCGGACATAATTGATACCAGACCTTTTGTCAGGTACACAGTAATAATCCCAATAGTACTTAAAAAGATACAACAAGAAGGAAAGAAAAATGCACACACTCGGGTCAACTTTACCGTTGACTTCGTTCAACAGAAATCATTTTACAAAATCTACATTACTTCCATTGATATGGCTGGAAATTACACCACCAAAATCTACAATAATAATCTAGTTCTTTCACCAATACTTTGATCATTGGTTTGTGTTTGTTTCGGATCCTAAATTCAAATCTTGTGTGGAACTCCACTTAAAAAGGTCTTGATCTCCGTAAAGTCAGGGTGTTAAGTCAAAGTTTGACTCAAGCAACGAATGAAATTGAGCAAGGGAGGATACCTTGTAATCTGGTTTATGTTCAACATTGGCATATTTAGGGGAATCATACCTCCCTGTTTCATCAAGCAAACATGTCACTGCTCCAGCCCTCTTCCCACAAGCCACCTGAGATCATAGCTTTAGAATCATAAAAACGTACGATGGAAACCGTCACTTTTTTTCAGTCATTTTCACATTGTTTTACCAGATTTGAAAGATATTCCAAGATGAATTAAAAAAGAAAGTATTTAGTATAGTAGTACTCACATCATCCTTCAAGCTATCACCAATCATCACCACTTCGTTAGGTTCAACTCCCCAAGTTGAACATATATGAAGCAGGGGAGCAGGGTCGGGTTTACATGGACGAAATTCCCGGCTCAATGCTGGAGAAAATGACATCTGTAACAATATATATCATGATATAATTTTACGAATTAAGAGTTAAATAATGTAAAAGGAGAGATGGTAATATTGTGGTGGTAAACGCAAAAAAGGAGGAAAAATATACCCCAAATTTTTCATGAAACAAATCAACAGCTGATTTGACATTACGAGTGATTAGTCCCCTCCTGCAAAAAGAATTATACATGTAAGGTCAAGTTATTCTACAAAGGCTTCTAATTGTAAGAAGTGTAAGAAGGATTTATAGAGTGAGAAGTGTCCAATAACCTAAAACTAAACCCACTACATCACCACCAAAAACCTAAACACCCACCCCCACCCCACCCCACCACCACCGAAAAACCTAAACCCCCCCCCCCCCCCCCGCACCCCCCACCCCACCCGGCAAAAAAAACAAAAAAAAAAAACTATACCTCACCAAAAAAACCCCCAAAAAACCTAACCCCCCCCCCCCCCCCACCCCCCAAAAACCTAAAAAAAACTAAACACCCACCCCCACCCAAAAACCTAAACCCCCACCCCCTCGGCAAAAATATATATATATATATATATATATTTTTTTTTTTTTTTTGGGGGGGGGGGGGGGGGTTAGGTTTTTGGTGGTGGTGGATGTTTAAGGTTTTTTTTTTTTTTTTTTTTTGTAGTGGGGTTTTTTTGTGTAGTGGGTTTTTTTAGGTTATTGGACACTTGTCACTCTATAAATCCTTCTTACACTTCTTACAATTAGGATCCTTTGTATTTGATCCTAATCCTATACATGTAAATGTATCAGATCAAGAATTCTTTTCGGCTTCCATGCCTATAAAAAATTTACAAACCGAGTGAAAAAGTGACAGTTAGAAGTGCAATTGCTACCAATGGGGTGGTGGTCCATTGGCAAAGGCAAAGCCTTTAAACACCTTGGGAGAGGGAGGTCTTGGGTTCAAGTCCCACAGGCGGAAGAAATAAAAGAAATTTGCCGTTCAAAAATAAAGAAGTGCAATTGCTGTATTATATTCATTCGATTTCAGCTGCGCATAAAACCATATTTGTGTGAAAAAATAAAGCTGAATGGGCAATGAAGGCATAAAAACGATTAAATAGTTAGTGTGTAGGGTTCGGGGTCAAAACAGAAAACTTTGCAATCGTCGGGTTCTGTTGATCTCGTACGCTTTTTGTCTATTTTTTTTTATTCTTGTATATAAATAGTTGACGCGTCAGATATGATTAGATAAGTAACAACAGTGGTGTTTTTTTATAAACTGGTTTAGGAGGTTTTATGCATCAAAAATAAACTTAGGGTAGGATCTTGGTTTTAAAATGCGCGCATAATGCGTGATGCGCCCGATGCGAGCGCATCGCAACGGCTGATGCGATGTGATTACGTGATGCGAGAATATTGCGCCGATTCTGCATAATGCGCTCTGACGCACGCAACATTGTTTATTATGTTTTTTTACCAGATTTTATGAAATGGGTTGAGTTTTTTCAATAATTAATATCTTAGTATGCTTGATGTGTACCATTGTGGTTCCTAAACACTTTTTGTGGTTCTAGAAACATATTAGTATGCTTGGTTCGAACCAAAAAGCACAACTCTTATCTTCTTATTACGTTAGTTGTTTTAGTTTAAGTATGTTTTGTAAGTCGTTGTGTAGAAATATTTTTTTAGTAATTTTTTTATAAAGAGCGCATCGCATACGTGATGCGCTCGCATCGCGCATCAGATTTTTGGACCAAACGCATCGGAGCGCATCACGCAATTTAAAACCAAGAGTAGGATTTTCAACCCTTTTGACATGTTTGACCATTCCTTTGAGCAGGCAAACATTACAAGAATCACATCATTCTTAAGTTTAACTGAGCAGGTAAAAACTGTTGCGTTTATTATTTTGTAAAGAATTCATAAAAGGAAAATCTCACCTGATATTCCTAGAATTAAGAAAACCACAAAGGTCTGCAGCACCTGCAATGTTGTTCAAGTATAACAAGATAAGTTTTTTTACTACCAAATCAAGTTGTTTTATGAAAACTCTACTTTTATTAGTATTGGCTTTTTCGTATAACTAGAAAAGCAAAGTTTTGATTCCCTTTCAATATCAGATACAATCCATATACTGCATAACTAAATTCTTCCTAGGAGCAAAAAAACATATTTGAGAACTTTTCAATTAGCATGCTCTTGATTTTAAAAGACAAGAGGCTGAGGCATGAGACGTTGCTCTAGGTAAACTAACTGCATCTCTTTTATATATTAGCCTATCTTCATCAGGTAAACCGTTCATTATCTCTTCTTTCTTTTGCAGTTGTTACATACCAGCCTTCGAAAGGTCACTATTCTCTAAATTTCCAGAGCAACGGACCTAATTTTGACCCAAATGTGCAAGAGGATGAACCGTGCTTTTTGAACCGTGCTTTTTGAACCGTGCTTTTTGAAACCAAGAGCATGCTTGCCATCTTCCAACATTCAGATTTCTCATTCATTTTCAGTAAAAGAAACATCAAACCATTTATCATATCCAACCACAAAACCAACATTTTTGGAGCTGAAACCAACAACTTCGAACCCGTAATCAACAAGAAATAAACATAGTATTTAAAAGGACCCATATTTTGACTTTTAAAGATAAATCTAGCAATTTCCAAATTCCATATCATGATTATAATACAGATCTAAGGGGCTGTTTGTTTACCTCTTAATGAGGCTCTTAATGGTTCAGACCTCTTACTGGTTCAGCACTTAATGGTTCAGACTGTTTGTTTCACGAGCAGATGTCTGAATGGTTCAGACATTTGCCTCTGAATGGTTAAGATTTATACAGAGTCTGAATGGTTAAGACCTCTAATCTGAATGGGTCAGACATTTGCCTCTGAACGGTTAAGCATTATACAGGCTCTTAATAGTTCAGACCTCTTACTAGTTCAGCACTTAATGGTTTACACTTAACCATTCAGATGTTGCCAAACAGCTCCTAATACTAACATTACCTAGTAAGCAACAATTTCAACTTCAACTCTACAACCCTACAAGATTCTTTCCCAAAACATTTAATTAATAGTCAAACATTCCTCCACACCGTTGACCAAGTCAAAATTATAATTTCAAACTTAAAAGGGCATATACTTATTACACAATTCAATCTCACTACCAATATACATCTTTTCTAAATATCCAATCAATTATAACAAACTAAATTAATCACAATAAAATATTAATAGTCAAACATCCCTTAACATCGTTGACCAAG
This sequence comes from Helianthus tuberosus, assembly GCA_030545235.1. Lineage (NCBI taxonomy): Eukaryota > Viridiplantae > Streptophyta > Magnoliopsida > Asterales > Asteraceae > Helianthus > Helianthus tuberosus. Next base: position 55,246,390 of record CM060354.1, on the reverse strand, counting down.
TCAACTGTCATAAATTCAAAGTCAAAAGGCCATTCTTGTTGACCAACAATGTCAATATATCTTTTATGGGTATTCAATAGTCGATCTAATAACCCATAAGAAACCATAAACTAATCAAGAACCCTAACAAAACAACACAATATTATTACCGGGCATAATCTGGAGCCGATCGAGCCCTTGCTGCTCAAAATCCGCAATAATCTCATACGCTTTTTGCTGCTTATCGGGACTCCATTGTTCAATATGGTGCAAAATGTCGATACCAGATGGGGAAGAAGCGATTATTTTAAAGTATTGATCTTTACCCAGTACTGCTTTGTACATGGCGGGAAAGTCGATGACGGGGACCGTTAGGGTTCCGTCCATGTCAAAGACGACACCCCTGATTCGAGTTTTGATGGGGTTAGGGTTGGAATGAAGAAGAGACATTGTTAGGGATCTGAATGAGGCTCTGGTGACGAGCGGAGTTAGGTATGGGTGTAGCATAAGATTAAGATTAGGATTAGGGGTTTGGGTTTGAGTGGGGACAAAGTGAATGGTGCCATTGTGGATAGGGTGGAACATTGAGGTATGGAGGTCGTCACCCACACAATGATTTTGTTTATAAAACTCATAAAATCAATTTTATTATTGCGTCTAAATCATCAAAATGCTTGAGAACCGGTATCCGATATCATTTGTTCGCGACCTCTTTGTAAGTTATTCGTGGAAAATATGCATTAATATTGGTTGTGATTTTGTATATGGTTGCGTGTTAGGTCTCATTTTCGTTTAAAGTATCGTCGTAAGATCACATGACATAAAGTTAGAATGTGTTCCTAAGTACCTTTAACTAATTAGTTAGTGGTAAGAAAGGTGTGAAACCATGAAGAGTAAGTGGTCGATGGTTGGATTTTGGTTGATTATAAAGGTTTTTGATGCTTGCTTATTATATTAAGAGTTTGTTTGGAAGAAGGAATCACATTGTGATTCTCATATGTTTGTAAAAACAAGATAAGGATTTCAACTTAATAAATAATTATCAAGACAACAATAAAAAATGGATTTGTAACAATGCTTGAGAAATAATCTCATTTTGGGTTTTGGTAATTGGAAGTAGCTAAGATAAATTCACAATTGTCGAATCCAAGAGCATCAATTACCGACAACAAAATGTGAATCGCGTAAGGAAAGCCTTTACAAAATCATTCCATTGCACTTGATTTTACTGTTTGATTGATTCTAAAACATTGTAACATCGCGTCTTTTGGACTTCCTATAATTAGAAACTTGTATACGTATCATATTTGTGATCTAGTTCACGACGTCTCTAGTGTGTGCTTGTGTAGCACCTGGCGCCTAGAGGCGAATAAATCGATCTTAGCTCTGACTCTTGACTCCTGTTAAGATAGAATAATGTGTGTACGCCTACACGCACCGTCTCGGTGCATGGACTAGCGAGCTGTGTACCCCTCTGTTTAGGCTCGTGGGTGCTTCTATATTACGTGACGTATTTATTGTTATGTGTAGTCACGTATGTCTTGTATCTGTTATGATGTGTTTCTATATTACGTGACGTATTTGTTGATTATGTGTAGTCACATATGTCTTGTATCTGTTATGATTTGTCTTATATGTTTATATGCATCTGATTATATCGCTAATCATGTATTGGGCATGCCTCTGGTTATATTCAGTATCTGATTCTGGTTATATCTGTTTTGACTCAGTATCTGTATCGGTTTTGTCTCAGTATCCGTGTTAATATTAGTTTCAGTTTCGACTTAGATTCACATGTCGTGTTATACATTAGTTGCGTCACAGTCCCCGACCCCACCCTGGGAGCGGGAGCCGTGAACCAGTCAGATGGTATCGGTGTTTATTAATTATGCAGCGGAAAATTTTTTCATCAGGATCGTAGTTAGGAAATGATTTCAGAGTTTGTAAAACACTGAACTTTTAACATTAAACAAATGGGCTAAAACCCATCTTTCATTCAAATGTTTTTATATGGATTAACCCAACTAAATAAAACAGAATTTCTACTTTTATTCAGGTATTTATGGCCACTTTATTTAAGTCTTCAGTGCTCCATAGCTGGCTTATACTATCTTTACAGCAAATTACCTGAAACATGTTTTGAAAATATTTTATCAGTAATAAATACTGGCGAGTTCATTCCATTTTTATAAAAATATATTGTTATACTTTCACAGCAACAAGGTTTTTATATTTGTTTATATTTACCCAAAAACTCAATCAGTATTTGTCACATGGTGGCAGTTCCGATGTGACGGTGGTCATGTTACTCATTGGCTCACTTTCGTCCAGTAGTGAAGTTTATCAAGTAATAAATATATAGTATATCTTACTATTATAACGGTCACTAGGCGATTCCTGTGACAGTGGTCAAATCACTGTTGATCATTCTTTCAACTAGTGACTCTGGTCATATCACTCTTGATCATTCTTTCAACTAGTGACTCTGGTCATAACACTGTTGATCGTTCTCTCAACTAGTACCTTTGGTCATGTCACTGTTGATCATTCTTTCAACTAGTGACTCTGGTCATATTTCTAGTCATATCACTGTTGATCATTCTCTCAACTAGTGACTTTGGTCATGTCACTGTTGATCATTCTTTCAACTAGTGACTATGGTCATATTTCTGGTCATATCACTGTTGATCATTCTCTCAACTAGTGACTTTGGTCATATCATTGTTGATCGTTCTCTCAACTAGTAATGCTTATCAAATAATTGATATATATCGTTTAAGATATATATTAAGGTTTATATATTTTATAGATTAAGGTTTATCATATACTAATTTATAATATTTAATATTTTATTAGCATATATTTCAATAGTTGTTAGAAATTCATTATAAAACGTGAATATTAATAGTTTATTTATTAATATAAATATGTTGAAAGATAACTAGTATCACTTGTTAATAAACTAACATTATACACGTATATTAAAGAATATTTGTATTATTAAATATAAATATGAATATTTAGTGTTTTATATAAATTTAGATTTTAGTAACATCACAATAAAACCACAACCTATTAATAAACTAGGGTTATCCCCGCGCGCGTTGCGGCGCGCAAAACCGAATGATGTCTAGCGCTCTTAACAATAGATGTGTCTCATGGCCCGTGTTTAGCCCTTGTAGCGAGTGCGTTTTATCTCTTGGTTCGTTCTGCCTTGCGTGTTTTAGAAAAGTTGTTGGTGCTTGTTAGTTGTCTGCCAAATTTATGTCTAGTTAAGGTATGTCGTGTACCTGAAGAACCATGCATCAAACTTGAGAAACAAATTAGTAAAACATAATAACAATGATTAGACAGATGATTGTTTGGTTCAGGTCATCACAATTCATTGTAGTCCATCGCCGATCGATAATCTTGTGACTACATATCATGCAAATTTAGAATTTATTATAATTACATGTGCATATATAGTTAAGATAGGTAAAGAGATGCACATTTTTAATAGAAACACACCTTAGAATATGAACTTTGAAATAAACAACCATTAAAACAACTGATGACCCATTGTCGAATGTGTAAACCAAGTGCTTCAAGTGTGCTCATTGTTGATAACAGTCTGGGTTTCATCGAACAACAAATCTGGATCAGGGTATCCGTATTGTAGCCCGAGTATTGATCTTTTATCCATCCACCTACCTCAAAAAAGATTATTAGTTTATTTTAATAATAGAAAAGCTAAATCGAGGGTATATATATTGCTGGTTATACCTTGCTTATTTTGGGAACATTTGATCTGAGCGTTGATAGCTGATCATTTAACCATTTTCAGCTACTAAGAAATTAATAGGAAGTCACCATCCGTAAGTTGACTCTATAATCCATGTATACAGCTGCAACTACTAACTTAACAGAAACCATATCCGGACCGAATGATTGACTCTAGTAATAAATAAGAAATTGCATTGTTTTGCTAAAAAAAGCCCAAATTAGAAGCGGCTACAGGTGCCCAAGAATACTATATTCGTCCTATTTGTATACAGTATATATTATCAGTTTGGCTTATTTAATTGAGTCTAAAGCTTTAATATTGTATACTTGTTCGCAATTTGTATTTATAATTTGGTTTAGTTTGTTTAGGCTCGTTTAGACCCACACGTGATGCACATAAATAAATTATACAATAACCATAGTAATAAACTAAGTAGTTAAATAAATTGCAGGGTTTGTGCATATACCTCTTCGCGCATTTATTGTGTAAACTGAAACCTTCCCCACGTAAATTGTGTTGTTGACGACCCATTGACCCGCTCCACTATGGTCGACCAGCGTTGAGTTAATGACATGCTTTGTTATACTCTTAACTAAAATAAAATACATTATCATATGATATCGAAATATTAGAAAAACAGCAATGATAAATCAATCATGGTGAAATTTTATTTATACCACAAAGTTTTGTTTCAAAACACAATATATATTTTTTTATATTCTTTTTCGTGTGTGATGTTACAATACTATAATGGATTATAGTATATTGAGTTAGACAAGCAAACTAATCACAAAATGCTGGTCGAAAAAGAAAACATATTATGATTTTTTTTAGTGAATTGATCTAGTCAAACGATGCACTATGGGTCAAACGACTTTTAGTCCATTGTTTTTCGTAAAATCATCAAAATCGAACAGGAATTCTTAAACCAACTTCAATTCAGGAAGTAGTATTTGGTGATCAACGGTAACAAACCAAGTCACAGCGTTTCAGTTTGAAATTATGAGACTAAAGATGGGAAGATTTCCTAGATTTAGTGTTTGTTTCGACACTGTTGGTTGGCCAGAAAAACAGCAAGCGTGAAAAAATGAATTCCTAATTGCATAAACTGAATTTTTTCATACAATTAGCTGCATTACTACAAAGTCAAAACCATAGATTTAAAGACATATATCCAATAAACATGGAAGCTTTCAATGAAAGAAATGCTGAAAGGGGGAAAAATCAAATAATAATTCAAGTTTTTTAATTTATATAGTATTTATAACAAAGAAACTTACCAAAAAACTTAGCGAACCGTTGCAATGAAAGCATGATGTAAGCAAGCTTCAGGTGATTCGAAGCCCTAGAAAACAAAGTAATAACATTATTACCTTATTACACAAATTTCATAATAATAAGAATATATAAGCAAACCCTATAAAAAATGAGCCGCCGGTAGGTGGTGGCGCCGCTGGGTACGGTGGTGTCATCGTGGCAGTGGCATGTCATTCGTAACCAACACGCAGAAACCCAAAGTTTAAGAATAGTCGCCTACACGTATTTTTTATTTCTTATAACTTTGTTATCAAAGTATGTTGTGGTCCTAGGTTTCTTTTCATTTTTGCTTGAGTCTCCTCCTTAACTTCCATTTCGACCCACTCTTACCAACTAAACCTAAACCATTCAAAGAAACCCTAATTAGTACAATCCAATTACCATAAACATAACATATCAAACACTTAATTCACAATTCAAATATTAAAGCCATGTTCAAACAATCAAAAACAGTTAAAATTACCTTATCAATCTTCATTGGTCCACCATCAGTTCTTATCTCCACCTAGGGTTCGAGAACAACTTATTAGGGAAAACAAACCCTAACAACCACACCGTCACACTGAAGCAATACGCATAATTAGGGTTGTGTGCTTACCTGTTAACTGAAATCTTCTCCTGGCCGTTCACCGGAACCTCAGCAGATGTTACTTACTCATCAGATCAACATTAGTCGTCGGGTTAAGGTTCAGCGACAACCGATCTAAAAAAATAGTGAACATGCAATAGAAAAGGGCTTACCAGAAGTTGATCGAAACCCTAACCGCTTGACCGCCGTCATTGTCGGAGCTATGGCAGCATCTGATCGAACATACCTCGTCGCTCTCCGGCACAACCCATGTTCGCCGCCACCACAATGATGAAGACGTCGTCGACAAGTGTTATTCACGCCGGCGAGAAGGTTGTAACACCGGCGGAATCATCGTCATCGACCTCTCTGTCTGTATCTCATCGCTCCCTCTCTCTCTCTCTCTCTGACGGCTGCTTCACCTTTTTAACAATTGAACCAAAAAGAACGGTGGTAGTACCGTAAATAAGTTCCAAAGTCTGCCCAAATGTTGTACTGTTCATAAGAGCTTTCATCAATTGTTAATATATAAAATTAAATACTGTGATGTTCTAAAGAATGTGAGTTTTTATTTAGAACATATGTTTATTCCCAATATATAAATTTAATACCTCAAACTAATTATTGTATTTATTAATGGTATACATATTGTTGCTCCGTTGACTATAAATGACTCATATGAATAAACACACTTGTATCTAATAACGTATACATAAAAACTCATTTTTATTGTATACAAAGGGTTTTATTAAATTCTCAAAATAACTATTAGGACAAATAATAGTAACATTTAATAATTAATTGAAACCTTGTTATATGCAACATATCATAAAAGTTTTGGTAAAGTAAGTTGATGAAAATAAGAATAGCTCACAAACTGTGAGAAAAAAGAATGGACTCACCTTATAATTTTAGGGTTCAACTAAAAGCCTTCTGGTATAATCTTGGGTATAACTCCTGAGCTATTTAATAAAATATATTATGCACTCGCGTTAAATATAATAACCCAGTTCAACTTTATCCCTACGTCACGAGACAGAACTCCAACAAACTTAGTCAGACAGAGCCTTGACATGCGTTATGGGGCTCCAGATCAATCGGAAAGGGTATCAGTGATCAGGAGTTAAAACACTTAAAACAGGACAGGGCTTTATTATTATTATTATGGGTATAATATAAAAGAAAGAAAAAAATTGAATTAGAGAAAGAGAAGGGCGTTCGAGAGATAAGCAAAGGAAATGGATGAGCAAAATGTGAAGTCTCATGTTAAGCTATTTATACTAATGCTTCAATTCTTTCTGCTCACGAAATGGCAGTTTTTCCTCTACACGTGTACATCATCTTTAAATGAAGTTTATGATTATTATTATTTTTTTTTTCTTTTTCTAAAAGCCACGTATACATAAAATCGATTGATATGTTAATATTATTTTAGTATTTTATTTATTATAATTAATTAAGCTGATTCACTTATTTGGCGCTTATAACTTCTAAAATATGACATTTTATAAAACAATAAATATGTCATTAGAACGAGAATAATATTATCTACATTTTGAACCAAGTTTCATTAAAAACGGTGTAGGTTCAAATATAATGTATTTTTATAATTTAATTATTAAACAGTTTATAGGCTCGTCTAGGTACTTCATATTTCTAACATTCAACTTACCCGTCTAATAATATAAGTTTTTATATACTTTATTTTAATATAGAAAATAGAAATGTCACACATATATAAGCCAATTAATTAGTATAACATTCCAACCAAATATATATAAAATAGTTTTTAAAACTATATGGGTTGAATACTTATTTTAAAAATAAAACTAGTTACTAGTGGTTAATAAATTTAAACAACCTATAACTCTTATATGAAAAAAATGGATATGTTACATCCTCCCCACCTTGTTTTAAATCTCGTCCTCGAGATTTGGGCTACGATGTCTTCTTAAAGTTATGTCACGTCTTTGTCAATAAGAACAGTATTAAGGCAAAAGACAACGGTTACCTCATTGTGGTTAAGAGGTCGAATAAAAGAGGAGAGAATTACAAGATTTGGTTTCAATGTACTTTTGGTGGGGAGCATAAGAGTATAGCTACACAGAGGAAAACGGGTATCAAGAAAATAGGCTGCCCGTTCGAGATGATCGGGTTTTCGGAATCATCCGGAAGTGTTTGGAGGATCGGGGTGACGAAGGCGAAGCATAACCACACTCCTATTGAAAACTTAAAGGGTCACGCGTATGCGAGAAGGCTTTCTTCGGAGGATAAAAAACTGGTTAAGGAGCTGGCAGAGCAAGACATTCCCAACCAAAGTATCTGGCGAACGCTGACAAAAAACAATCCGGCTAGAAAGCTTATTCCGAAAGATATACACAACGCTGTTCAGAAGATCAACGCCGAAAAAAATGTCGGTAAGTCTCCGATACAAAAACTTGAAAACATTCTTCTCGAAAAAAATTACACTTATTACATGCGCACGAATGAGATATCGAACGAAGTTGAAGATGTCTTCTTTGTTCACGAAAATTCATTCACTATGTGGTGTGCCTTCCCGCATGTGCTAATGATTGACGCCACCTACAAAACGAACATGTACAACCTGCCATTTGTTCAGGTCGTAGGCATGACGTCGACAAACAAATCGTTTACGGCTGCTTGTGCGGTAATTTCCGCTGAAAAGTCAGAGAACTACCTATGGGTGTTGCAGAGGATCAAGTCTATGCTGGTAGGATGTATGGAACCGCGCGTGATTTTAACAGACAGGGATTTTGCGCTAATAAACGCGTGTGAACAAGTTTTTCCAAAAGCGCATAAGTATCTTTGTCGGTTCCATATTCAACAAAATATTAATAAGAACAGCAAGAAGAAATTCTCTGACAAGGATTGGAAAGAATTCGTACGTAGTTTTTGGTTATTGTGCGAGTCTACGACCGAGGAAATATACAGGTATAACTTGGAAAACCTTGAAGCACAGCTGAAAGAAGATGACTGTGAACGTAGGTATTTCTTACATAATTATGTTCAAATTTTATATAATAACAAAAACTGACTATTTACGTTTTTTTTTAATTTTAGAGGTTTTTGATTATATGAAGAAATCCTGGTTGGATCCGTACCGTGAAAAGTTTGTATCATGCTGGATTAACAAAACTATCAACTTTCATCAAACTACGACCAACACGGTTGAGGGCATGCATGCAACACTAAAAAGTCACTTTCCAAGTCATCGCAACACACTGGATAAACTTGTACTGTATGTTGATCATGTTGTTGATAGACAATACACCGAGATTAGTAGTAGCTTTGAAACAAGCCTCTGAAAAGTGATGACGCACCACAAGAAGCAGCCCATGCTTGCATATATTCTCAGAAAGGTTTCAATATATGCGATTGAGCTTTTGAGTAGGGAACTAAAACGTAAGGAAGACGGGTTGAGAGCCTACGGTGCAAGCTGTGGTTGCCAACTTTTTACCAGCTGTGGTTTGCCATGTGCCTGTCGTTTGGAAAAGTTGGAAAATAAAGGTAATTAATATCTTTGACCTTTCTCGTTATGATTTTGCCACCTAATTTGTTTTCATCCACAGGTCAGCAACTCCGGATCACACACATATACGTGTTCTGGAAGAAGCTTGACTTCAATCCTGCAAAGAAAAACATAGAGGATATCGATGTAGACGCGGAATTTGAAAAATTGAAACAAAAGATCGATCCAACACCCCCTCAAGTGAAAAGGAGCTTCTTTGAAAAGTTTCAGCAAATCCTCAATCCAGGGAACAATAACAAAAAACCTCCTGTTGTTCTGAAGAAAACTCGTGGTCGCCCAACATTGAAAACGCAGGAAGAAAGAAAGGTTGAAGCCGCTAGAAAAAGCTCGTACATTCCGTCGGAAGAAACTTGGGTCGAGGCCTCAGATGATCTTCCCCGTCACAGCTCGTACATATCACCCGAAGATTCTAGAAGACAAAAGAATACCAAACCGATCAACCTACACCCTGATTTCCCGATGATCAAGCTCGGTCCTAAGACGGATATAGCGATCCGCACCTACGCATCTCAGATTCCCGAAGGGATCCATCCATACATCGTTAGAATAAAGGATGTGAAACCAGATGGTCATTGTGGGTTTCGATCGGTGGCTGTTGGGTTAGGAGTGAAACAAAATTCATATTTGATGATCCGGAAACAACTTATAAAGGAGTTACGTACGAACGAATCGCTTTGGAGGCAGGTTTTCGATCCGGAAAACATAGGACATTATGATGCGCTGCTTAGACGGATCGATTTCAAGGGGGTGGGACGAGCAGATATCGAAAATTACATAACGATGCCTGATACGGGGTTTCTTATTGCCCAACGATACGGTGTGATTGTTCACACCTTCGACATGCGTAGGAGCGATACAATTTTCCCTCTGCTGGGCGGGCCAAACGAAGCTGAGGAACCTCACCTGGTGGTTGCGGTTGTGTTCGTCGACCGTGGGCATTTCATACACGTAGAGCTTGGAGGTTGTTATCCAATGCCTCCCCCAAACCTACTCTGGACAGCGAACAGAACAGAGCGCGCAGCAGCCTGGCATACATTATACAGGGATCAGATCAACGCGTACGAAATGCTTACGTATCGTGCCCCTGACCTTAGTGTAACCCCATATGTTCACGATGTAGGTTAAATGTGTTTAATAATAATCACGTTTGTGTTTGTTCAATATATGCGTTACATCACGTTAAAAACCGAATGTCACCGACACGACCCAAAATGACAATATACATCATAATACTACAATTAATGAAAAAATACGTCATGTTCATGTACGGTAGGCGGCTGATACACATAACACCTCTCACAAGAGTACTTGTGCTTTCAAACCAAAATGATACGATATAACGGAATAAGACATCAAACGTAACCGATTTGATTCGGAACTTGCAGTATAGTCCATATATAATAAAAAATGATGTATAATGGAAAAAACATAAAATTTAGACTATTATCGACGCGTTTGTGAATTAAAAACAATTTTAAAAAAATAAAAAAAGGCCCTAAACGCCCCGCTTTGACCTAAGCGACCCGCTTTGACCCCAAAGCGCCGCGCTATGGCCATAGCGGGGCGCTTCGATCCCTCGCTTAAACCAAAGCGGAGCAGCTTCTCCCCCATTTCAAACCCCACACACAAACACACACACAAGGTGCGATTTACACACACTTGAGCCGGATCATCAACGTTTTCAAGCTTTCAACCGCTGAAAGGTACGATCAAACTTCATTTCTTGTTTTGGTTCAAGTTATGTGTTTCAGTTTGTTTGATTTTTATTTGATTTGGGCGTGTGGATCGATCTGGTGGGCTGTTCTTCATCACGAAGAACCAAAGCGCCGCGCCGAGGCCAAAGCGCGGCGCTTTGGTTCATGTTTATTATTATTTTTTAATATTATTTGTTTAATATTATTTGTTTAATATTATTTGTTTAATATTGTTTGTTTATTATTTAAATTATATTTAATATTATTTGTTTATTATTTAAATTTTATAAATAAAATTATTTGTTTATTATTTTATATTTAATATTATTTGTTTATTATTTAAATTGTTTAAATAATATTATTTGTTTATTATTTTATATTTAATATTATTTGTTTATTATTTAAATTGTTTAAATAATATTATTTGTTTATTATTTAAATTGTTTAGTAATATTATTTGTTTATTATTTTATATTTAATATTATCTTGTCAACGTGCAGGGATGGATTCCTCCGATGACGAGATTGAGCAAATGGAGGCTGAGGGAGATGTGGGAGAGGAGGGAGAGCCGGCATGTCCGTACCTGCAGTTTCCGTCGGGGTCACGGGCGGGGGGAGATGCGCGAGGTTGCGCACCATCCCCATTGGGGAGCATGTAGGGATAGACTGGGGCCTGCTGGAGACCGTGGGAGAGGCCGCGTGGGCGCGTGAGATAGTTGGACTAGATACTCCTTGGTCGCGCCTATTTAAGTTAGCGATGGAGGACTCGTACCCTGAGCTTACGTGGGAGTTTCTTTCCACGTTTACATACGCGCCGCATCCGGCGGATTACGTGGAGGACCCGGATTTTCCAGTCCACGAGGTTACATTCCGTCTCGCCGGTCAGGAGTTTCAGATGAGTGTGCGGCAGTTTGCTGTCCATACAGGTTTGTTTAAATAATATTATTTATTATTTTATATTTAATATCATTTGTTTATTTAATGTTATTTGTTTATTTAATATTATTTGTTTATTATTATTATTTGTTTATTTAATGTTATTTGTTTATTTAATATTATTTGTTTATTTAATATTATTTGTTTATTTTATATTATTTGTTTATACAGGTTTGTTCACAGAGGCCGAGCTTGATACTGATTTATATACGCAGGCGGTTAAGATGATGGACAGGCAGACGCTTATCAGTTTCTGGAGGGCCATTTCCAGGGTTCCCTTTGGGAAATCCTGGCAAAAGGCCACCACCATTAAAGACCCCTTGTTCCGATACCTGCACCATGTTATCGCGGCAACTATCGTGCCGCGGGGTGCCAGCAGGGAGAAGGTCAACCTCAGTGACCTTTTCTTTCTATACTGCCTACTGCGACGACAACCCTGCGATCTAGCAGCCTGCCTGGCAGATTACTTTGCCACAGCATACCACCGGCAGCTCCGCGGGTGGGTGCACACTGGCTCATACATCACCGCCATCGCACGCTCGCTCGCTCGGGCTCGTGCCCGAGCATGATCCGGTGCTGTCCGCTCCGGTCCCGTCTACCAGGTTGGGCCGCGCGTCAGTTTTTAGCATGCAGATCACCCGTACCTTTGATGTTGGTCTGAGGTTTAGGGGCGGAGACGGGCTGATTTGGCAGCCGGAGCCGGTGCCGGAGGTCATCCCGGTTGTTATTGAGGTGAGGCCTGGAGTGTTGGCCCCTCCTGATGTTCAGGCGGCCGCTCGGCAGGCTCAGCTACAGGCTCTGGGACTCGATCAGTTCCCGGGCCAGCCTCAGGCTGAGGCTCAGGCTCAGGCTGAGGCTCAGGCTCAGCCTATATTAGAGGATCCGGCTCAGGAGGAGCAAGTCGAGGAGATCCCGGTACCACCAGTTCAGCCAGCTCCTGAGCCGCCACAGTACCCGCAGCACGTTTACGCTGACCTGCCTCCGGTAGCGCGTGAGGTGGCTCGGGACTTCGACCGGCGCCTCAGACGCCAGGCCGCACGCCAGGACTGGATCATCGAGACGCTCGTTTCTCTACGAGAGCTCGCTGGGTTGCCTCCACTTCCCCTCCCACCGTCCCCACCGCACGAGGATTAGTACCTTAGTTTGTTTGTATAGTGTTTTGTTATGTATTATGTAGTCAGTTGTACCTTTTTGTTTTGTATGTACAAACTGATATATATATATATATATATATATATATATATAGGGTAGGGTTCATGAGTGAACAATGGTGTATTAGTGAACAAAACGAACTCATCCTGACCATTGATTTTGTAGATCTAGATTTTTCATTTAGTGGCAAGATTGTAATTATGTTTTGTAACTTCCATGTATTTTAATGAACACAAGGGTATAATTGTATTTTTCTCTCTTCATTTAATTAATTGATTTTTTTTCTCTCTTGATTTCTCTTTCCAATTAAAAGAATATTTAATTATATTCTCTATACTTTTCTTTCACCAATTACCTAATTTGAGATCTGAATAATTTAAAAAAAATACAAATATTATCAAATATTGTTTCATCTATAATACGATTAAAAATATTTAATAACATTCTCTATATACTAATACACGGGTGTATAAGTCTGGTATTTACCGACCTATATACACATATGTACTTGAATAATACACATGTATATACGTCTGGTATATACCGACATGTATACACATATGTACTTGAATAATACACAGATGTATAAGTCAAGTGTATACCGACCCGTGGAAACAAGATGTAATAATACACAGGTGTATAAGTCCTTTATATACCGACTTGTATACACATACATTAAAAACATAATTTAATTAGGCTTAAATATTTATTTTTAAAAAGAACATAAGATGGAACAATATTTGATAATGTTTGTATTTTTTTTAAATTATCAAATATCAAGTTAGGTAATTGGTGAGAGAAAAAAATATAGAAAATGTAATTAAATATTCTTTTAATTAGAAAGAGAAATCAGGAGAGAGAAAAAAATCAATTAATTAAATGGTGAGAAAAAAATCAATTAATTTAATTAGGCTTAAATATTTATAAACAAAAACCGGGAAGATTCATCGTTGTGAAAAATACGGTATTGATTTCTAGACTAGGTCTTGCGTCTTGGATATCTGATTCTAGATTATTTGAGTCTTCCATCAAAGGTTCGTAAATGATAAATTAATAGATGAGATGATGAATTTCGAAAAATATTTTTAAGATAGGAGCAAATCAAGGATAAAAGTAAATGAAATCTCATGGTTTCCTAAATATAGAAAGTGTAACTGATTATTGATCATAAAAGAATAATGAATTAATAAAAAATTAAATATAAAATTACAATCTTATCCTTCTCATCAAAAAATCAAATGAATGGATGAGATTAGTTCACACAGTTCACAAACAAGGATGTTGTTCACTCATGATCCCTATCCTATATATATATATATATATATTGCAGTTAATCTTCTATTTACATCACGTTGGTTTTGGATTGTTTACGTTTAATTCTTATGGCTTTCTGTACAATTTATTTAACGTGTTCGTTTAATTTAACAAAATAAACTAGGTTAACAGTTTATAAAGACGCACTTATATTATATACGTTCTATAAAAATAATGACGTAAAAAAACGTAATTATAAAACAACTATGAAATATATGTAACTAATATTTTATAATAATAATAAAACTCAAATACAATTTTTTCCTCCAAAAAAACACTACCAAACTAACCCACATCCCACCTATTTAAAAAAAAACAACACAAATTGCTGCACACGGTGTTTGTCTTTTTGCACACTCAAAGCGTGTAGGATCGGTTTGCGACCCGAACGAGTCGTTCAGAAGAAACTTAGTCCGTTTCAGAGGCGGAAACTAAGAAACGGATGTCTAAACAGCTTGCGTATCACTTTAACACTGATTATATTGATAATAACACGTATACAATCAGTCCTCACACCGACAGCACTTCGGTATGGAATTTCTAGAACTGTTACAAATGACAATCCAACTAACCTATATATCGTATGTTAGATTTCGCTTGAAGCTTGATACATATGTTCAAGCGAAATCTTCAATTACAATTTAAGCGAAATCTTCATTACATTTTGTCTTCAAGCGATATCTTCAATCTACAATCTGAAACAATTTTTGTCTCTTGTGATGATGTCACTTGTGATATCATATATGTGATGTCACTTGTGATGTCACATATATGATGTCACTTGTGATGTCACGCTTGTTCAAATCCGCAACGAACCCGAGACTCGACATAAGACGAAGATGACAGATGAATGCACCAACAGACTCCCCCTCAGATGTTGACGAGTCTTAAGTGTCGAGTCTTCTCAATCTTCAGTCTTTATCAGTCTTTGAGCTTTCTTCAGGATCTCTACCTGGCTCTATTCTAACTCCAATTTTCTCTCTATAACAGACTCCCCCTCAAAACATGTTGGGATCGTAGTCTGGCTTTTACAGAATTTCAGAATCCTCAGGTATCAGAACCTGGCACTCTATTTGCTATCCTGCACATCCTCTACCCAAAAATAAGATTCACAAGAATAAAATATTTAACAATTTATCAAATATCATGTACCAACACTGACTCTTCTCCAATCAATATACAATCAAACACTAACAATGATCATTTTCATTTCAAACCTCTTCAAACAAACTTTCCCAAACCTGTTCGTCATGTTTAGCACTCGGAATTTTGAAAATCAGCTTTTCAATACCAGTTGTCGAAAATCTTTTTGTATTTTTCAAAATTTTATGCTAAAACACACTAAAATCTTTTTGTAATTTTTGATTGTAATGAAATGCAATAAAGAAATATTTACAAACAATATTTTTGTGAGTTTGTGCAAGAGGATCATATCAGTTTCTGAGACAAAACACCAACACCGTTAAGCTTTAAATCATTTTAAGTTCTAAACGATTCACTTAGATTGTCAGTATGTTTGTCCACTTAAATTTTCACACAAAGTTCAATTGATCCGAGATATGAGATTAATGTTTTAAGCACTTAAACTTATCCGTGTGTCCCACTACTTGAATATACTCCCGTATCCAGATCCCAATATTCAGTCTTACAGGTGAGTATACCACAGATGATATCTGTAAGGGGAATAAATTATGCAACCGTGATAGCTCAGGTCAGAACTTCCGTTCAGCAGAGAGCCTAGTTGACTTTAAGGTGTGTCCCCTTTAGAGGATCTTTTGAATTACAACAGCCATGATTAGCATTTTTCAATGTTTCATCATTTTTTAGCTGAGGGTGGTGCTATATTTCAAGCAAGCAGAAAGTATTCTCCGGGGACTAGGCCATTGCTTCCGCAAAATCAGAAGTCCCGGGATAATACCCCAGATATCACTGAGCATAAAGACCTAGTATCTCAGAATAAGGGACCTTTCAAACAAGATTTCAGGGGTTACCTATATATCCAAGCAGTTTTGTTACCCACAGAATAAGCAAGTTTGAAATTTAGGTTTATATCTCATCACAATCTACTAAATGTGCAAAAACCTACTGACATATCCACAGTAAGATTGTTTATTACATTTTTCTTTCCAATTCTTTAGCATGTTGTGACAGTCCACTGATGTACTATCATTTCCTCTTTTACGCAACAAAAACTCATTTTTTGAATTTTATCATGTTTTTGGCTTTTTCAAATTTTCTAATGTTTTTGGATTTTCTTGAAATTTCTACTCCCCCTAAAATGCAAACACATTTTAGGAAATTTGAAAGTAAACTGTACAATAAAATGACAACCGATATCGAATTGCTTCAATTCGCCATCCACTTGGCATAAACAATCAGAACTCCCCCTCACAACAAACTATTTTCTCATTTAGATTTCAAAACACTTAAGTTTGTTTTAATCAAAATGATTTTTCCGGAAAATAAGTTTGTTTTTACCACTTGTAGAGTTAGAGGTTTGGTTCATCACATTGTTTTTTAACCTCTTGTAGAAAATCAGATACAACTTAATGTCCCTGATTTACCACTTGTACGAAAAACACAATCAAATACACAGAATGATGCCGATTCCTGATCCACGATTACCAACTTGGGATCTCCGGCAAGTCCACAGACTTACTGTTCGTAGTATGAGCCATCCCAGTCACGAACTAGGGATGGTTCAATTTTCTCCTTCTGCATCTTCTTCTCATAAAATTCTTTAACCCCTTTGACTTTTCGATCAATCATTTTACCAAAAATGTATTTCACAGTGGGGTTAAAGGCTTTTTCAACATCAAAAACCTTGTTATCATCATAAAATTGGTTTGATATCTCAACTTTACCAATTTTCTTCTTAAAATTTTCATCCTTTAACGGTGGAAAATGAACATCATCCATTTGAGGGACTGAAGTTTTCAATTTTAACTCAACCTGTGGCTCTTCTGATTTTATGGAATCAGATTCATCGCCAGAAGATAGCTCCTCTGATTTTGACCCATCAGAATCATCGCTAGAACTATCAACAGACTTCTTAACAACCCATTTCTGGTTGTCAAGATTTCCTCTTTTCTTGTAAAACCTGTTTGAACTTTCACCAATTTCAAAAATCGAATTTTTGAACAATTTAGTTCTGTCAATTGGTGGTTCAAACATAACTTCTTTTTCTTTCTGTTTACGAAAAACTCCCTGTTTTAATGGTATTGCCTTACAACAATCTCTGGCAATATGTCCAACAGTGTTGCATTGGAAACAGGTTCTCGTATCTTTCCTTTGTCCAGCAAACTTCATATCTTCTTGCTTCGTTGCAAGAAACTCACTATTTGACTGCCTCCAAAACCTTTTCTTTTCTTCCTCATCTCTTGATGTACCTGAAACAAATGTCATCTTTGCTTTAAAATCACGAACATATGTTTCATTTTTCTGTTTTTCTGTTGGAGTAAAACCAAGACCTTTCTTTTTGAAATTACGGTTAGGGTTTGGTTTCTTGTGAAAACCAGAACCAGAACTATAACCTTTTTTCTTGTTTAATCTTTGTTGTACTCTTGAGGTGTATTTTTTAGGTTTATCAATAAGATTTACATCTTTTAATTCAGAAATATTGATTTCTGTTAGTTTGAAAATCTTTTTGATCATCTCAGTTTTTACACCTCTTAGTGGAAATTCCTCATCAGAATATAATTTGTCGGAATCATTCAATGTATATGCAACTTTGAATGTTTCGTCACTCAAATTAGATTTTGATAATAGGAATTCTTTGTTGTAAACCCTTTTAACTGAAGAATTTTGACTGTTGGCCGTCGAACTCGAACTTTCAGAACCAGACTTTGACTCTGACTCTGACTTTGACTCCTCAGTTTCATCTTTATCCAACACCTGATCGACGACTTTCTTAATTAACTCGGACTCATGATCAGTGTCAGATGATGTAAACACGACATCAATATTTTCTGGCAAATTGACTGACGACTCCGACTCCCATTGTAAATTTGTTGCTTTTTCGACTCTTTCCTGATTTGGATTCCTGGGCAAATATCCATTTTCTAGCGGGGGTGGACATTTGTTATAACTGACTTCTTGTTTCTTACCAGAATCCTTCTTGTCAATCTTTTTCTTTGTATCATTCTTCTTCTTGTTCTTCTTTTCTGGAGTCTTTTCTTCAGTCTCTTTTCCATCATCCTTCTTTTCTTCAGTTACTTCATCTTCTTCAAATGCCTTCATACCTTCAACAGTTGGATAAATCCTGTCAATGACATAAGAAGTACATGAGTAACTTTTCAACAAACGATTAACTCTTTCAGTTTCAATTCTTTGCAATTCCAGTTTCTGTTCAAGAGCAGCACACTTCTCAATGTAATTGTTCACCACTTTTTGCTTCGTCATAAAAGCTCCTTGAAGTGTTTTCATTGCTGTAGCTTGTTCTTCACTTGTTTGGTTGTACTGATTCATCGCTTTGTTCAGTACATCGTAAGATTCCTTCAAACTATTCAAGTTATAGATCAGTGTACTGTTTTGTTTCTTCACAGCTTCACAGTTTTCACACTTCACTGAAATCTTCTTTGCATCAACTTCATCTTCAACTTTGAACTTTGCAACTTCAACTTTTACTTTCCTTTTGATTACTGGAATTTCTTCATCATCACTACTCACTGGAGTCTTGACCTTTTTCTTCTTCTTTTTAACCTTTTCATCTTCACTATCACTTTCAGCAATCAGTTTCATATCAGCATCAAATTTTCTCGCCCAATACCCAATATCATCATCACTGTCCTCTTCAACTCGGGCTACAAAAACTTTGTGAGCTGTATCTTGATCAGGAACATAATCATCCCAAGTGAAATTTTCCCAACTAAATCCTTCAGGTAACTTTTCGTCGTCTTGATCTATTATCAAAGCACTACCATTAACTCTCTTTAAAGAATCTTGATTCACCGCACACGCTCTCTTTCCAGAATCTTCAATCACATCCCTTCCATGTGCAGTTTGTGCTTGATGTTGACGTTGTTGAGATGGTTGCTGAGCAACTTGATGGTAGATGGCCTTTCGATAGTAATCATTGTTGTTGTTAAACGGATTTTGAGCTCCACTTGCTTCGCGGTTTTTGCACTCCCTCTTGAAGTGTCCTTTTTCCCTGCAACGAAAACAAGTGACTTTAGATTTGTCAAAACCTAAAGTAGAAGTACCAGCCTCACGAAGATCATCTCTTCCAGTGATTTGCTTGAATTTCTCAGCTCTTCTCAACACGCTGGCCAAGCACCATTTTATGTCCATCAGTTCCATCTCTTCAGCATCGATCTGGTCGTAATCTTCCTTTGTCAGCATTGGATTCCCGATTCGACCTGCAACAAAACTACCATAAGATTCAAGAACAGTTCCCAATAAAGACATGTGACTCTTAGCAATTTCTGCTGAATATTCTTCATCATTTTCCAAATTCAGTACAATGTTGCACTGAAATTTCTTGCCATTCTTTGTTGTTGAAATGTTCGGGTCAAAAGACGGAAATGATGTGAAACTTGTTTTGCTGTTTGATCCTGATGATGAACTTCCAGAATCATTCTTGGCGTTGTAAGCAGTTTCTTTTTTTGGAGATAGATTTGTAGACTTCTCATTCACCCCTGCTTTGTAATACAACCCAATATCCTGTTCACCATCGAAATCTTTCATCCGAATAACCTTTCTCTGCTCCATCTCCTGGGCTTCAATCTTTTCGATAAACTTGCTCAGTGTCAAATCTTTAAAACCTTTCTTGTTTCTTAGCATCATGAGATAAGTACCCCATGTTTCATACGGTAACGCATCTGATAATTTTTCAATCAATTCCTCATTGTCTTTATTGATCTTCAATCGTTTCATATTTGCCAACAGATTGCAGTATCTCTCAATTATTTGCTTAGTGTCCTCATTTTTCAATCTTCGAAACAAATCAAACTCTTTTTTCAGTAAAGACTTCTTGTTCTTGACCATTTCCTCACTGCCTTGAAACTTTGACTTTAACGCTTTCCAGATTGAATAAGATGTTCCATTATGTTGTAATAGAACCAGGATGTCTTCTTTAACTGCTTGTTGAATCAGACTTAACATCATCTTCTCATCTTTGTATTTCTTCCGGTTTTCAGCACTAAGATCTTTAATCGGAATTTTCTCTTCATCGTCATTCATTGGTCTAACGTATTTTGTTTCGACATTCTCCCATGCATCTAGATAATTTGCCTGTACCCAGTTTTCAAACTTTTCTTCCCAACTCTTGTACTCCTCGATGTTCATGAGTTTCGGAGGTTTTTGCATCGTTCCCGTTTCGTTTTCCATCATCGTGTTCTGTGCCATAGTAATCGAGGAAACCGGAGTAGCGAATGCGTTGTAAAAATCTTCGTTCATGTTTTGGTTTTTCAACTAAACTGTATCACCTTGTGAAAATACCTGTCGAATACCTGTCGAACAAAACAAACAACAAACAGTTTAAAGACTTATCAATTAACTGAAACAGACTAATACTCGAACTGATGATTTTCTGTGCGGACTGAACGTTGACCAACTGTGCGGACTTCTAGGACCCGAATCGAATTCAAGTGACTTGACCCTTTGAAATCTTTGAACTTCAAATCGTACGAACTGACAAGTGAGTCGATGACGTTAATACGCGACTAGACTGACAAAACAACTGATCAATCTGTGCAAACCAGAATTTTCTTTCGTGAGAACTGACAAACCCCAGAAACTCAAACCACGCGACCTGACTACTAACAACACTTCCAGCAAACAGATAACGTAGTATTGCACGAATTTAATGAATCAAACACATAATACAAAATCTACATGGACTGATATATTTTTTAAGAACAACAAGGGTTGTTAACAATTCTAAACCAAACACATATAATAGAACCTAAATGAGATTTATACAAACTGATGTAAAAGACGAATATCATGCATATACATCGAAAACAATGAACTAACAATTAGCACATGCCACTAGAGCTACACTATCACATGTATTGATTACAAATCACATGCTAACTGACATCCTTTATCTAAACAAATTTTCTTTGACTAATATCACACAATTCAAAAACACATTTAAATGAACTCAACTAGACACATGTCATCTTTGAATTTTTTAAACTTGCCGACAATTTTTAAAATAATATCACACTATATCGGTTGGACCTCGAAACCCATATTCACATGATCACATTAAAACTATGCAGATTTCACATGTATATGTCTTTGTTTGATAATAACCGATTGACAATTATCACTTAAACAAGCACAATTCGAGACTTTTGTGTCACATGTACACCATCATGATCTGACAAAATGCATTGATACTTTCAATTCAAAAACATGCAAATGACAACATGTATCCGACAACAGTTTTAGCATATGATTAAAAAATCTGATTGGACCTCATATCCCACTTGCTAAAACACTTTTTATAGTTTAATCACAAATCAATGCAAGCACTCAATAGATTCACACTATTCAATGTATTTTCGATAATATCACATGTACCAATTTACTTCACATGTAACATCTGACCCAATCAACAACTTTTGTTTAAAGTATCACACAATTCAATTAACTTTCACATGAATTACTGAACCATTTTCAATCGGTTGGTCGGTTTCACAATACACGAGGTAAACTTCAAGTGAAACAGTTTCGCTTCAAACACCACCAAACTTCAAGCGAATTCTAACACAATTCTCAAGCGAAATCTTTAATTTCGCTTCAAACTCTAACTTTTTCAAGCGATTTCGCTTCAACTATTCAAGCGAAATCGTGTAAAATAGTTGCTGATGTCATCATATGTTCGAACACTTGAAGCGAAATCACACAAAATTACAAGTTTTAGGCTGATTTTAATGCTGAAACTTTCCAGGAACTGTTAAAACATGATTATGCGTGATATATGAGAATTTTAGTTGATTTTATCCGTTAAAAGTTTGAAATTTTCGAAAAGAATGGTGTAGAAACAGAAATCGTGGTGAAAACCAGCTGTTTTTGGCAAGAACTCCTCGTCCTGAGCTCTGATACCAATTGTAGGATCGGTTTGCGACCCGAACGAGTCGTTCAGAAGAAACTTAGTCCGTTTCAGAGGCGGAAACTAAGAAACGGATGTCTAAACAGCTTGCGTATCACTTTAACACTGATTATATTGATAATAACACGTATACAATCAGTCCTCACACCGACAGCACTTCGGTATGGAATTTCTAGAACTGTTACAAATGACAATCCAACTAACCTATATATCGTATGTTAGATTTCGCTTGAAGCTTGATACATATGTTCAAGCGAAATCTTCAATTACAATTTAAGCGAAATCTTCATTACATTTTGTCTTCAAGCGATATCTTCAATCTACAATCTGAAACAATTTTTGTCTCTTGTGATGATGTCACTTGTGATATCATATATGTGATGTCACATATATGATGTCACTTGTGATGTCACGCTTGTTCAAATCCGCAACGAACCCGAGACTCGACATAAGACGAAGATGACAGATGAATGCACTAACAAAGCGCCCCGCTTTGGCCATAGCGGGACGCTTTGAGTGTGCAAAAAGACAAACACCGTGTGCGAATAGACCAGACCTTATTTTTTGTTTGGGGGAAACAAAATTAATTGGGTTTTTTATTTTTATTTTTTTTTGAACGATAGACTTTTTTGTATTAATTGGGTTTATATAATCCGTATTATTAATTTTATATATAAGTAAACTATTCAATTTTTTAATCATGTAAAGTTACACTGGGTCATTAACCACATATGTTATCTTGGATGCAAATCAATGATCTAGGAAATGTGGTAACCATTTTATGTCAAACTCAATGGAATTTTGTTTATTGATCATATCATGAACCCATGTTATTTGTAGACCAGATCATCTCCGTGTGCTATTTGCAGCATTTCGCCCTTTGAAAGATTCTTGTTAGAGAGTTGGCAGTTGTGTTTGCAGCAAAAAATATGGTAAGTTTATTATTTGCACAAAGGATGTTAATATATTTTGTTGCATAGAGGCACGTTCATTTAAGAATCATGTTGAGAATTGCGTGATCCACATAAGAACACATATACATAGTGCTTCATGAAAATAGTAACAAAAATTAAAAAATGTGTATATATTTTGTATTAAACTTCTATTGATGTAAGTATTATATTTATGACAAGGGCTGCTCTTAAGTTCATTAGGGTCTTTCGTGCGTGTCACCCTCATGGCGAGATCATATCATTACAGCCCAATATACCATTCTCCTCCAAGACGTAATCGTTACTTTAGGTATGTTCAATTAATGAAAATCGGGATGTGACGATTTTGACCCTTCTATCGATTCAGGTTATATTTAATCTTGAATTTGTTAAATAGAAAGGTTTTCTAAAAAGAAACTTAGGGCATGTTTGGCTAAGCTTATTTTACCTAAAAAGGACTTTTTGTGAAAAAGGCTTATTGCCTTTATGACTTTTTAAAAAGAGTTTTTAAAAAAGTGTTTGGATTAGTTTATAGGGTGAGAAAAGTCAATAAGTTGTTTTTTAAAAAGTGTTTGGCTTAGCTTATTGATGTAAAATGATCAAAAGCTAATAAGTCAATAAGTTGGTTTAAAAAGTCACAACATCCTAACTTATCAAAAATGACTTTTTCTCCTATACAAAAAGTCATTTTGAAACATTCTTTTAGGTTTGCCAAACACAAAATTTCCTTATTAACTTTTTGAAAAAGCTAATAAGTCAATAAGTTGGTTCAAAAAGCTTAGCCAAACATGCCCTTAGAAGAGTTGTTGTAAGCAAACCCACTTAACTTTCCACTTATAAGTAGTGGTTAGACCATGCGTAGTCGTTGGGGTGAATAATGCCCCACCCTAGGGCGTTTTACGCCATGTGGCAGCCCAGTCAGCAATGAGGCATTATTGGGCGTTTTTAAAAAAGGGGTGTAGTGGGGATGTGGGGCATTATGTTAAATGAGATGTAATATAACTAAGTAAAACAAAAACCATCAAAAAATCTTATTAGATAAAAAATAGGAAGATGGAAGGTGATTGAACAAAGAAAGGGGGCAAGGCGTGTTTTAAATCACGTTGGAGAGGTTTTTTTAAAAAATAACGCCCAAACACGCCCCGGGGGGGTGGGGAACCGGCGTTATTGGGCGTGATTGGTGACAAATTTTGAAAAATCCACGCCCACTACGAATGGACTTAGTATAAATGATTTTTAAAACCTATTTATTCTGCCATTCTTTTACTATTCCATAATAAAATATTTTAGTAAATGTTCAAAATTAAAAGTCCCTCTCAAGTTTTTTTTTTTGGAAGGTGACTTTCACTGTACAGGACCTAGGTCACCGGGTTCATGTCGAAGACATTCCCCCGTCAGCCCCGCTCTTCCGGACGCGATGTTCGATCGGGCCCCGGCCGTTGCGCAAGCTGACTTCCGCCCGGAAACCATACTGCCCCCACACGAGAGACTCACTGGGGTAACAGCTGGGTAAAACCGGGTTGCCCTCAAGACCGCACCATGCCTCGGTAGGATACGATCCATCATTGGGACGCCCCCCCCCCTAAGACCACAAGTGGGAGTCGAACCGACGACCTCCAAGGAGGAAGCCGACCAACTTAACCCCATGGGAATAACCCACTGGGCCACGGGAGGAGGATATCCCTCTCAAGTTGATGTAAATGTTCAAAATTGAAAATTCCCTCTCAAGTTAAATCAGTTTAGAGTCATAATTTTATCAATCTTTGGACTTATTACTTCCCCTCCTTCCCAAAATTCCCTCCAAAATAAGTCATTTTCCCACTAACCCAAAATTTCCTCCAAACTAATTTGTAAAATTTGTCACCTTTTCAAAACTTATTAATATTTCCCCTCATGGTTTCACCACTCGTGTTCTTCATGACTTCATCATCGTTAGCTTTGATCATTGATCCTAAGCTTTTAAATATGTATGAGCTGATTTTAGGTTGGAACTTTATAATTAAATTTAAATAAGTGAAAATAAAAATACAACAACGGTCTTCTTAGCCCAATGGTTCCTATTTACGCATCTCTCCCAAAATAGTCGGGACAAATACTATTTTTTAATTACCAATAACTCATTCTTTATTTTCAAATTTTAGGTATTCCTAAGTTAGTCCTAACATTTATTTTGTTTTAAAAAGAAATATAATTTACAAATATCATATATCACCAACACAATAATTGAAGTTTTCTTTTACTATTTACAACTCAGATCTTTCTTTACTATTCTTTTTGTTTTCATTGAATTAGACAACCTTTTAAAAAAAGAGTTGCATCAGATTTTTAACAATGCAACCATTATAACAAAAGTTACAAATTTCAATAAAATTTGCAACTTTTTAAGAAAAGGTTGCAATTTGTAGTAAAATTCGTAGCTTTTAAATAAAAAGGTTGCATTTTCAACAAAATTTTGCAACCTTTTATGGAAATGGTTGCATTAGATCTTATAATGTAATCCTTATATCGAACGATGTTACATTAGAGTCAAATGCAACACAAATGAAAAGAGTTGCATTTAAAAAGTTGCATCAGCCTTATTTTCTAGTAGTGACCACCACCACCACCGCCAGCCACCACCACTGCCAGCCACCACCACTGGCCACCACCACCGCCGGCCACCACCGCCGGCCACCACCACCACTCACCACCACCTCTCACCACCACCACCACTAGCGCTGGCCACCACCACCAGCCACCACCACTACTCACCACCACCGGCCACCACCACCACTCACCAGCCACCACCACTACTCACCACTACCACTCACCACCACCACTCATCGGCCACCACCACTACTCACCACCACCACCACTCACCACCACCACTCACCAGCCACCACCACCACTCACGGGTCAATAACCTAGTGTTATTATAAAACTTTAGCGAATAAACGTCCTATAAAACTTATGTTTTACGACTCAAATATCAAGTGTCATATTACTGTGTTCATAATGATTAAGCGTCCTATAAAGATTAAAGTTATAAGACCCTAGTGTCAAGTGTCCTATTAAGTTATGTTATAATAGAACTCTAGCGAATAAGCGTCCTATAAAACTGATGTTTTATGACTCAAATATCAGGTGTCCTATTACAGTGTATTATAATAACACCACAATGATTAAGCGTCCTATAAAGGTTAAATTTATAGGACCCAAGTGTCAAGTGTCCTTTTAAGTTATATTATAATAAAACTCTAGCGAATAAGCGTCCTATAAAACTAATGTTTTATGACTCAAATATCAAGTGTCCTATTACGGTGTATTATAATAACACCATAATGATTAAGCGTCCTATAAAGTTTAAAGTTATAAGACCCAAGTGTCAAGTGTCCTATTAAGTTAAGTTCTAATATGACTTTGACTAGAAAGGGTCCTATAACACTGAACATTTATGACTTAACTACAACATGTCCTATTAAGTTATGTTATAATAGGACCTTAGATGATCAAGTGTCCTAATACAGTACCATATAATGGGACACTAACAATTAAATGTCCTATAAAGCACTTTATTATGATCTACATTTTAAGTGTCCTATTAAATTATATGATAATAGGACCCTAAAAAATCATCCATCCTATTAAATAGTTTTTTAGGACACCGGTTTAGTAGAGTATATTATAAAAGGACCCCAAAAGTTCATTAGTCCTATTAAATAGTTTTTTAGGACCCTCTTTTACAAGTGTCCCACAGAAAAGGTCCTAAAAAGCCATTTTTGTTGTCGTGGAACTGCCGTCGAAAGGTTAGGGTTTTCTAAAAGAAAAGGTTTCGTAACCTACTGCGTATTTATAAAGTTGAACGGTCAGCAGCTGGGCCTCTCGTGGGCTTCGATAAAGAATGGGCCGGCGAAAGTTGTTTGCGACGAAACATGGGATGTTTCGTCGGGTCCCCTTGTGGCGAAACCCCAAGGTTTCGTCGGGTTGTTCATGGCGAAACTCATAAGTTTCGTTGAGTAAGAATCATGGTGAAACTTCATATGTTTCGTCGAGATGATTCCTAACTTTTAAGCAGTTCACAAGTTTATGTAACTAAACACCTTAATCAAATTATTTAAGTAATAACACAAAATATCAAACAAACACCTCAAACATATAACTAACGTGTACAATTACAAGGCAAACAAGTTATGCAACACAATTGTGAAACAGATAGCGTGACGAGGAAAGACCTTGAAAACTCGGGTTGTCACATCATCCCCAACTTGAAAGAAATTTCGTCCCGAAATTTAGCACGTGGTCACTGAGGAAGCTAGTTAGGTTGCGTGGTTTCCTGGTTTTCCTGGGGTGTCACATCATCCCCCCGTTGGTTTGGAATTTCGTCCCGAAATTCCGCAGTAGCTTCAGCCTCAGTAGTGGTTTCGCTTTTCTCGAACAACTGGGGATACTTGAGTTTCATTTGGTCTCTCATTCGCAGGTAAACTCTGGGCCACGACGGGAGTTCCAACGAACTCGAACAAGCGGTATTCTGGTACGCTTGGAACCTTAACATCTCGGTCTGTAATCTCTACAAGTTCTTCGACGAATCGCAGCTTGTTAGGAAACTTTATTTGTAAGTATTGAAGAAAAACACAATCAACTGGATCTATGAAGAGATCACAGTCCTGAAGATCACGAAATAGAAAAAGAAGATCAGATGGGACAACTGGAATACATAGCATCTACTTCAAAGTATCACAAGTTGATCAAGAGCTGAATTGGATTATCAGAAGAGGTCATTTCTGATGGATCTGATGATATTTCTGATGAAATATCATCAGTATCTGACGATTCTGATCATCAAGGATTTTCTGATGATTTGTTCATCAGAATTTCTGATGAAGTGGTTTATCAGAATTTCTGATGAAATAACCCACTTGTCTGAAATTGGCTCTGTCCTGCCACACTTACCGAAGCAAGTTGACATTAAATGATATCATGATGAAAAAGGCAACTTGAACGTTGGAATCAATGAATATGTCAATTGGCTACTTTTTGCAGGAATTATTGTATGAATAAACTATTGTTTATTCATACAAGCCGTCTATAAATAGAAGGCTCAACCAGGAGAAGCAAAGCGAGTTTGAAGCTTAGCATTCACACATACATCTAAACTCCATTGCTCTCTCCCCCACAGAATTCAAGATTCGTTTCTATTAGATAATAATCTTACAATCACCTTGTAAACCATTTTTGTTTCAAAGTGATATAAACTTGATAATTCTGTAGGTCTTGTTTCTTGAAAGTCTGATTTCCATTTCCGCACATCTTTTTCACATCTACTGAAATCACTTGCCATATTACGTGAAAAGAAGTTGTTTTGAGCCTATACTGGGGCTAACAATTGGTATCAGAGCAGATTGAATAAACTATTTTCAAACGATCAATCACTCATCTTCTTTTCTCTAAATATGGCCAACTTTCAATCCTGGAATAATGCTTTTAACATTGGTTCTTTGTCTAAACCTCCGACTCTGGTCAGAGAAGAATACCCCCAGTGGAAAATCAGGATGGTCAATTTCCTTAATGGTCATGACCGAGCTTTGTTTCAATCCATTGAAAGGGGTCCACATACACCAATGACTGATATACCTGCTATTCCAGCAACTGACCAATCACCAGCAATCCCTGCCTCCCGCGCTCCTAAAAGTGAAATAAACTGGAGTGTGGAAGACAAGGAACTGGTGGCTGGGGATGAAAGGGCTAAGTCACTTTTAATTATGGCCATCCCCAATGACATATTTTCACAAGTTGATGCATGTGCATCAGCTAAGGAAATATGGGATCAGTTGGAAAACCTTTGTGAAGGAGGAGAAAGGATGAGAAGAAACAAGAGAACAAATAATGTCTCATCTTATGAAAGGTTTAAAAGTTTGCCAAATGAAAGGTTAAATGATACATATCAAAGATTTACAAAACTTTTAAACGAGCTAAAGAAATTTGGTATAACAAAATCAAACGATGAAAGAAACATAAAATTTCTTGATGCCCTTCCTAGAGAATGGAGAAGTCTAACCATGACTTTATCATCAACCTCAGAACTAGGAAACATGAGTCTTCATGACTTGTACAGCATCTTGATCCCCAGAGAGGAAGAAATATTTGAAGAAACCATTCAAAGAGGGGGATCTTTAGCTCTAATCTCCAACTCACAAAGATCAACAACAACAAATGATCCACAACCTTCAAACAGTCAAAATCTTGAAACCTCTGATGCATCATCAGACTTTTCAGCTTTTGCTGAAGCAATAACACTGCTCACCAAAACATTTGAGCAGAGGTTGAGGGGAGGTAACCAGAGATACCAGAGGAGTGATAAAGGAAGGATGGATGGAAGATCTAAAGAAGAGTTTAGATCTAAGGATAAAGGGAAGGCTGAAGTTGTGTGTTACAAGTGCAAGCAAAGAGGACATTATGCATCAGAATGCAAGACCAAAAAGCTGAAGGATGTTGCCTATTATGAGAAAAAGCTTGAAGAAGCAAAGAAGCAGCAACAAGTAACCTTAATTGCTGGAGCAGATACATGGTTATCTGATGATTCTTCGGATAATGAAGAAGAAGAATTGGCAAATTTTTGCCTCATGGCACTCTCTGAAGGACTACCAGAAACTTCAGAACAAAAGGTAAATTTAGACAATCTTGATCTTGAACACAAGCAAAACAAGCTCATGTCAGATTTTCTAAATCTGCAAGAAAAACATCAATCAGATATTAGAAAATCTGATGAGTTGCAAAGGACTTTGAATAAAATCATTCTTGAAAACCAACATCTTATAGAGGACAGTTTAGATCAAAGGGCAAAAATTGAGTTTTATGAAAATGAAAGAAAATATCTTTACAAGAAAATCAATGACAAAGAAATCAACGTAAGAGGTTTTCAACAGGCTAAAGATTTCATAAATTTTATTGAGTCCACACCAAAGAACAAAGGAGAGGGTTTAGGCTATACAAGTACTACAAGGTCAAATAGAAATAAACCCACTATCTTTGTAAAAGCAACTCATCAGATTTATGATAATTTAGTATCAGAATCTGAATCTGAATCTTGCAAATCAATCTGTTCTGAATATTCTTTTGACAAACCAAACTTCAAAACAAACAAGAGTGAATGCAGTCAAGAATCTGTAAAAACTCCAGAAGCAGTTCACTCATCTTTTCAAAATTATCCAATCATTCCATCACAAGAGGAAATATCAGAAAATTCTGATAACTCTTGTATGTGTGTTGACATACTGAAGCTTGTCCAACACCATCTTCAAAAGAAAAATGTAAAATCTGTTAATGGCTCAGCATATAACAGAATTTCTAATGCAAAACCAAGAAGAAATAAAAATAAAATGTTTCAAATTTCATCAGAAACAGTACCCAAGCATGCCTGGGTACCAAAAACCCTCTAATTATTTCATTTCAGGACCATCATGTGCAGCAAATCTGGTACTGCGACTCAGGAAGCTCCAAGCACATGACTGGGGACAGGAGCTTACTCAGCAACTTTGTTTCAAAGCTAGGTAGAATGGTAAATTTTGGAAATGGAGTAAAAAGAAGGGTCATGGGATATGGTTGCATAAAATATGGATGTTTGACCATAGAGAAAGTAGCCTATGTTGAAGGCTTAAAGTAAAATTTGCTGAGTTGTGGTCAATTCTGTGACAAAGGTTTTCAGGTAACCTTTTTACCAGAAAAATGCTTGTTAATAGGTATTGATGATAACAAAATTTATTTAAGTGGGAAAAGGATAAGAAAATCTATCTACTATTTTGACTTCAAAGAAGAAAGTGAACATCCAAAACTATGTTTATTTTCAAAACATAACAAAGGTAGTAGTTGGTTATGGCACAAAAGACTTGCTCATTTAAATTTCAAAAACCTAAGCATATTAGCAAGCAAAGGTCTGGTAAAAGGATTACCTTTG
Source organism: Helianthus tuberosus (assembly GCA_030545235.1). Classification (NCBI taxonomy): domain Eukaryota; kingdom Viridiplantae; phylum Streptophyta; class Magnoliopsida; order Asterales; family Asteraceae; genus Helianthus; species Helianthus tuberosus. Next base: position 55,215,191 of record CM060354.1, on the reverse strand, counting down.
ATATCCTCAAAGAAGGATAAAATTTGTGAAGCATGTGAAATGGGAAAATCCAAAAGAAGCTCACACAAATCAATTTCTGAGTCTTCTATTTCACAAAATTTGGAACTTTTACACATGGATTTGTGTGGACCCATAAGTACAGAAAGTTTTTCTGGAAAGAAATACATACTAGTAATAGTGGATGATTTCTCCAGGTACACATGGGTAGAATTTTTGAGAAAGAAAAGTGAAACTCCTGATCTGATCATTAATTTTATTAAGAAAATTGAAAATCTGTTAAAACTAACAGTGAGAAGGATCAGATCAGACAATGGAACAGAATTTAAAAATGCAAAAATTGAGAATTTCTTAGTAAGTAAAGGAATTTCTCATGATTTTTCTGCTCCAAGAACACCACAACAGAATGGTGTGGTTGAAAGAAGGAATAGGACCTTGGTAGAAGCTGCCAAAACCATGCTAGCTTATGCTAAATTGCCCACTCACTTTTGGGCAGAAGCTATAGCAAATGCATGTTTTACACAAAACAGATCCATAATCAACAAAAGGCACAACAAAATACCTTACAACATTATAAATGGAAGAATACCTAGTATAAAATTTTTGCATACATTTGGTTGTAGATGTTTTGTTTTTAATGATTTTGAAAGCCTTGAAAAATTTGACAGAAAAGCAGAAAAAGGCATTTTTCTTGGTTACTCTTTGTCCTCAAAAGCATACAGAGTTTTTATTCTCAACACCAGGACCATCAGAGAAATTTTGTATGTCTCATTCGATGACTCATCAGAAACAGAGGTTTCTGACGAGTACATAAAAGAAATAAACTTTTCTGACAAACAAGAAAATTATGAACATCTCTTTGAAATGTTAAATGAAGATTTCCTAGAACATGATAATGCCTACAAAAACAAATCAAAAGATTATTCATGTTCTAACCCTGCAGATCAAGTATGTAGTACATCAGGAATCCAGATTTCTGATACTTTTCAGACAAATGTAGTACCTGATCAGGGGGAAACTTCAAATCCATCAGAACCAACAACATTTCACAACAAGTTTAGATGGATCAAAGGACATGTTCATTCTGATATCATAGGCAATCCTGCAGATGGTGTCAGAACAAGATCTGCCACTGCACATGAGTGTGCATTCTCTGGGTTCTTAAGCAAGATGGAACCCAAATCTGTCAAGGAAGCTCTAAATGACCCTGACTGGATTCAAGCCATGCAAGAAGAGCTTGATCAATTTGAAAGGAGCAAGGTATGGGATCTGGTACCCAAGCCAAAAGACAAATCTGTCATAGGCTCAAAATGGGTGTTCAGAAACAAATCTGATGAGAACGGCATAATCACCAGAAACAAAGCGAGGTTAGTGGTCAAGGGTTACTGTCAACAAGAAGGTATTGATTATGACGAAACCTTTGCACCAGTAGCTAGGTTAGAAGCGGTAAGAATTTTTCTTGCTTATGCTGCATCTAAGGATTTAAAAGTTTATCAAATGGATGTAAAATCAGCTTTTCTGAATGGTAAAATTGAGGAAGAAGTTTATGTGCATCAACCAGAAGGCTTTGTTGATCCAAAATTTCAAAATCATGTTTATAGATTAAACAAAGCCTTGTATGGGTTGAAGCAAGCTCCTAGAGCCTGGTATGAAACTTTATCAAATTTCTTACTCAATTCTGGGTTTACCAAAGGAATTATTGACACCACTCTTTTTCTCAAATCACACAAAGGTCACACTTTGCTGGTCCAGATATATGCTGATGACATTATATTTGGATCAACAAATGAAAAATTTTGTGACAAATTTCAAAAATTGATGACCAGCCACTTTGAAATGAGTATGATGGGTGAGTTAACCTTTTTCTTAGGGTTACAGGTAAAACAAAGAATTGATGGAATATTTTTGAGTCAATCAAAATATGTGAAAACAATTCTACAAAAATACTCACTTGAAAACTGCTCTGTTTCAAAAACTCCCATGGCAACAGGGAACAAGTTAGATTCTGATAAAAATGGTATAAGTGTTGATATTAAAACCTATAGAGGGATGATAGGATCACTGCTTTATTTAACTGCAAGCAGACCAGATATCATGTTTGCAACATGTTTTTTGGCCAGATATCAATGTGATCCTAAAGAATCCCATCTGAAAGCTGTAAAAAGGGTTTTTAAATATCTCAAAGGCACATCAGAAATTGGTCTCTGGTATCCAAAGGATACAAACCTTGAATTAATTGCATACACAGATGCAGATTATGCAGGGTGCAAAATTGACAGGAAAAGCACATCTGGTGCCTGTCAACTTTTGGGAGGAAAATTGGTATGTTGGGCAAGCAAGAAACAAAATTGTGTTGCCACATCAACAGCAGAATCAGAATATGTAGCAGCAGCAAGTTGCTGTTCACAAGTGCTGTGGATGCAAACTCAACTGAAAGATTATGGAGTAACTCTGACAAGAATTCCAATTCTATGTGACTCAAAGAGTGCCATTGCAATAACTGAAAATCCTGTTCATCACTCAAGAACCAAACACATAGATGTCAGATACTACTTCATAAAAGATCATGTGGAGAAAGGTAACATTGAAATGTATTTTGTTCCAACTGAAAATCAAATTGCTGATATCTTTACAAAACCTCTTGATGAAAAGAGACACACTTTTTTAATCAGCAAATTAGGCATGGTTAATCTAAATGATGAAGATTTCTCAGAAAACTCAAAAACATAAATTGAAGACCAACTTGTTGAAAATCAAAATTCTGATATTCATAGAACAAATCAACTAGTTTCTGATAAAACAATCCATCAATCTGATGGAACACAAGAAAATCTGATGAACTATCAATAAATGATAGTTTATCAGATATTCTGAAGAAATATCAGGATATCTGGTAAAAGCACCAGAATTCCTGATATAAAATCAGAAATTATGTTTGAAACATCAGGATAATCTGTAAAAATACATCCTCATGCACATTCCACATATTGTAAGTACTTATTTTTGTGTATTTTTTTTGTTTTGTTTTGTCTTTTAAAATAAAAAAAAAAACAAAAAGGGGGGAAAAGTAACATGCATACTGATGAAGCTCCATACAGCTGTAATAATTAACCGTCTCATTTTCTTTTCAGTTTATTGAATTTCATTTTTTTTGCATGCAACGTCATTTCTTCATAAGGAACTTCAATGTGACACGTAGGCACTAGAATCATTAGGAGCTATGAAAATAGATGCCTAGTCATTAAATGCTTACTTACACATGGGGCTTGATAGACTGTCAAAATCATTGTTACACTCACTGTTACATTCACTGGGATAGATATCTTCTTAATTGAAGAGAAAAAGGTTGGCTGTTAACATCACTTTCACCTAGGGGTGCAAATGAGCCGAGCCGGCTCGCGAGCTACTCGAGATCGGCTCGAGAAAAAGCTCGAAACGAGCCGAGCTTTATCGAGCCCGAGCCGAGCTTGAGCCTCAAAACAAAGCTCGTTTGTTTATCGAGCCCGAGCTCGAGCCTTGCATGTGAAGCTCGTTAGGCTCGTCGAGCCTTATCGAGCTTTAGTGTAAACGAGCTGAGTCGAGCCGAGCTTATTTAAACTTGTTTACAAGCCGACCTCGAACCTAAAAATAAGCTTATTTAGTAAACGAGCCCGAGCCCGAGCTTCACTTATCGAGCTCACGAGCCTAAAAAGTCTATTATTTATATTATTTTTATTTAATATACAAATTAATAGATAATAAACGAGCCGAGCCCGAGCCGAGCTCGAGCTTGAGAAAATACAAACGAGCCGAGCTCGAGCCTTGAAAACAAAGCTCGAATCGAGCTCGAGCTCGAGCCCGAGCTCACATAAAGTTAATCGAGCTCGAGTCGAGCCTGGTCAAGCTCGGGCTCGGCTCGGCTCGTTTGCACCCCTACTTTCACCTATAAATATTAACAACCTGAAAAGAACATTTGTAACAAAAACCAGCTCTTCAAAAGCCTTTCAACAGTATTTTTCCTTATAAAAAATGGGTCGCCCAAAATTGATGAAAGCCACTCAATTTCCTCTTCCGTTTCACAGACTTCACAATCTTAGATTAAGATCCAACTTGGAAGGACCTGCATGGGAGGACTGCAGGTTTGTGTACAATATGATCATGCGAAGTCCACTAGGCTTTGCTGTGTCATCACATGTCACCATATATCCAAAACTTCTCCAAGAGTTCTGGTGGAACTCTCAAATCATTTTTGGTGATACTTCCATGTGGATTGAAAGTGAGGTTATGGGAGTAAAAATTACTCTAAAAGAAGAAACAATCAGAAAAGTCCTCAAACTGGGTGATGATCATGAAATCCAACTTTCGGAAAAAGAAAATGTGCAACAAACCTTGACTGAAATGGGCTATCACACACTTAACTCGTCAAGGGCCATTAGCAAGTCTGGTTTTATACCACCTTTCCAGTTTTTGGTAACACAGCTAAGTGTCTGCTTTTCCAAGAAAATTGGACACTTCAATGAGCTGTCGCATAGGATGATGGAAGTGGTGCATGTTGTGATACAAGAAAAACCTTTTAACTATGCTAAGTTTCTAATGAGAGACCTAGAAGCAATCATCCACGACCGACAACCCTTTCTGATTTACCCTCGATTTGTTACCAAGGTGATCACTAGTCAGCTGGACTTTGGAGGAGTGAGAAGCTGCTACTCAAGAGCTGAGATGGTACTTCAAGAAAACATTAGTGAAGCCACCTTGACGCCAGCAAAGAATCACACCGGACGTGTAACCAGTCTTTGGTTATATGTGAAGTGCATGTTCAATGTGTTAGAGGAGGAGGAGTAGTTTTCTTTGTTTTTATGTTTTGTTTTCGATTAAACATGTTTGTTTTATGTTTTCTAACAACAGGTTTGTTTTAAATGTTTTTCTATTGGTAAATAGATCTAGGGGGAACTAACACAACTTCACTGATAAAATCAAAGAAAATCTGGTGGATTACACATGAATACTAACAGATGTTAGTAGAACTCAAAATCTGATGATCAATCAGAAAAACTGATCATTCACCAGAAAACTGTGAAAATTCTTATAACAAATCAGAAAATCATTTTTTGTTTTGAAAAACCAGAAAGTTTAACATATCATCAGACAAACAAATATTTTAATCAGATTTAATTGAATTTATGAAAAATTCAAATTTTTAAGAAAAAGTTTCTTTCAAATTTTTTTTTCTGAGGACTGGAACAAGCTATATAAAAACAATATACCTCTGGTATATCAGAACAAAGGCGCGGAGTTCAGAACTGCAAGACTACAATGTAAGTAAAATCTTAGAACTCTACTTATTCCCTCTCATCTCAAAAAAAAAAAAAAATTCTGATGATATATATATATATATCATTATGAGAAATATCTGGGGGAGACACACAAAGGGTTTCGATTGGACCTTTTAAAAAGGGGTCCCGCATAGAGAAAAGGTGCACGTTGGAAACTAGTGTTTATCTGCAAAATCTTTGAAGTCTCTAAATATCTTTAAAAGGATATACTTTAAATTAGAGATAAATCAAAGGTTTTTCAAAAACGGTTGTCTCCTTAAAGGATTAAAACATCTTAAAGGTGTCATTAATCACCCTGAACTCAAACAACCCACGACAAACACTCAAAAATCTCTGTCGCTACACCTTATAAATACCTCATTCAAAAACAGAGTCTTTCATCTTCAACCTTTAAATTCAAAACCCTAAAACCCTTTTCCAAAAACAAAAACCCAAATTCTCAAAGGCTGCTGTCAACATCAACATACCTCAACAAAAACACTCAGTTCCTTTCATCACTGAAGATGAATTTCTTCCATTAAAAAGCAACAATGAAGCAATGAATGATAACATCGAAGAATATGATATGAAGTGTCAAATTCTCATTGAATTTCTAACAAGATGCCCGTTAGCTCAAGCTCTTACAAAGACCAGAGAGGTACCACAAGAACTTATACAACAAGTTGTAAAAACTCTCAAAATCTCAAGTCAAACTGAGCTAACAGCACATGTATGGGGAAATATCTTCATTAAAATTTCACCCGAAAAGATAAGGGAATGTTTGGAGCTACCCTTACATCAGAAATTTGAAAAGTCACCAGAAAGAGAAGATATGTTTTCAAAACTTGATGCTGTAATGGGATACAAAACAAAGATTTCAACAATCAATAAATTCAAGAGAAACAAGCTACCTGCCTTCTGGCAAGTCTTAATGGAAATTCTGAACAAGTGTCTATCGTCAAAGATTGGAGGTACAGATCAGATAAATATGAACATTCTAACAATCATGTTCAGTCTAATTAATGGATTGAACATTGATTATGGAGCAGAAATATTTATTCTGATAAGGAGATCAATTCTGACCAAAGATGGTAGAATAGATTCACATCTACCCTTTCCAAGATTTCTATCTATCATAATTTCTGATGCTTTTCTGAAAAGAAACATAGCAATACCAGCATCAGAAAATATGTGGAAGACAGAAATTATGAAACCTTGGAATGCTGCAGGGTCTTGGAAGACAGATTATGATGTACCTGCTCTGACAGAAAAAATGATGACTATGATACCAGAAGAATCACCATACAGAGCAGAATACCTGAAAATGTTGAACAAAAAGTCAGAAAGAAAAGGAGTTTTTGAACAAGTGACCCCTATGGAGCATGATGCACAGGAGTCAAGCACACCAAGAATGGAACAGCAGGATGAATCTGATCCTCATCTAGCTGATAAATATATAAATATGGATCCTGTGGCTGAAGGACATCATGCTGAAGACTCACACATTGGAGAAACAGGTGCACAACAGTCTAAAATAAACATATTTTATAATTCTGAGAATGATTCTGATGAATCAATTCAAGGAAAACATGAAATCTTACTTAGAGAAACTATTTCTTCAAAACAAGATGTGAGTAAAACAAAAGACTCATTTTCTGAATCAGATTCTGAGGAGGAAAATGTAGTAACAACAGGTGGAGATCAGCCTGCTGATCAAGGAAACCTGAATGAGAAAACAAAAAGTTTCTCAACAACTCATGGAGAACCTGAAAAGGTTCAAGGATATGAGGAAACCCAGAACTTGAATTTGTTTCAATCTTCTGGTGAGGATATAAGGAATTTGGATTCGTCCAATCCTTTTAACCTTAAAACAGCAGAGAATGTGTTTTCTGCTGGTGATAGAAGAGAAACATCTGTTGTTTTTCCAATTTCCCAAGAACATCAATCTATGTCACCTAAACAATTTCAAAAAGAACCTGAAGGTGAAAATGCAACTGTGAAAACAGCAACAGAAGAAAAACTTGATCTAATACTAGAAGAAATCAGAAATCAAAAGTCAGAAATCAAGTTTTTGTCAGAAACTGTCAAAGTTGTGCAGAAGCAAACTGAAGACAATACTGCAACTCTCAACAAATTGCAAAAATCATCAGAAAACAAAGAAAGCTCATCAAAAATTGAGAAAGCTATCAAGGAACTGAATGATATCAAGAAAAAGATGGCTGAAGGTGCAACTGCAGGAGAAAGCTCAAGTTCAGGGAAGCTTCTTGAAGAAATACAGTTCCTCAGAGCCAACAACAGCAGCATGACTGAGGCTTTTGAGAAACTGTTGATGGAATTAGCTGCACAAAGAAATCAAGAAAATCAAGAGTTACAGAAAATGAAGAAACAAAAGGAAACAAATACTCAAGCTCTTACTAATGTTCATCTGTTAGTTAAGAGATTGCAGTATAATGTTGCCAGACTAGCAAATATTGATTTTCATGAACTGAAAGTCCCAATTCCACAAGAAAGACAAGCAAGAAGATCAGAAACTTCTCAACAACAACCAGAAATTGGTCAACAAGAGCAAACCAAACCAACAGAAATCTCAACAGCTCAAAAACAAAAGAAACCCATGGGTCCACCTCAAGATAAACAGAAGATACTCATGGGTCCTCCACCAAATGTCTCAAAGCCAGACACATCAAGGTTACAACCAAAAGATCATGTTCCAGTACAACCAGTTTCTACAACAATCACAAGAGAAACAGAGTTGAGCATACTAATGGATACAAAAGAAAAGAGAAGAATGGAACATGAAGTGACTTCCTCAAAAAGGCCAAGAAAAGAAATGATAGAAGATTCCGAAGGGAACATCAGAGAAATGGAAGTGCTAAAAGGTGATTTACACACTATTATGTACCCTGAAGAACATCTAAAGAATTACTATTGGAAAGGTCCAGAAGACAACCCAAAGAGACCACTCTCTCCAATGAGCAAAGGTATTGTTGAAAACAGAAACAATGGAGGTTGGGTAATTTTACACAAACACATGACCAATCCAATAGTATCAATTGAAAGAATTGATACAAAGACCACTGGAGGAGGCATTCTAGGCAATGAAGCACAAAACAAGTATACCTTGATCAGAAAAGACAACAGTCAACAAAAGGTTACTGATGCAAATCTGGCTGATGATATTCACCCATTGGGAATAGTCAAAATGAAGAATATCATTGATGAAATGAAAGGTAATTCAGTTATAATAAGAAGAGCTCTTGAAAAGTCTCAAAAGTGCAGGAGCAAAGTTATATAAAAGGGCTGCACTGGCAGACTTTGATCTATGTATCAATTTTGAGTACAGCAACAAAGTGCTAATACCACCTCCGAACACTTCAATTCCAGCTGAAATTGCTTCTAAACCATTAAGAACTGGAGCAATCTTTGATCAACCAGAAATGAGTGTAGTCTTCAAAGATGCTAATAAAGAGAAAGCTCTGTTCAGAATCAGTGATATATGCAGGTATTCAAATCAAACTCTGAAATATATAAAAAACAGCATGAATGAAAAACAAGAGCAGCTCAAAAAGAAGGGAAAGAACAATGAAAAGCTGAGAAAAACAATTGAAGAATGCATTGAAAATTGGATAGAAACAAGAGGATGGTATAAAGAAATGTACAAAGAAACTCAAAAGGCAATTGACTACAAGAAAAGGCTGAAACTTGGAGACAAATACAGAAGTGGAGTGAAGATCAACTAACGATTTAATAAGATTAAATTTCCTGTTTATGAACAATATTTTATCAATGTCTGATTTTTAGTTGGTTTGACTTTGTTCAAATGTTTCTGAACTTAGTTGTTTTTGAATTTCTCTTTCAAAGAAAGTTGTTTATGTTTGATATAGAGGTAGTTCATTCTCTTACAATACTTAGGGGGAACTTTATTTGTAAGTATTGAAGAAAAACACAATCAACTGGATCTATGAAGAGATCACAGTCCTGAAGATCACGAAATAGAAAAAGAAGATCAGATGGGACAACTGGAATACATAGCATCTACTTCAAAGTATCACAAGTTGATCAAGAGCTGAATTGGATTATCAGAAGAGGTTATTTCTGATGGATCTGATGATATTTATGATGAAATATCATCAGTATCTGACGATTCTGATCATCAAGGATTTTCTGATGATTTGTTCATCAGAATTTCTGATGAAGTGGTTTATCAGAATTTCTGATGAAATAACCCACTTGTCTGAAATTGGCTCTGTCCTGCCACACTTACCGAAGCAAGTTGACATTAAATGATATCATGATGAAAAAGGCAACTTGAACGTTGGAATCAATGAATATGTCAATTGGCTACTTTTTGCAGGAATTATTGTATGAATAAACTATTGTTTATTCATACAAGCCGTCTATAAATAGAAGGCTCAACCAGGAGAAGCAAAGCGAGTTTGAAGCTTAGCATTCACACATACATCTAAACTCCATTGCTCTCTCCCCCACAGAATTCAAGATTCGTTTCTATTAGATAATAATCTTACAATCACCTTGTAAACCATTTTTGTTTCAAAGTGATATAAACTTGATAATTCTGTAGGTCTTGTTTCTTGAAAGTCTGATTTCCATTTCCGCACATCTTTTTCACATCTACTGAAATCACTTGCCATATTACGTGAAAAGAAGTTGTTTTGAGCCTATTGATAGACTGTCGTCGGGTCTATGCAAAAACCTAATTAAACTACGTAGATAGCGTAAGTAGGGTATCGTATCCACAGGGAGTTCGTGGTTAGTGTTTAGCTAAATTAATTAATTAACTACTACTAATCTAGATTTGGGGTTTTGATTTATTTGAAAGAAACTAAAAAACGAACTACAAGAAAAGATATCAGATTTATAAAATGTAACTTCCTCCAAACTTCAGGTTCTAGGTTTCACAAAACTCAGTTTATTCAGTTAATTGGCCATCACATAGACATGATATTGAAAAGTTGGTTAATTTAATATGGTAATCAAAAATAGGTCTTTGTCATCAGATCTTTTATAATTCGATTAACCCTATTTACTAGCATGAGTCAACCTACTCTATGTCACTCAACAAGTTACTAGGTTTTGTCATCAACCGAACAAGTTGTAAAGTAAGAACTCAAAACACATGCAAATAGTTCAAATAAACCAACACATCAATGTATTCATACAACGTTGTCAAGGTCAAAAATACATCCAAACCTGAATATAAACTGAATAAAGTAAAAACCTAATACGAACCGTCCGCCTGGAGAAAGCCACGAGAGAGCCTAGCCGCTCATGATAATCATCACCGCATCGGTTGTCATCCCGAGTTGGTTGAACACCATAGAGTAGCTTTCAAAGATTGAAAGATGATAAAAACTAAATTGTCCTCTTTTTCTATTTTTTATGTGTCCCTTTCCTCCTCCGTCTCTTCTGTATATATAGCATAGAAAATCCCACACATAAATTGGAGCATTTAATACCACTTTTCTCTCTCATTCCCCAATCAAAATTAATTGTCATTCAATTTTGATGATGACGATGTTTGACTAACTTTGTTTCAATCGGCCCCCCCAAGGTCTTCTGTTTGTGCGTCCAAGCTGTCCAAGGAAAACCACAAAATGTTGTTTTAGTGTTTTTATTTATTTATTTATTTAATTCTTTTTAATTGCTTCCAAACTTATGCATGTTGCCAATTCTTTAACTGTAGCCTACGGTTAATGAGCCGTAGGTTACGGTACAAACCTTCTAAATTAAGCAATTAACCTGCAAAACGACCATTTCTCGTAGTTATCTTATTCAACGCATTTAATTACTTAACACTAAATAAAACACACAAAATAGATACTTTAAAGCTCGGGTTTTACCCACTACATCACATCCCCACACTTACCTTTGATTGTCCTCAAGCAAACCGATATGGAACTATTCATCATAGAAACAACACCTCTAAATCCCTCAACCGAATGCAACAGTTTAAGTCTCAAGTCATACCCGTTCCATAGACTGACACAATCGAGATTGACGGGCCGACAAGCAATTGGTGCAACTTCTAAAACTCAAGACTTGTCTATTCAAAACTAACATGCTTAGGATTAGAACATGCTACACGCCCCTCACAATAAACTCTCCTCTCGGTTTAATATCTGAACTAGCGTGTAATGTGCTAGCATTTATAACACTCAAAACCAAATATGAAATTCTGTAATCATAAGCTTGTATAACAATCACACCTCCACTGTATCATATAACACGACACGCATCAAAAGGACTTTCGGTTTTGGGCTTAGGGTAAAGGTAGGAAGATTTTTGGCTTATATATATTTTTTTTTTCTTTTTCGTGGCGAACAAACAAACGACTAAACCGTGACAACTTTATTTGCAAACACAACGACTAACACACTTTTGGGTTGGTTTCTACCCAAGAACATGGACAATATTCACAAAACTTCTATTTTTGTTTTTTTTTTCTTTCTCTATTTTTTTACTCTTTTTTTTTTTTTTTTTTTTTCATAATTTGTCGTTCACGGTCGGTATCAAATAATTAACATCGGGCGGAGAAACGAAAGGTAAATAGGTTCAACAGGGCTACTAAGGGTGATGATTAGGTAAACATAAAACAAACATAACTGGTGTAAGGTATATCCTAATGCCTTTATCATTTACGTGCACATATTAAACCACAGTCTTAGCATGTATCAAATCATACAAGTTCTAACACAGAATAACATGCGGCCTGCTCTCAACAAATGAATTCAATATGTAAAGCATTCTATCATTCTACAGGCTCAAAATTCTCACCAAGAAAGGGTAAAAGAGTTACCGACATGTAGCATATGCAATCTAAAGCATGTTACCCCTAAATAGACATCTCTTCTCAATTCTTTTAACTAAAAACACCTTTCGGACCTACTCTCATGAAACTTAAAGGAACGACCATGACAAGGGACTATGTTAGTTTGCTACCGGCAAGGAACCCATTAGTGATTGAAACGTTCGGTTTTTTTTATCCGTTTAGCTTACTTAAGGCGATGAAATTCTTTAAAATTTAAAAAATTTCAATTTTTTTTCGTTTTCATCGTTTTCAATCATTTTTCAACCTCTTTCAAATTCTGTCCCAAGCCTTTCCCTTCCCGGGTTTCCATATCCCCACACTTGAGTGACATTGTCCCCAATGTATAATGCTTTTAAAACAAAACCCGGGAATACCTACTAACAACATCATGAGCGACCGTTTCTAAAAACTTGACACAAACACATTCCCTAAACATAAATAGTTTAACACCACCAAAAACAAAAATAAAAATGCAATAATAAAAAAAAATGGAACAGACTCCCCTGGTTTAAAGCGTAGAATCCTCATGCGTCATGTTCCACCACGACCGTATAGCATTTCATTCGCGGCCGTGTCCAACAAGTACTCGGGTCAATCTCTTCAATTAGTGTGCAAATCATCCCCGTCCAAATGGAGATTGAGTATGGACAAAAGCGATCGACACCTGCAACAATAAATCTCACAAGCTCCCAAAACTGGTTAAACGGTTAGTAACAAAGAGGAACGAGTGAAAACTGGTTCGACGAGCAACCAAACCTCCTCCGACTTCCCCACACTTATCCGGTTCGTACACAAAAACACAAAAACAAAAACAAATGAAATAAAAACAAAAACTTGGGTTGCCTCCCAAGAAGCGCTAAGTTTTAGATCTTCAGCCAGATCATACCTATCAAATCATGGTGGGCGTGTAGGGTGTTTGCAATCTCTCATTTTCATCAGTCTATTCATCCACAACTTCGAAACACCATCCAACTTGTTCAACAACCAGCTATTCAGCTCACACTTTCCTTCTTCTCCATCCATCTTTTGTGCTTCATTCCTTTTCTTTCTCCTACTCCTCCTTGATTTCTTCTTCTTTTTCTTAACCTCTACCAACCTGTCAATCATAAAACATTCTTTCTCGTCCACACGACTCTTCTTTTCAGAAGGTTCACACTTGTTAGCAACAGGTTTGGTTGAGTTTGAAAATATTTTTAAAATCGATTTTTGATCCCCAAACCTAAACCTGACCGTTCCCTCAACACAATGAATGACAGCATGAGAAGTGGCTAGGAACGGTCTGCCCAATATAACAGTTGGTTGGTTATTTTTAACACAGTCAAGTACTAAGAAATCGACAGGATAATAAAATTCCCCAACTTTGACAATCACATCTTTTACAATCCCCCGAGGACACGTAGGAGTTTGATCAGCCAACACCACTATAGTTTCAACTTTTTGCAACGGCCCAAAATCATACTGATCATATAAACTCCCCGGTAATATACTTACACAGGCTCCAAGATCCAACAAAGCCCTGTCCAATTTAAAATCACCTATTTGTATTGAAATAATAGGTGCTCCTGGATCTTGGAGTTTCGGGGGAAGGGTACCCATCAAAACGGCGTTCACATGAACGGTATCAAGTTGTTTAGGAAACTTGTGACGTCGTTTTCGGGTACTCAATTCTTCAAAAAATTCAACGTGATCAGGACTTTCCTTAATTTTTTCAAGCAAGGACTTTCCTTAATTTTTTCGAAGATATGCTGGAGACTCATGTGATCGGTGTAAATGGTGCACTTGGTACCGTACATGTAGTGTCTCCATATCTTAAGAGCAAATACCACTGCTCCCAACTCCAATTCATGAGTAGTGTAGTTCCTTTCGTGAACTTTAAGTTGGCGCGATGCATAAGCAATGAATTTCTCAAGTTGCATCAGCACATAACCAAGTCCTTGGATTGATGCGTCGCAATAAACCACAAAATCATCTGTGCCTTCAGGTAACGAGAGAATAGGTGCGCTACAAAGTTTCTTCTTCAGTTGCTGGAACACGAATTCCTGTGCATCACCCCAACGATAGGTGACACCCTTCTGTGTTAGTGAAGTGAGAGGTTGTGCAATCTTTGAGAAGTCCTTGATAAACCTTCTGTAGTAGCCCGCCAAACCCAAGAATTGACGGATTTCGGTTGGTGTACGGGGTGCAGGCCAGTTCTTGATCGAGTCCACCTTGGATGGATCAACATGAATTCCATCCTCATTTACCACATGACCTAGGGAATGAACTTCATGAAGCCAAAAGTTGCATTTTGAAAACTTAGCATAAAGCTGCTCTGCTCGAAGAAGTTCCAGTATAAGTCGCAGATGGTGCTCGTGTTCCTCCTAACTCTTAGAATAGATCAGGATAGTGAAGCAACCCAAGCCTCCTTTGACTCGGGTAGCTTGATGTTGAGGTGTGTTCTCATGGTGTACAATGGTAGGAAATTTTTGTCATTCATTTTAAGAGTCTCTTCAGACCAAACCTCAACCTCTTTGAATAAAAAGAAATTGTTTTTCGGAGCTTGACCACACTCGGTTCATGAGGTCCATGAAGATCGCAGGTGCGTTCGTCAATCCGAAGGGCATGACCAGAAACTCGTAATGGCCGTAACGAGTCCTAAATGCTGTCTTGGAGATGTCCTCATCTCGGACTCTCAGCTGATGGTAGCCCGATCTCAGATCAATCTTTGAGTTGTAGCTCGACCCTTGCAGCTGGTCGAATAGGTCATCAATACGCGGGAGAGGATAACGATTCTTCACGGTCACCTTGTTGAGTTCGCGATAGTCTATACACATTCGGAAGGTACCGTATTTCTTCTTCACAAACAAAACTGGAGCTCCCCAGGGCGAAGAGCTAGGACGAATGAAACCCTTGTCCAAGAGCTCTTGCAGTTGCGCGGACAGTTCTTCTAGTTCTGATGGAGCTAAACGATAAGGTGCACGGGCTATTGGTGCTGCTCCAGGAGTTAACTCGATTTGTAACTCGACCTGACGATGAGGCGGAAGACCAGGTAATTCCTCAGGAAATACCTCAGGAAAGTCGCGTACAATTGGGATATCTTGTATCTTCTTCTCTTTCGTTGAGGTGTCAGTAACGAGGGCTAGAATAACTGTGTGGCACTTTCGTAAGCACTTTTGGACCTTAAGGAAAGAGATGATGCCCACTACAGCACCACTCTTGTCTCCACGAATCACAAGAGGTTCTTCACCAGAACGAGGGACGCGGACATTTTTCTCCTTGCAAAGAATCTCCGCTTGATGTTGAGATAACCAATCCATCCCAATAACCACGTCGAAGCTACCATGAACAATTGGGATAAGGTGGATAGAGAAGGTCTGACCAGCAAGAACAAGATTACAATCCTTAACTATGTGTGTGGCCTCAAGACTTTTACCATTAGCTAGTTCTACAATATGCTTGATGTTCAAAAGTGTTGGAGTACGTTTAAGCATCTGACTAACTTTTAAAGACACGTAACTAGTATCGGCACCCGAAGCAAATAAAACTGAAACAAAGAAGTCATCCAGTAGAAACTTACCCATCACAACGTTGGGATCGTTCCTCGCGTCACCCTGACCAATCACGAAAGCACGTCCCCTGGAACCATTGCCATCATTGTTACCCCCATTGTTGTTTCCATTCCCCTGGTTGCCATTGTTGTTCTGATTCTGGTTCAGCTGTGGACAGTTCCTCTAGAAGTGGCCTTCAGCACTACACTGAAAACATCCCTTATTACCCTGCTGTTGCTGCTGGTTCTGTGGAGCTTGTTGCTGCTGCGGACGATTATGATTTGCAGGATATGGGCTCCTGCATTCCTTTGCTGCATTACTAGGCTTGTTGCATCTATGATAGCGAACCTTGCTACACGGCCCGCTGTGGTGCAAGTTACAACGGTTGCACTTAGGTTGATTTCCCCTGTATCCACTCTGACACTGATTCTTAAAAGACTGCTGACTGGGGCTCTTGTAATCGTCTGTATTTTGTTGCTGAAACTGAGACTGAACAGAAGTTGAACCCTTACTTGAGTTCCCATCCCACTTGCACTTGTTGTCACTAGGAGCATCTGAAGTAGTAGCGCTAATACGCTTAGGCAGCTTGTTCTGCTCCACTGCCTGATCAGTGAGACGATGAGCCAGTCGAATAACTTGTTGGATCGTAGCGAGGTTAGCTGCAGTCACATGGCTCTGAATCTCTGGCACTAAACCCTTGAGGTACAGCTTGATACGTTTGACAGGAGGATCCACCATAGTAGGACACAAGGTAGCCAGTTCATTGGATCTCTTAGTATATGCCTCGATTTCAGACCCCGTCATCTTCAAGTTGTAAAACTCCACTTCCAGCTTGTGGATGTCATCACGATGACAATACTCCTCTTTGATCAAATATTTGAAGTCGTTCCATTGGGTGGCATTAGCAGCAGCCAACCCTAGCATCTGAACCTGTGCATTCCACCAAGTTAACGCAACACCTTCAAGAGTTCCGGTAGCAAATTTCACCCTACGAGCCTCTGGGATTCACACATCTCAAAGACAGACTCGAGTTTCTCAAACCTGTGGAGGAGGCCTACAGCTCCTTCTGTACCACTGAAGGTATTTGGTCGACAGTCCATAAAGGTCTTGAACGTACACATGGGAGGCTGAGCATGTTGACCTGTCGCGCTTGAAAGAAAGACAACGTTAAGCACAAGAGTTGGTTCACGAGAGTAGGATCTAAACATCCTAAGATAGGTCAAAACAGCAGATTATACCTCCTGCAGGGGCTGCTACGAGTGCCTCAGCAACTCGTTCATTGATTAGAGCCGTCAGCTGGGCTTGGGTCAAGTTCAGACGTCCACTCATGATCTTCATATCAAAGGAAACATAAGTGAGAAAGGTGTCGCGAAAGTGCGATGACAGAAGAGAGTAAGCACACAGGGTTTTAAACAGTAGTCGTTATGTTGACTAAGCATGCTATGAACAATGCACTATGTAAGCTAACAAGTAGGTAATATAAACATAAACCATATCACCTATAGTGTTGAGCCTTGCACGTGGAGCGAAGCGTCGTTGTGGATTGTTGAGCACTGTACAGGTTATAGTCTGGTTTTTCGTCAAAAAGCTTTTCCCTTTTTAAAACCAAGTTCACTATAACCAATGGCTCTGATACCAATCTGTCACACCCCCAAAATCCACACGCGGAGTATTACCGCAGGAGGCGTGACATGACCAGGATCAAGCCACCAATCATATTGAACAGTGTAATTAAATAAATAAAACCAACCACAATATAATTGGTGTCCAAAAGAAATAAACCAACTTCAAGTTAATAGCAGAAGCATAAAGTGTAAAACCCAAAACATAAGTGTTAAAGTTTAAATGTTTAACATGGATCTCAACAGTCCATGTCCCACAACGACCTCGACCTCTCGTGCAAGCTCCAACAACGCATCTAACGACCTGCAAGGCATGTAACAACGAGTCAACAACAAAGTTGAGCGAGTTCACAGTTGGTTGTCCAGTTTTAATGTTGTTCCAAAAACCATAAGTTGTTTCGAAAACCACGAGTTATCCAAATTCCTTATTTCCCAAACCATAATCAGTGGGGGCTTCCCCATGTTAACCACTAGACCCGTTACCATATCGACAACTGACTGAGTCATGTTGTGCCCTACGTCAATGTCTAGCATCATTGACTAAGTGTCCAGATCCATTAGTTCACTCCCGTCCTCTACGGCACGGTGTGAGGCTTGTCAAACCTAAATAGCGCTATCTAACTAATGACCCGCTCGCCATTGGCCCGGTGATTAATTCAATATAAAAATGAGGGACTTCATGATAGAGTTTTGGTCTAGCATGTTATATGTTGTCATCCTTCCTATGGAGGATGTAGGTACGTATTCTACCCAGGAGAATACGCAGGTTCAATGTTGTCATCCTTCCCATGGAGGATGTAGGTAGATATTCTACCCAAGGAGAATATGTAGGTTCCGTTTTCGTTTCTTAACCCATTCCCAAACCACCGGGAATCCCATGCCTTATAGAAAGTGTGAACTCACCTTGGTTTGCTCGGTACGATTAATTACTCATTCATAATTAATTCAGTCAAAGCCTATAGTGTTCATACATACGTAATCAGTTTGTAATCACAAGGTTCACGTATAAATACAAATCACAGTGGGTATTAAATCAATGTTCACCAAATAGTACATAGCACTTATTCAAGCTCATGCAAACCATGCTTCGCATATATAACAACTCATAGCAGTTACTTATGCCATCCCTATCAGTTAACTCAATGTTACTTAGTAGTTACCCATTAACAGAACTAACTTAATTAACTGTGCAGTTTACCCTCTTGACGAAACTCCCTAGTTTCTTCGCGATCTCCTTTGTCGAAACCCTCAGGTTTCGTCGTGATTCCTCTTGGTGAAACCCTCAGGTTTCGTCGTGATTCCTCTTGGCGAAACCCTCAGGTTTCGTCGTGATTCCCCCTCGGCGAAACCCTAGGTTTCGTCGACATGAGTGTTTCGTCGCCATGTATGAGTTTCGTCGGGGAAGAGGCTTCGTCATATTCATAACAGTTACACTATTTCCTAATAACTAACACCCGTGATTTCAGCAAACAACTTTGGCAGTTTCAATTCAGATTAAACAACATAGAATTCAGCAATACATCACTTTAATCATTCCAAATCAAGAACAGTAACAATCGGATCATTAGATTAACGAGTTCTAACGCTAACATGCAAATCCTAAATCATGACCTCAATTATTCGACTATTCCGTATCATCGATCCCATGTTTTTCATACAATTCGAACAAAACATGAACCAATATCATAATCATTTACATGTTCCTGCTTAACATAATTTCATCAATTACACAACTAGCATGAAACCCTAGATACCGCATATAACCCATAACACAACAATCATCAACAGTGCATAGCAATAATCTAATCATAAAGAGGGTACACTAACCGCAAGGTCGAGTGGTTGAATCACCAAGAATAGGCTTAGCAAGAGGGAAGAGGTTGCAAAGAAAGGAACTGCCGTCGAAAGGTTAGGGTTTTCTAAAAGAAAAGGTTTCGTAACCTACTGCGTATTTATAAAGTTGAACGGTCAGCAGCTGGGCCTCTCATGGGCTTCGATATAGAATGGGCAGACGAAAGTTGTTTGCGACGAAACATGGGATGTTTCGTCGGGTCCCCTTGTGGCGAAACCCCAAGGTTTCGTCGGGTTGTTCATGGCGAAACTCATAAGTTTCGTTGAGTAAGAATCATGGTGAAACTTCATATGTTTCGTCGAGATGATTCCTAACTTTTAAGCAGTTCACAAGTTTATGTAACTAAACACCTTAATCACATTAATTAAGTAATAACACAACATATCAAACAAACACCTCAAACATATAACTAATGTGTACAATTACAAGGCAAACAAGTTATGCAACACAATTGTGAAACAGATAGCGTGACGAGGAAAGACCTTGAAAACTCAGGTTGTTCACATCATCCCAAACTTGAAAGAAATTTCGTCCCGAAATTTAGCATGTGGTCACTGAGGAAGCTAGTTAGGTTGCGTGGTTTCCTGGTTTTCTTGGGGTGTCACATCAAATAGTTCACATAGATCAAATAGTTCCAGTGGTTCAATAGTTCAAATAGTTCACATGAACCAAGTAGTTCTAGTGGTTCAATAGTTCTAATAGTTCACATAGATCAAATAGTTCCAGTTGTTCAAATAGTTCACACTGTAAAAAAAACAAACTATTGGAGTCGTTATATTGAATACATTCAAACCTGTGTGACTCGTCCTACTCGTTTAACTTGTATTAACAAACCACCAAAGGGTAAGTTAACAATTATCAGGTTCTGTCGTTACCCACATTACCCCCATAACCATGGTGAATGTCTGATAACGGGATTTGTCAGATCCTATGGTATCATAATATCCTATGGTACCATAACGTACTACTGGTCGGCTTAAGATAGTTAATGAATGTCATTCAATTGTCCTTCGACCAACGCCCCAACATTTTTGTTTAAATTATTGAAATCGTTGTATTTAATATAAACCATAGCAATCGTTTTAGAAAACTCGAAATCGTTTAGTACATATGAATCACCCCAAAACATTTGAAAGCGGTAAAAGAGGGGAACTATGTACTCACATTGAATTGCAAGTATCCTCGATCTAATGAACTTAACAAAGCTCGGGCAAACCAAGGAAATCAAGTAGTACCTAGTAATCGGATCGCTAAGTTAATAAATCGACACCTAAATCGGAATATCGGGTGGAATGAGGTCTCGTAAACCAAATGAGTATAGGAACTCATGTGATATGGTTTAACAAAGCCTACGTTCTAAATCGGAACCTATCCTAAGTGCTTACGACCCGTTACGACCCATTAAGGTAGCTTATGCTACGTTAATGCGTTGTTCGCGCGAATGCGCGTTTGAGACACCTAACTAGTCCTACGACAAGTACTATATGCTTAAACATGCTTAAATATGTTGCATAATCAGTTTAAGTGACAAAATTTAGGTTACATATGCTTAAATACAATTTATGCACGAAAAGGGCATTTTGGTCATTTTACCTAAGGCATATAAACTACCTATCATAACAACTAATTAAACTAAGTGACCATAAGGTATAACCACGGAAGGTTATTCCCTATACAACTATGGTCACAAAATATGCTTGGTTGGACGATCGACCAAACGGGTCGGGTTCGAAAGTCTAAGCGGTTGTTTAGACCGCTTACCTTACGACCCTATATAAGCACTAGACTAAAAGTGATGAGTTAAACATGTTTAACTAAGTTAGAAAACAAGTTTGATATCAAAACAAAGGGTTTTGATACCCAAGAATAGTTTGGTTGCAAAATACGCATAAACACGTATTTTGACCGAAACTATGACTCGTCACTACGCCTAATCAACGTGGTAATCAGTAGGTATAGTCACAAGAGACTATAACCATCGTGATTACGCTCACGTTGCAAAGTTCAAACGAACTTTGTGTTGACCATTGACTGGTTAAAGCAGAAAGTCAAACACTGTTTGACTTTTATGCTTGAAATGCAATAAAAGCATGAAAGAATACTTACAAAAGGTCCAAGCTTGAAGATTTGAACTCAAATTGCTCAGGTATGAAGTCTCACAAGGGAAAGCATCAACTTAGAGCAGATTTGAGAACAAATGTGTGAGTTGGGGAATGAAATCTCATGGGTATTTATAGGTACTCCACAACCATTAGGATCATTTCTCAATATATGAGCTTCAATCTTGGCCCTCCATGTGTACCCACTGAATTTCAATACTATGGGAGTCTAAAACCAGTTCATTGTTTGAAGGAAACCATGTACAAAACCTAGAATTAAGCTGCTTTTTGTAAAAATGGTTTCTGCTAACCTGGTATGGGCTTACGGACCGTAAGCACCTCCATACGGTCCGTATGGCACTTGTTTGCTGGCAGTAAGTTTCAGAAATTGGCAGAACAGGCCCCTGTGACTCCAAACTTGATTTTTGATGCGTTTTGGCACTTTTAACACCCGTCAAGCCCATTTTTAAGCTCCATAAGGATGTTAAAACATAGGGAACTTGAAATATGCTCAGAAATGTCACGGATGTCGGTTCGTTTGGCTGTACGGTTGCGTTGTTCGGTTAATTACGACAGAAATCGTAACGGACGCGAAAACGACCCAAATTGCGAAACGAATGAAGTTTTAGCAATCCAATCACTAAAATAAAATATTTTAATGATTACAAAAATTTTTGGATGTCCGGATATGTTCAGAACGTAAGACATGCGCGTAAATGCAAACTTGTGCACTTTTTGACGCCTTTAGTCCCTGTTTGATCAAATAAGCATATTTTCGCATACCGAACCCCTCAAAGCCTATTTCTAAGCTATGTAAAGGATATTTATGGTATGTTTAACTTATGGTCATGTTCCAGAATGTTCGTTATTATACGAATCGGTATAGTTTCGCAGTTTGACGTAAACGGTCCATGCGTTCGAATAGACTTGTTTTTTACACACCAAACCATCCAAAACTTATTTCTAAGTTATGTAAGGGTTATTTGAGGTATGTTAAGCCTATTTCACTATTCCAGAGTGTTTGTCGTGTTAAACTGATTACGTTTACGCATCAGTTTGCGTATAACTTTCTAGAAAGCGATTTAAAGCTCGAAATTGAACAAGAATTGATATGTTCAAATGATACACATATTTATACAAATCCCAAGTATGAAACACAATATTTCATTGGTTTTGTATTTGTATGATGGTCGTGGAGGCACAGATGTCACAGCAGTGATTGTCTTGAGATTTGTGTGCCCCAATCTTCTGTGCCAAAGTTCTGTCTCTTTGTTAGAGGCAGCTGAGAACAGACAGGTATCATTTCTGGGGCTCTCTTTTGACAAATCAATTACATAAACATTGCCACTCCTTTGAGCAACAAGTTTAGTTTTTCCAGTTTTTATTATTCCTTCAATCTTTTTGACCATTTCTGGCCCAACAATCCTACAACAATCCTTAGTGAAGAATGACCCAAACCCTTTGTCACTCATTTGTGAAACACTAAGAAGGTTGAATTTTAGATTGTCTATCAGATTGACATTTTCAAACCTAACATTTCCAGACTGTATTGTACCATAACCCACCATCTTTCCTTTACTATTATTACCAAAAGATATATAACCCCTCCATGAGTTTTGAATTCTTTGAGAAGGGCTCTACATCCGATCATGTGCTTGGAGCCTCCACTATCTACATACCAAAGACTATCTGTGACATCTGTGCTTGTAATCATTGTACAAACTCTGTATAGTTCAATTATCAATAAAACAATGTTATTTGATCCCAATAATTGTTTATTTATGTTTGACACTTTGCACGTTTTGATTTTTGTTCAATTTAAAACTCTATATCGCTTTCTAGAAAGTTATACGCAAACTGATGCGTAAACGTAATCAGTTTAACACGACAAACACTCTGGAACATCAATATATGCTTAACATACCTTAGATAACCTTTACATAACTTAGAAATAAGTTTTGAAGGCTTTGGTATGGCAAAATCAAGTATATTCGATCGCAGGGACTATTTGTGTCAAACTGCGAAACTATACCGATTCGTATAGTAACGAACATTATGGAACATGATCATAAGTTAAACATACCCTAAATAACCTTTACATAGCTTAGAAATAGGCTTTGAAGGGTTCGGTGTGCAAAAATAAACTTATTTGGTCAAACAGGGACTAAAAGCGTCAAAAAGTGCATAAGTTTGCATTTTCGCGCATATCTTACGTTCTGAACATATCCGGACACCCAAAAATTTTTGTAATCATTAATATATTTTATTTTAGTGATTGGAATGCTAAAACTTCATTCATTTCGCAATTTGGATCGTTTTCGTGTCCGTTACGATTTCCGTTGTAATTAACCGAACAACGTAACCGTACAGCCAAACGAACCGACATCCGTGACATTTCTGAGCATATTTCAAGTCCCCTATGTTTTAACATCCTTATGGAACTTAAAAATGGGCTTGACGGGTGTTAGAAGTGCCAAAAAGCATCAAAAATCAAGTTCGGGGTCACAGGGGCATGTTCTGCCAATTTATGAAACTTCCTGCCAGCAAACCAAGACCATACGGACCGTATAGGTCTGCTTACGGTCCGTAAGCTACTCCCAGGTCAGAAAAATCCATTTTTCATAAAATCCAGCTGCTCCTTTGTTTTGCACATGGTTTCTTCCATTCTATGGACTGGTTTTGGATGCCCCTAGTATGTTAAAACAATGGGCACACATGGAGGGCCAAGATTGAAGCTCGGATTTCAAGAAACGATCCTAACGATTCTACAAAATCTATAAATACCCCCATGTTTCATTTGCAATCTTCACACTTGATCTGAATATTTCTCTAAGTTGAAGTTCAAAACTTCATACCTGAGAATTTTTAGATCAAATCTCCATTGCTTGGACCTTTTGTAAGTTTCCTTCATGCTTGTTCATGTATTTCAAGCATGAAAGTCAAATAGTGTTTGACTTTCTGCTTTAACCAGTCAATGGTCAACACAAAGTTCGGTTGAACTTTGCAACGTGAGCGTAATCACGATGGTCATAGTCCTTTGTGACTATACCTACTGATTACCACGTTATTTAGGCATAGTGACGAGTCATAGTTTCGGTCAAAATGCGCGTTTATTCTTATTTTGCAACCAAACTATTCTTTGGTATCAAAACCCTTTGTTTTGATATCAAACTTGTTTTCAAACTTCGTTAAACATGTTTTAACATGTTTAACTCGTCACTTTTAGTTTAGTGCTTATATAGGGTCGTAAGATAAGCGGTCTAAACAACCACTTAGACTTTCGAACCCGACCCGTTTGGTCGATCATTAGGGTCCGACCAAACACATTTTGTGACCATAGTTGTATAGGGAATAACCTTCCGAGGTTATACCCTGTGGTCACTTAGTTTAATTAGTTGTATGATGGGTAGTTTATATGCCTTAGGTAAATGACCAAAATGCCCTTTTTGCGCATAATTTCATTTTAAGCATATGTAACCTAAATTTTGACATCTAAACTGATTAGGCAACATTATTAGACATGTTAAGGCATATAATACTTGTCATAGGGCTAATTAGGTGGTCCGAACGCGTTTTACGCGAATGACGCGTTAAAGTAGCATAAGCTACCTAAACGGGTCGTAATGGGTCGTAAGAACTTAGGATAGGTTCCATTTTAGAATGTAGGCTTTGATAAACCATATTACACGAGTTCCAATACTCATTTGGTTTACAAAACCTCATACTATCCGATCTTCCGATTTAGGTCCGATTTATTAACATAGTTACCTATATTAGGTGCCGATTGATTCCGTGATCTTTAGCTTTGCTTGGTTGTTATTCAAAGACTTCTAAGCTATCTCAAGTGAGTACATAGACCCCTCTTTTACTGTTTTTCAAACATTTTGGGGTGAAACACATGTGCCTACTTGTTACTTTCATGCTTTTCATGTTTTTATATCATATGCTTGCTATGTTCATATAGTACATGTATAGTACATGATTTCATCCATGTTTTTGCTATGTATGTTTTATTAACATGCTAGTACATTGATTTTATAAACACATTTGTTTCATATGTTCATTTCAGCATATGTACACATTGATTTACATCATATTCATGCTATGTATGTTCATTTTTGCATACTTAGTACATTGTTTTTCACATAACATGCTTACATTTGGTATGTTTAACGGGACAATAATACGTTCATTAACATTGATCACGCCGCTCGGTAGTAAGTAGTGGTACCATAGGACTTGACAAATCCCATTCCTGGCTTCCTAGGTTTGTTTGGAAGTAGGGAATGACTGAATTCGATATTCATAATTTTAGATAAACCTTTAATTTGTTTAAGGGTTTGTCGCCACAGTCGCAAGGCTTGAACGTATGCGTTTTAACATTACCGCATAGATGCCTGTATCAGTAAAGCATGCATTTATTTTACAAAACATAATTTTTGATTTAAATTCTGATTTATTCAAATACATTGTTTTGTGCATTTTACCTATGGCTTAAGTTGACACCTCTCGCTTGCCATACATAACATTTGGTTACACATGAACATGATTTACATTTGGCATTTGACATTTGACATTGGTTACACATAAACATTTTGACATTGGTTTCAACAATACATTGGTGGTTTGTTTAGGTAAGTGATTTAAATAACGAGGTGTGTGTAATATGATAAAAACATGGTGGATACGCCGCTGGTACTTCCTATATATAAGTGCTCTTATGATATTACATATCGTAGCGTTATTTAAACCATTTCAATTTAGACATATTACATTTTATACAAAGAACATAACTTCACAAAACATTGTTTTACAAATAACATAACTCATACAAATTCATTTTACTTGGTTATTTACTTAACCACACATCTTCCTTTTATATCATCTAATTTCTTATCGATTTTCATATGATTTACAAAGGAAAACATTTTTCAAGGTTCATGACTAACTTTTGTTAAACAAATCTTTAAACACACAAGTCATGAATCCTAAATCAATAAACCTATGTATCTCACAAGCATTTTTATGCTGACGTACCTATTTTCACATGTGTTTTCAGGAGCTGATGCATAGGAATGATCAAGAAACACTTAGGCAGACCTGTGCCTTAGTGACATAAAATGAAACAAGACTAGTTTAAATTATGTTATGTTCTCATGTTTCCTTTGTTTAAGACAATGTAACCCCTTTTGTTAATAAATAAAATGAAACTTTATTTACTATGGTTGTGAAACAATAATTCTGTTGCTACACTCCCCGATGTTTCCGCCGCGGTTTGTTGTTTTACGCGGTCGGGGTGTGACACTATCTAAGCATGCAGAAGCTCCCTGCCCATCAAGTAAATAATTAGTTTAGGAGGGTCTCCAAAGCCAAGATGGCTTTGGATGAGGTCTCAACAGTGTCTATGTTAAGTTCAGGTGGATGGACAGTGGTTAGCTCAGGGGTTTGAACATTTTTTGAAA
This sequence comes from Helianthus tuberosus, assembly GCA_030545235.1. NCBI lineage: Eukaryota > Viridiplantae > Streptophyta > Magnoliopsida > Asterales > Asteraceae > Helianthus > Helianthus tuberosus. Next base: position 55,188,512 of record CM060354.1, on the reverse strand, counting down.
TTTTTTTCTCTAACCACTGCTGGGGGTCATTTCCCATCAACTGTTGATAACCAAAGGGATGCCTGTTCACTCTTGGTTTAGAAGGCCTTTTGTAAGCCTCATAAACGTGTGGAACCCTTGGGTATGGTGGTTGACCATTACCTCTTTAGTAGTGGTTTGCATGGGGTGCATCAGTCACCTGAACTTCTCTTTTGACAGAGGTTTGGTTCAGTTGTTTTGTAACAACTGTTTGAACTGGCAGGAATTGTGGTTGTTTCTTGACTTGTGATTTTGATGAACTCATTGGTGTTTTTGAAATGTACTTTTCCTTTTTGACCTCAAAAGATTTCTGGTACACACACTGCTGAGTAGAATGATTTGATTTACCACAGATGGTGCAGCTCTTTGAAGGCACAATGGTACTTGTTTTGTTAAGATCATAAGCTTTTAAGTGAAAACAATCTTTGGTCAAATGATTTTTCTTTTCACAAAAGTCACAAAACAAGTTTTTAATCTTTTCTTTTCTTCTTTTCAGACTCCTTTGCAACAGAGTTTTGAACTACTGTTGGGATGTCCTTAAGAGGAATTACCTTGGCCTTAGGAGCTTTAACACCATCCACGGTTGTGAAGTCCATGGGTTTGAAATTTTCAAGGATGTCACACTCATCAGACCATGTGGGTTTGAATTGGTATTTCTCAATCTCCTCAAAAGTTTAGGATCCCACAGATCTTTCCAAAGTGATTTTGTTGCCAAGTTTGTCAGTTATTTTAACTTCTTGACCATCCTTATTGGTGGGTATGATTTCAACAGTGGTTTGAACAGATTCATTTTCAGCAGTGTTTTCAACTTGGTCATGTTTTCTGAACCCTACACCAAATTTTACATTGCTTTTGATCTGATTTTCAAGCATAACTTCATAACCTTTGCAGGATTCCACCCATTTTTCACATGTGATTTGGGTGGATTCCAACTCCTTTTTACAGACCTGATATTTTTCTATCATTGCCTGGAGTTGGTCCTTGGTTATGCTATGCTCTTGTTTGAGGCTGCAAATCTCATTAGCTTTTGCTGACAATTTGTTTTTCAATTATTTTAAAGATTTTTCAAATTGTACTTCATTACTTAACAATCTATCTCTAAGGTTTTCATTCACCTCCTTAATGTTTGCAAATGCTATGATGAATTTGTCTGAACAAAGGTTTTTAAGAACCTGGGGTGATACCTTAGTTGCAGCCATCATGGCACAATCACAAACACATTTAGTTTCTTTTGGCTCTCTCTCTTCTTCTTCACCTTGTTTCTTCTCCTCTTCTTCAACAGACCAAGGGCCAGACAGTGGTTCCAACAGGGGTTCTAAATTTTCTCCCAACAGTATTTCACCAGCAACAGCACTAACCACTGCTTCAGCAATTGTATCCACTGTTTCTTCATTTGACTGTCCTTCTTCAGTTTCCAGCCCTTCTGTTATAGACTCCAACGCTACAAAACAGAAATCATCACTAGAAACATCATTTTTAGCATAGAGTGCAAAATTTTCATCACTTAGCTCATCAGGTAAGCTACTCCAGTCAACAAAGCCTTGGGTGAAAAAGCTTTGCTGGTCTGGTTGAACCACAACTAGTGTAGCTTGTTGAGGTGCAGTTGTTGCACCTGAACCTGAGGAGCTGGGGCCTGGACATACTGTATCTGAGGAACAGTGGTTTGGACATAATGAACAGGAACAGGGGTTGCAGTGTGTGCATAATGAGCAGTGTTTACATGAGCAGCAGGGGCATATTGCAAGTAATGCACAGTGGTTTGGTTATTTTGTGGTCTAGGATGAGAGCTAGGATGTGTGATGATTGGTCCACTTGTTTGACTCCTACACTCTCTAGCAAAATGTCCTAACCTATTACACTTGTAGCACCTTATCTTTGACTTATCCAACCCTACTTTCAGATTCCCATGTAACCCTGGAAATTTTCTCCCTGTCCTTTTGTAAAACTTGCTGGTTCTAACACTCAACAGTGCAAGTTGGTGTAATATGTCCATTTCCTCTAAATCAGTTGGATCAAAATGCTGGAGATCATTGAGTTTAAAGCACAGATTGTTAGAATTCTGGTTTTCTCCATTTGCTGTAAAAGCATAATTGGATGAGTAAGAATCAGAGTTGTTAAAAGCTCCACCAGCTGTTTTGTCAATGTAATGATCATAACTCTGATCCTTACTACTACCAGACTCTTCCTGACCCAAAAGAGCTGTGCTACCAAATGAATAATCATCTGCAACTTTTCCAGACTCTTGTAACTTCTTTTTCTGGTTCAACTCCCTTTCATAGGTCAGGAGTCTACCATGAAGCTGGGTTAGGGTTAGATCTTTGAACCCAACAGAATTCCTGGTTACAAAAGCAATTGTGTCCCATTTTTCAGGAAGTGACCTAAGAAACCTGCTATTTTGTGTTGCATTAGCAAATTCAACCTTAACAAGTTTTAGTTCACTCATAAGATAGCTAAATCGCTCAAACTGTTGTGTTAATGTTTCACCCTTAATGTGACAAAATGTTTCATATTGCTGATTCAAAATTTCCCTATTATTTTCAATGACTTCCTCGGTTCCACCAAACTGTTCCTTCAGTGCATCCCATAACTCCTTGGCGCTGTTACAGTGTAACAACCCAGCATATATCTCATTTGGGAGTGCAGATGCAACGATGCTAAATGCCTTGGCATCCAGTTCAATTTTCTGAAAATCTTGGTCAGTATAGTTCTCAATTTTCTTAGGAACCATGACTTTTAGATCATCAGCACTTGTCACCATTGGAACATGTGGTCCAAAGATAACCGACTTCTAACATCTGGTATTCTGTTGAGCTAGGATGTGACTCATTCTTCGCTCCCAGATGTTGTATTCAGATCTGACCAACATAGGTGGTTTGAAGAGAGAACCAACCCTATTAGTGTTATCATGTGATTATGACGTCATTCTGGTTGTTTTTCAGGCACTGAATAATCAACTTTGTACATGATTATACCTTACTCTGTTTTACAACTGAAACTGAACAATCGAGAGTATCAATGAAATTGAGCTGAACTTTTACGTCAAAATGATTGTTAGATCAAATTTGACTGTCCTAGCTCTGACACCAATTGTTAGGATCTGGGTTTCTTTTGATTGTGCTTGTTTGATAATAATGGAGACGAACAAAGTTAAACGCAGCGGAAATTAAATGAAACAAACTTTTAACACACAATCAATGAGAGAATAAGTTTTAGCAAACATGTTTAACATGAAATCAAATGATTATATTTATTACAATCTTCAATTTCAATACATAAGTCTCCCCCTCAGCCTGAGCTCACAATGATTGTTCATACAGAATGACTTGGTGATGAAGAGAGCTCATAGAACAGTACAGGGTACAGTTCTATTTATAGTACAGAACAACCACTGAGCATCTTTTGGCTGACGTCACCATGAAAGTGACATCTAACCTCCTAACAACCTATAACCACTGATCTATACAAACACTGCTCACTAAACTACTGAATACAAAATACAAAGTAAACAACTGCTACTCATTCCACTGTTATAACTCCAGCAGTGCTTTGTGTCTTCAGCAATGCTTGACCCATATCAGTAGATTGAGCATCAGTGCTTGGTCACCATCAGTCTTTAGATGTTCATCAGTTGTTGTAGAACAGCAGTTGTTGTAGAAGGACAGTAGTTAGAGGATATCAGATGTTAGGCCACATTCAAGGGGAAAGACTGATGCAAACAACTGCTTATTGTGAATCCACTGATCTGATCCAGTTTTGGCTTTATCAACTATCCCTTTGTAGGGTTCAATCCCAACACTCTCCTAATGCATCCTCACGCGTCCTCACGCTATCTCTATGACTCTCCAATATGTGTGTAAACATATACTATATACTACATATATACATACATATATGCACAAACACACTTATGTGAATACGTGAGAACTTAGGATTTTTGTGTCTCCTATGTGAGTACGTATTGTTATGTCAACGATAAACGAGTTTTACGCGCTAATCGCTATCACAAACGCAAAATCATTATGATCGAATCTCACTCCAATCTATTTGTCTAGATGCCTTCGAATGCTTCAATCTCTCGACTAACGGCTAGAAGAAGAGCTAGACAAAACGCCGATAAGAGGATCGCCTCACTAGTGGCCAGGGAAATGGCCAAGGTTATTCCTCAAATCGTCGCGCAAGTCCAATCTCTCAGCAACTCTCAAACTTCAGGAGACGCTACGACCAACGCGCCCAGGTCTACTTTCTCCTTCAAGCACTTTAAAGCTTGTGGTCCAATGGACTTCACAGGCGAAGAAGGTGTCTTTCAGCTATTCCGATGATTCGATGCTACTGAGGTTACCCTTCGTCAAAGTGGGTGCCCAGAGCATTTCCGTACCACATGCGATACACGAGTATTTCAATTAAGAGCACTCGACTGATGGACAGCCGAGCGTAACAAACGTGGGAACGCCGCAACATACACACTCTCCTGGAACGAGCTGAAGGAGCTCATGAAGCAACAATACTACCCTCCCCATGAGGTGCAGAAGCTAGAAGATGAATTTTGGAACATCAAGCAAGTTGAAGGTGACAACAACGGTCTCACAGCAAGGTTCAAACACGTTAGCATTATCTGCCCAAGCCAAGTTGACACTCCTGATAAGGCTATCAAGAAGTACATATGCGCTTTGCCTGAGTGTTTGGGTATTTTCTCGAAGCTGCAAGACCTGCTACCATCGAGGAAGCCTATTAACTGGCAGCATAAATCAATGATAAGCGAATCTTGGAAGGATTCTTCTCAAAGGTCCCACCAAGAAGGCTAATCAAGCAATCGTCATTGAATCTTCAGGCGAATCCTACAACGAGTCCTTAGACGAATCCTCCAATGAACACTCAGACGAATCCCCTGGTGAATCGTCAGACGAATCCCTTGGTGAATCCTCAGACGAATCCCCCGACGATCACACACCGCCACAAGACGCGCATCCTAGCCGCAAGAGAAAACGCCCAAATCAAGATTACCCAACGACTGAACTGCCTCAACCAGAGCCTCTACATGCAGTTCCGCTACTTCCAAGACGTAACTACACTGGAACTCACCCCCAGTGTCACACGTGTACCTATCACCACCAAGCTGAAGCTGACTGCCGCTATTGCATCAATTGCAATTGTTACGGTCACTTCACCCGCAACTGCCGCACAGTATAAATTCGAGCAAGATTCAAGTGTGAACCCATAGCAGACTGAAAAGTTTGCCAAAGTCGTGAAGTGAAACGACCATCATGGTCAGAGATAATGTCTAAAGGTATGCCACGACGACATATGATTTCATCAGTACAAATTCGAGCAAGCTTCTCCACCTTGAAATCTTCACGTATAGGAAGAAAGTGGGCTGATTTGGTTAAGCGGTCAATGATTACTGATGCGTGTGTAGCGTTATATGTTTTTGTTGATATTTTTAGCCCTTTTTAACACTTTAGTCAAGTTTTAAATTTATAAAACACGATAGTCTACTAACACTAAACACACATATGGGCAAGTGCACCCATCGTGAGCGTAGTATAGCGTTGGTAAGATACCGAGGTCGTCCAAGGACACAAGAGTTTTTAGTACCGGTTTATCCTCAACGTCTAATCAAATTAAAAGTTTAGAAAAAGGTTTTAAACTTGAAAAATAAAAACTAAAAATGCTGAAAATAAAAATAAAAATAAAACAGATAGACAAGATGAATCACTTGGATCTGACTCGCCTTTAGTGTAACCTTTGATGATTTCCGCACTTTTGCACTTTTTAAGAGATTATCTTAGTTATAGTAGTAGGCCCCTCTTTTGAATGTGACGTTACCCTCAACCCAGTAGTTTGCGTCAGCAAGGATACAATCCTAAAGGGTCGGAATATTGAAAGATAATTAATTAAGTTATTAATGCGTAATGTGGTAGGCCCCTCTTTTGAAGGTGACGTTACCCTCGGCTAAGTGGTTTGAGTCAGCAGGGATACAATCCCAAGTAGCCCGTTTAAAGTATTAATAGTAGTTTACATATGAGGGGATCAAGCTATTCGCACATCCGCCATCCAATACCAGTGGGTATTGAAGGAGGTCCTAGTAAGCTTGACCCAGGTCCTTGCAGGATCTATACACTGAACAAGGCAAGAACCTTACCAAACCATTCCCTTAACCCTTGACCAGGTAGCGAACATATCTCTATATAGACCGTAGAGATATGAATGGTGTAAATCTTTTATTTTTTTTATAGACAGTAAAATAACGCCAAGACACCACGGACAAATGATAAGGAAGTTTCACCTTCAACATAAGAAATTAGTTATTAAAGTCATTAATACAAAACCAAATAAAAAGTGCGAAAATATTAAAAATCAAAAGTATTACACTAAATGCTTGTCTTCACCAAGTGATGTAAGAGACTTAGGCAAACATGGCCTTTGATTGTCAAGAACTCTTACGATCAATATTGGATCCTGAGACTACTACACACACTCTATGATGGATGATGGTGGTGGATGTGGGTGTTGTGATGGTGGTGGAGTGTGGGTGAAGTGGGAGAGAGGTGGTTTACCAAGAGATGCCTTTGAAGTGAACCAAGCACCTCTATTTATAGCCTGCACAGAAGCCCAGACACGGCCCCGTGTCCATTGGGCACGTCCTCGTGTCCATCCACTTTCTCTTTCTTCATTAATTTCACTTTGTCTGCATTAGCTCCACACACCCCTGTGTCCACTGGGCACGGCCCCGTGTGAAGAAGCGTATATGTACTATCAAGATTTGCTTGGATTCTGCGAATCTTAGCGTTAACCACGGCCCGTGTCGAGCTGGGCACGCCCCCGTGTCGGGAATAGAAGCTTCTATAGCTTTTTCCTTTCTGCAGACATCTAGCCACGCCCCCGTGTCCACTGGGCATGGGGTCGTGGTCAGCCTTCTGTTTACTTGTTTTTGCTTGGGAAGATGCTGTCGAGTGGTCGGGCATGCTATGTTTGTTCCTTTTCTTGTATTTATGTTAGATTTTGCTGCATATTTGTTCCTTTTGTTCATTTACGCTCATTTAATCCTGAAAATACAAAAGGAAGACAAAAGCACACTTTTTCCAACATTAATACTAAAAAAGGGTTAGTTTTATGCCTCATTTGATGCAATTTATATGTTGCATTTTACACATATCATTACCCATATATTGTGATGACCTTAAGGTGTACGTGGAAGTTTGGTTATGAAGTCTATAGCAATGCTATCCCATTTCCACACTGGAATCTCGGGTTGCTTAAGAAGACCTGAAGGACGCTGATGCTCAGCTTTGACCTTTGAGCAGGTGAGACATTTTGAAACGTAAGCAGCAATATCCCTTTTCATACCAGGCCACCAATAGGACATAGGCAAATCATGGTACATCTTATCAGCACCAGGATGAATAGAGTATCGGGATTTGTGAGCCTCATTCATAATGAGCTCCCGAAGGTTATCGCGATCTGGCACCCAGATGCGATCGAGATAGTATTGAAGTCCATTAGGTTTCGTCACAAGCTGGTCTATAGAAGCACCTTATATCTCAACGATTAGACTACCTTCATTTGCTGATGAGTACTGAGCGTCACGAATACAAGAATGAAGATCACTAGAGATCTGAAAACAACGGATACTGCTGACATGAGTCTTACGACTAAGAACATTGGCCATGACATTCGCTTTACCAGGATGGTAGCGAATTTCACAGTCGTAGTCGTTAAGCAACTCTACCCAACGTCGTTGACGCATGTTCAGTTCCTTTTGGTTAAAGATGTGTTGCAGGCTCTTATGGTCAGTGAAAACCACACACTTGGTACCATATAGGTAGTGTCGCCAAATCTTTAACGTAAAAACAACTGCGCCAAGCTCTAAATCATGGGTAGTATAGTTTTTCTCTTGTATTTTGAGTTGTCGGGAGGCATAAGCGATCACCTTGTCTTGCTGCATAAGAACACGGCCAAGACCACGATTCGAGGCATCGCAATATACCACAAAGTCATCATTCCCATCGGGGAGAGCAAGTACAGGAGCATTACAAAGTAGATTCTTAAGAGTTTGAAAGGATTCCTCTTGCTCAGCACCCCAATAAAAAGGTTTCTCTTTCTGAGTTAACGACGTAAGAGGTACAGCGATCTTTGACAAGTCTGAGATGAATCGGTGGTAATAACCCGCCAATCCCAAGAAGGAACGGATTTCAGATGCAGATTTTGGTGTACTCCAATTCTTCACTGCTTCGATTTTGGAAGGATCGACATGGATTCCTTGTTTGCTAACGACGTGCCCGAGAAATTGTACTTATTTGATCCAAAATTCGCACTTAGAAAACTTAGCGTATAAGCGTTCACCACGTAGTAGTTCTAGTATCAAGCGTAAATGTCGTTCATGATCGACTTAAGTTTTAGAATAAATAAAAATATCATCAATAAAGACTATCACAAAACGATCTAGATAAGATTTACAAACACGATTCATAAGATCCATGAACACAGCGGGTGCGTTGGTCAAACCAAAAGGCATAACCACGAACTAGTAGTGTCCATAACGAGTGCGAAACGCGGTTTTAGGAATGTCTTCTTCGAGAACACGTAGTTGATGATAACCAGATCGAAGATCAATCTTAGAGAAACAACTTGCGCCTTGTAGTTGATCGAATAGGTCGTCAATGCGAGGAAGAGGATAACGATTCTTGACGGTGAGTTTGTTAAACTCACGATAGTCTATAAACATACGAAACGAACCATATTTCTTCTTGACGAATAGTACGGGAGCACCCCAAGGGGAGGTACTTGGACTAATAAAGCCCTTGTCGAGTAGTTCTTGAAGCTGACTAGATAACTCTTGCATCTCAGAAGGTGCAAGTCGGTAAGGAGCCTTGGCAATAGGAGTTGAACCAGGTATGAGATCAATACGAAAATCTAAAGGTCGAGGTGGGGGAAGACCAGGAAGATCTTCAGGAAAGAAATCTAGGAAATCACACACTACTGGAACTTCACTTATGCTCTTTCCCGTGCCCTTCTTTTCCACAAGATGGGCTAAAAAGGCAAAGTACGGTTTACGTAAGTATCTATTCGCTTTAGTGCATGACATCAATTTCAGTCCTCTAGAAGGGCGGTCTCCATAGACGTTCAAGGTTTCACCAGACGGGAAAGGAAAATGAATATACTTCTCACGACAAGCGATTTCGGCATGGTTTCATGGGTATGAGGTCAATAGCAAAAGCGTGATCGTTAAGAATCAGGGAACAATCACAGAGGATAAAATCGACTAAGATAGACTTACCATCGGCAATCTCAACCGAGAATGACTCAGGTAGTTTGGAGCGTGTATGGTTTAACAAAGACTCAAATTCTACGGACACAAAGCTTTTATCTGCACCAGTATCAAATAGGATCGAAGCGTAAAGATTATTAATGAGAAACGTACCATTCACGATGTCATTGTCGTTCTGAGCTTGCGTTGATGTTGAAAGTGCGGCCTCTTAGGGCTTGCTGCTGCGGCTATTCTTGGTTCAACTGAGGGCATTGAGGCCGGATATGATTAGGTTCGCCACACTTGTAGCAGGCACGAGCAGGTTTTGCATTTGGTTGAGCAGCTGGAGCTTATTGAGCTGGCTGAGCCTGCTGAGCTGGTGGTGTGGGGTTAAACTTGCAGTAGGCATTGGTATGCCCATAACGATTACAGATGTTGCAATGGTGACAAGCAGAGTTTGTCGGGTGATGAAAGTGACAGGAGTTGCACTCGGGATGAATCCCAGTGTATGCCTTCTTGGTGTTATCGGGTAAGGCAGGGTTTGCATTCACAGCAGGAGTTGTAGTTACAGCTGGTACAATGGCATTACAGCCAGAGTTTTGAGACTTCCGCTTCCTCTTCTTATTGCTGCTAGATTGCTGGGTGATCTGATTCGCTGGCTTAGAGGGAGCAGGTGTGTTGAACTGTTTATCTCGAACACGATTGTTGTTTAAACTCGCAGCAAGGCGATAAACTTCTTCAATGTTTGACAGCTGGGCTGCTTCAATGGAGTCGCGCATAGCATCAGGTAAACCATGAATGTACTTCATGATCATTCGCTTGGGCGTAGACACCAGATGAGGCACAATGATGCCCAGCTGCTTGAAACGAGTTGTGTACGCCAGATTGTTGTCATCCACTTGCTTCATATGCCAAAACTCATCCTCGAGTTTCTGCTGTTCATGAGGAGGGCAAAATTCGAGCATCATAAATTCCCTAACCTTAGGCCACGGCAGGGCATAGGCTTCCTCGTTGGATAGAATGTTCCTCTCATTCATCCACCATTCCAGAGCTCTTCCTTGAAACATGCCAGTCGCACTCCTAGTCTTTAAATGCTCAGGGCATTCGCTGTTAATGAAGGTAACCTCGATGCTGTCGAACCACTCCAGCATCGCGGTCACTCCATCACTGCCCGTGAAAGGCTTAGGATTGCAGGAGACAAAGTGTTTGTAGTTGAAGCTCATAGGCTTCGGTTGAGTTGCTTTCGAGTCCACAGAGGAAGGAGGAGTGTGTGAACCCTGGATTTCAGTGACAATCTTGGGCACAATCCGCGCAATCTGAACGGCCATAAAAGACATCATTTTTTCTGAGAGTTGGCCTTTGACTTCTTGTGAGAATGGAGATGTCGACTAGAAGACATCTGAAGATCCAAAAACAAGGATCAGATGCGACTCGACCATAATGTTTAAGTTGACTAGTATCACATAGTATAACACATAGCATATAAATGTTTTAATTTGTTTCACATGATTCAAATAGTTGCACGTGTTTCGAAAAGTCTCACATGTTTCAAATAGTTTCGCATCTCTCAAATAGTTTCACATGCTTCATATAGTTTCACATGTTTCATATAGTTTCACATAGTATATTAAGTTTCCACATTGTTTCACATAGAATAACAAAAGCATCATAAATTTAGTTTGTTCTCGAGAGATTATCATGTCTTTAGATTGCGGAGACACGTACGATTTTTGTAATGTTTCCGAATAAACAAAGCATCAAGTATAAACCATATGTAAATCGAGAATACATAAAAGATAGGCTCATAAACCATGGGATTGTTTCATGTAGAGAAACGTTGACTAGCCAAAGTAAGTCGAACCCTTTCGAGTTAAGGCGATGCGTTCTAGCCTGCTAGACAAATACATCATCGATGTTAGGCCTACAATATTTGTCCTTTCGGTCATTAGACGTCCTTAATCGATTAGGAAAATTCAAGACTTTGGCGAGACTGAAAATCAAAGAGTGGGACTAGTTATCAAGATGTGAGTTTCACCTCTAACTTGGTAACATTGTACCCTAATATGATCGGTACTTATCATAAGATAAGACCATTAGAATATGAGATGGAAATTTACCTTCAAGATTTGGATGTCACTCCTGACTTGAGGGTAAATTTCATGCAAAATACAAGTATGGTTGATTGAAAGTCCTCATCAAAGGCGGGAATCACCCCTGTTTTGATGAGTCGTTTCGATTGTATCACAAGAGTATTTTCAAAGCATCCAAGTGTGTATTGTGTTAGCCTTAGGAAAGGCATGCATGTTTATCAAGGAAGTATTGCTAGGAAGCATATAAAGCAGAATGCATATGTTTTAAACAACAGATAAGAGGCATGGTTCCTAGAACTATAGACTAGGCAAAAGCTTTCCTACTTTCCTAATTCCCTATAGTTATGGCTCTGATACCAATCTGTCACACCCCAACCGATGGCGGAAACATCGGGGCGTGGCACTAAGCGTTCAGATTGCTCATGAGATTCCATAACACTATTCGTTTCAATATAGATTAATCAAGATTCATAAAAACATACTAAATGTTATACAAACCATTAACAATCAAAATTGTATCATAACATAGTTCAAAACATTGTTTATCGAAGATGAGTATCTAAGGTCATCCTAGCTTAATTTCTTGATTCCCTTTGTCTATCAACCTGCAACATGTATTAGAATAAAATCAACAAAAATGTTGGCGAGTATACAAGTTTGAATACATAGCATAATAGTTTCAAGTTTAAAACTCATATCCGACATGATAAACATATAAATAGTTTCAGCCGTGCTAGTTTACGCAGTCCAAATGATAGCCCGAGTTTCCCAATGCATTAATTTTGCCTTTCCTACATCGATGCATCGAGGAGGAAGTATAGATTTGATACTTAACAATACTCCCCAAGACTCAAAGAGAGGTGCATTACTCCTATAGCGCTACTACTGTTAAGGCAGAACTACACACAGGGATTAAACGTTCACATAGCATAAATAGTCTCAAGAATCAATAGTTTCATGTTTAACATGGATAGAGTATGTTTCAAGTAAATTTCAAGTGTCAAGTTTCTTGATATAAAATACATGTTGCATTCCAAAAGTGTTTAAAGCAAAAAGGGATCGAGTATACTCATAGTGGGTGCTTAACCAAAACACTGTTTGATTAGATCAAAGGGAGCGCTGGATCAGCCTGAGTATTGTATGATAGGGTAAGTGTTAAACAACGTGTCAAATAGAATGTTGAATGAATAAGGTGTCGGATGGTGAGCCGGTCGAATGGGTGTAACCCATCTGATCGGATGGTCATCCGAACGGATGACCATTCGGTTGAGTGAGTGTGTGTTGTAAATTGTTTTGAAATCTTTTCAAGTTTTTGGTGTAGTATGAAAACAAGTCATCCGGTCGGATGGCCATTCGATCGGATGGCTATTCGATCAAAGTTTGATATTTGTAAAGGGAACTAATCACCTAGTCGAATGGTCATTCGATCGGATGGCCATTCGATTGGCAATTTGTTATTTTGAAAACTTTGTAAAATTTGTTAAGTTTAAGTTTCAAATTGTAACGGAGATGACGTGATGACGTGTTCAAACAACGGAAACCACATGTTGGGATTGAACCCTATAAAGGAATAGATGATATAGAGCCAAAACTGGATCAGGGCAGTGGATCCAGCATAAGCAGTTGTTTGCATTAAGTCTTCTCCCTTTGATGGTGATTCTAGCAACTGCTGCCCCTAAGTACGGATCTCTTATAACTACTGATGGTCTACAACAACTGTTGCTGCCCAAAGACTGTTGAAGACAAAGTGCTGCTTAGTCAATCTTCTGATTTAGTTCAAGTACTGCTGAAGACCAAAGCACTGCTAGGGCTGAAGTAGTGAAATGAAGAATTAGTTGTTTGTTTTCCTTTTATATTGTAATCAGTTGTTAGCATAACAGTGTTTGTATAGATCAGTAGTTTCAGGTTGTTAGGAAGTTAGATGTCACTATCAATGGTGACGTCAGCAAAGATGCCACAGTGGTTTGCTTTGCAGTATAAATAGAGCAATACCCTGTACTGTTCTATTAGCTCTTTCATATCTGTCATTCTGTACAAGCAATCTTGTGAGCTCAGGCTGAGGGGGAGACTTTTGCATGCATGCATATTGTAATCGTTGATTGTAATAAATATAATCATTCGGTTTGATGTCAAAGATGTATGCTTAGAATTGTTCTCTCGTTTGATTGTGTTGAAAGTTTATTCCATCATTAATTCCTCTGCACTTTATACAATTTCATCTTCAATTTGTTAAACAAAACCACAATCAATCAAACTCAGATCCTAACAATTGGTATCAGAGCGAGGACAGTCAAATTTGATCTAACAATCATTTTGACGTAAAAGTTCAGCTCAATCTCATTGATACTTTCGATTGTTTGTTTTGTTGAAAAACAGAGTAGGGTTTAATCACGAGCAAAGTTGATTAATCAATACCTGTAAAACAACCAGGATGACGTCACAATCACAAGATGTTAACAATAGCATCGGTTCACTCTTCAAACCACCCATGTTGAAACGAAATGAGTACAACATCTAGCAGAGAAGGATGGGACACATCCTTGCTCAACAGAATACCGGATGTTGGAAGTCGGTTATCTTTGGAGCACATGTTCCAATGGTGCCGAGTGCTGAGGATCCAAAGGTTTTTGTTCCTAAGAAAATTGAGAACTATACGGACCAGGACTTTCAGAAAATTGAACTAGATGCCAAGGCATTCAGCATCGTTGCATCTGCACTACCTAATGAGATTTATGCTGGGCTGTTACACTGTAACAGTGCCAAGGAATTGTGGGATGCACTGAAGGAACAGTTTGGGGGAACTGAAGAAGTAATTGAAAATAATAGGGAAATTCTGAATCAACAGTATGAAACATTTTGTCACGTTAAGGGTGAAACATTAACCCAACAATTTGAACGTTTCAGTTGTCTCATTAGTAAGCTAAGACTTGTTAATGTTGAGTTTGCTAATTCAACACAAAATAGCAGGTTCCTTAGATGACTACCTGAAAAATGGGACACAATTGCTTTTGTGACTAGAAACTCTGTTGGGTTTAAAGATCTGACCCTGACCCAACTTCATGGTAGACTCCTGACCTATGAAAGGGAGTTAAACCAGAAAAAGAAGTTGCAAGAGTCTGGAAATGTTGCAGATGATTATGCATTTGGCAACACAGCTCTTCTGGGTCAGGAAGAGTCTAGCAGTAGTAAGGATCAGAGTTATGATCATTTCATTGACATAACTGCTGGTGGCAACTTCAACTCTGATCCTCACTCATCCAGTTATGCTTTCACAACAAATGGAGAAAGCCAGAACTCTGATAATATGTGTTTTGAACTCAATGATTTACAACATTTTGATCCAACTGATTTAGAAGAAATGGATATCTTGCACCAACTTGCTTTGTTAAGTGTTAGGACTAGGAAGTTTTACAAAAGGTCAGGGACAAAATTCCCCGGGTTACGTGGGAACTTAAAAGTAGGGTTGGACAAGTTTAAAATCAAATGCTACAAGTGCAATAGGTTAGGTCATTTTGCTAGGGAGTGTAGGAGTCAAACATCTGGACCAATTATCACACACCCTACCTCAAACCCTAGACCACAAAATAACCAATCCACTGTGCACTACAATCATTATACCCCTGCTGCTCATGTAAACACTGCTCACCCTGCAACCCCTGTTCCTGTGCATTATGTCCAAACCACTGTCCCTCAGATACAGTATGTTCAGGCCCCAGCTCCTCAGGTTCAAGCACAACCAGCTGCACCACAACAAGTTGCACCAGCAGTGGTTCAACCAGATCAGCAAAGCTTTTTCACCCAAGGCTTTGTTGACTGGAGTAGCTTACCTGATGAGCTAGGTGATGAAAATTTTGCTCTCCTTGCTAATAATGATGTTTCTAGTGATGATTTTTGTTTTGTAGCATTGGAGTCTGTGTAAAATGGGCTGACAGCTGATGAAGGACAGTCAAGTGATGAAACAGTGGATACAATTGCTGAAGCAGTGGTTATTGCAGTTGCTGATGAAATACTGTTGGGAGAAAATTCAGAACCCTTGTTAGAACCACTGTCTGACCCCTGGTCTGAAGAAGAAGAGAAGAAACATGGTGAAAAGGAAAAGAAGGTGGTTGATGAAGAAGAGCATGCTTGTGACTGTGCAATGATGGCTGCAAGCAAGGTATCACCCCAGGTCCTTAAAAACCTTTGTTGTATCACCCCAGGTCCTTAAAAACCTTTGTTCAGACAAATGCATCATAGCATTTGCTAACATTAAGGAGGTGAATGAAAACCTTGTTGATAAGTTGCTAACCTGTGAAGTACAATTTGAGAAATCTTTAAAAGAATTGAAAAACAAATTGTCAGAAAAGGATAGTGAAATTTGTAGCCTCAAACAAGAGCAGAGCATAACCAAGGACCAACTTCAAACTATGATAGAAAAATATCAAGTTTGCAAAAAGGAGTTGGAAACCACCCAGATCACATGTGAAAAATGGGTGGAATCCTGCAAAGGTTATGAGGTCATGCTTGAAAAACAGATTAAAAGCAATGTCAAATTTGGTGTAGGTTATAGAAAACATGATGATGTTGAAAACACTACTTTTGAAAAATCTGTTCAAACCACTGTTGAATTCATACCAACCAACAAGGATGGCCAAGAAGTAAAAATCACTGATAAACTAGGTAACAAAATCACTTTGGAAAGATATGTGGGGCCCTCCACTTTTGAGGAAATTGAGAAATACCAATTTAAACCCACATGGTCTGATGAGTGTGACATCCTTGAAAACTTCAAACCAATGGACTTCACAACCACTGATGGTGTCAAAGCTCCCAAGGCAAAAGTGATTCCTCTTAAGGACATCCCAGTAGTAGTTCAAAACTCTGTTGCAAAGGAGTCTGAAAAGAAGAAGAAAAGAGAAAAGATTAAAAACTTGTTTTGTGACTTTTGTGAAAAGAAAAATCACTTGAGCAAAGATTGTTTTCACTTAAAAGCTTATGATCTTAACAAAACAAGTACAATTGTGCCTTCACAAAGCTGCACCATCTGTGGTAAATCAAACCATCTTACTCAAAAGTGTGTGTACTTGAAATATTTTGAGGTCAAAAAGGAAGAGTACATGCCAAAAATACCAATGAGCTCATCAAATTCCATCTGTCAAGTTCACCAAAAATCAACCACTATTTGTGCCAGTCCAAATAGCTATTACCAAACAGATGAACCTAACCTCTGCTAAAAGACATGTTCAAGTAACTGATGCACCCCCTGCTAACCAATACCGAAGAGGTAAAGGTCAACCACCATACCCTAGGGTCCCACACGTTTATGAGGCTTACAAAAATCCTTCTAAACCAAAAGTGAACATGCATCCCTTTGGGTACCAACAGATGATAGGGCAAGACCCCCAACAGTGGTTAGAGAAAAGTGTTTCAAAAACTGATCAAACCCCTAAGCTAACCACTGTCCATCCACCTGAACTTAACACAGACAATGTTGAGACCCCATCCAAAGCCATCTTGGCTTTGGAGACCCTCTTAAACTAATTATTTACTTGATGTGCAGGGAGCTTCTGCATACTTAGATAGTCTTTGGTATGTAGATAGTGGAGGCTCCAGGCACATGACAGGATGTAGAGCCATTCTCAAAGAATTCAAAACTCATGGAGGGGGTGATATATCTTTTGGTAATAATAGTAAAGGGAAGGTCATGGGTTCTGGTACTGTACAGTCTGGAAATGTTAGGTTTGAAAATGTCAATCTCATAGACAATCTAAAATTCAACCTTCTTAGTGTGTCTCAAATGAGTGACAAAGGGTTTGGGTCATTCTTCACTAAAGATTGTTGTAGGATTGTTGGGCCAGAAATGGTAAAAAAGATTGGAGAAATAATCAAAAATGGAAAAACAAAAATTGTTGCTCAAAGAAGTGGCAATGTTTATGTGGTTGATTTGTCAAAAGAGAGCCCCAGAACGGATGCCTGTCTGTTCTCAGCTGCCTCTAACAAAGAGACAGAACTTTGGCACAGAAGATTGGGGCACACAAATCTCAAGACAATCACTACTTTGTCAAGAAATTGTCTTGTAAGAGGCCTTCCACAAAAATCATTTTCATGTCCTGAGCATTGTGTTTCCTGCTTAAAAGGAAAACAACATAAAAGCTCATTTAAGCCCATTGAAGAGTCCAAAACAACCCAGTGCTTGCAAATGCTGCACATGGATCTGTTTAGCCCAGTTAAAGTCATGAGTCTCAAAAAGAAAAAATATTGTTTGGTGATAGTTGATGACTTTTCTAGGTTTACATGGACTTATTTCTTAAATTCTAAAGAAGAGACTACAGGCATATTGCAAGACTTTGTGACATAGGTTTGTAACACCTCAAAAAATTTATGCCCAATGATGTATTGACACGTGTCATAAGCTTTAAACGTGTAAAGGATTTAGTTTGAAGGACTAAAGTTGACAAACAAGGAAACTATATGAATATAAGGGTCCAAAGTGTCAATAATGGATAAATATATTTTAAAATAGCCCTACAAGATGTTTATTCCTTCAAACGAATAAATCATGGATCATACGAAGCTAAATATGAAAGAAAGTGAGAGATTTCAAACTACAGGGGTTAAATGTGTCAACATGTTTAAAGTATACCTCTGAGTGACCTTTTAGCAAACCCGAAGCTTTGTAACGATAAATTATGCTCACTAGAATGTGTGATAAAAATTTCATAAAGTTTCGTTATCGTATGAGAAAGTTATGATCAAATTCGTATACGAGGGGTTAAAAGCGTCTAAGATAAAATTTAAGGCTTTCCAGGTGATCGCAGAGTTAACCAAGGACTTAACGATGTTGGGTTATGTCTTAAGGCCCTTAAAAGTCAAGTTAGAGGGCCCAAAGTGCAAGAAATAAAGGTAAAATCAAGTTTGGAAGTCCAGGGGCCAAAACTGTCAACATTTGAAAGTTGTGTTGTGCTGGCATGGTCCTTGCGCACCATAAGCTAGGACCCTTACGGTGCGCAAGCAGGTCCCATATGCAGAAAAATTTCCAGCTGCCTGTTAAAACGGTTACACCGCCATAAAACGAGGGTATTCGAATTCAGGGGCTTGTTTGATGGTATTTTAAGGTCTAGGGACACTTGTAATCATCTGGATTCATTCATAGACTTGTTTGGCATGATCAAATTGCATCAAGAAACCTATATAAGGGCCATGAATTTGGGTTCTTCATTGCTCATTCACTTGTAAACTTCACAACTCACTTCTTGGAGGTTCCTGGAGCTCAAGACTCATCCATAGTGATCATTAGTCGTGATTAGGACTATTGTAAGTTTGCTTAACCTCCTTTAATTCAGTTTAGCTTAGTTATTTAGCGTAAAGTCAAACTGTCGTAATTAATATTTGACTTCGTCATTAATCTTAATCCCTTCAGTCAAAATTCAAATTGAAAGTACCTATGAGTTGGTAATTATGTGGGCAATAAACCCTTAAAAGGGTATTCTTTGATTCCCACTCTAATTAGGTCAATTGTCGAGTCAAACTTGATTATAAAAAGTCAACAGAAAGCTAATGTTCAAATAAATGCATAATTAGCAATGTAGAAGCTATGCAACCTGTTTTGATATTAATATAACTTGGTAATTAATGTAAGAACATGTCTAAACATGTTCAACTCGACAATTTTTAGTTTAGGCTCGGTTCGGGACCGAAAGTCGCATAGTTTGACTTATGCTTTGACTTTCAGTTCTGGCCCGTTTAAGCATGTTTTTAGAAATGCCTTAGAGCCTTATTTGGACCAGGTTTCATATTAGTATAACCCTCTGTGATTATACAACTTGGTTCAATAGTTATCCGATTCATAGCATGTTTTCGTTAATTGCTTAAATGTTGACTATTATGCCCTTTTGACTATAAAACGTGATTTTTGAAAAAGTAAAAGAGTAGAAACCTTGGTTACTGATTTATAAACTTGTACCCAAAATTTGACATCAGTTTGAGGTCTAGATTAAGAGTTATGCTCATTAGCGTAAATTGAAAGCTTTATGTTAATTAAACGGCGTAATTAGCATATAGCCTATTTAAACCCACTTTTTGATATCAAACTTTTTACCCACTGATGTAATATAATATTTTGGGATTTTTGAAGATTTTTATTTAATTTTTGGCTGAGCATAACATAGGTCTCTAAGTTTGTTTCGGTTAATACCAGTTTTGCCCTTTTAAGCCATAAAATGAGTTTTACAAATCCTTTTGACCCCAAACCTTTTTCTACTGATTTTATTTGACAAATAAAATATTTTGAGCCTTTTGGAATTATAAAAATATCAGCTTTCCCTAGAAAACCCGGAAATGGCTCCAAATCGCCTTTTTAAGCGTTTTTAACGCATAGTATGTACTAAAACTATATTAAACACATAAGGTTGATACCTACTGATATTTTTAGTATATTTTTATATAATAACAGTAAGTAAAAGTTTTTAAACTCAGGTTTCTAGTTTTGACCTTTTTAGCCTATGTGAAATTACCAAAATACCCCTAGGATGCATAGTTTGGTTTTAAATGATAAATTTCACATATATCTAGTATCCTACTGTTATAAATTATTAAATTAAGTATATTTTATTAATAAATCAGACCTGTAACTCAAATTACTAATTAAACTCTTTTATAACCTTTTTAAATGACCAAAATGCCCTTACACGACATAGTTTGAGTTAAATCCATTTCGGGCATAATAAAAGATATCTTACTGATGTCACAACATATTTAAGGGATATTAACTTGGGAAACTTGCATATGACTCATTTGGTTAACCGTTACGCACTTTTCGCGTTCGGAACGGCTTATGTAACTAATTTGCATGTATTAGCCGAAACGGGTCAAACCTTATCATCTTTGTCTCAAAATCCAGAATATGTTTAGTATACCCATATTATACAAGTCTTCAAACTTGTCGGGTCTAAATCACATTCTGTCCGGTCTTCGCTTAATCGTGCGTTTGAACCGTATCTTCCTTTAAAACTAACCGGTCTAAGCTTAAGCTTAAATAAAGACCCGTTAGAAATCTAATAGGTTATTATAAAACCTTTGTTCCAGATTAGGAGCCCAGTAAAATCCATCTGCACTTGCTGTATTTGATTTATACATTGCTCAGGTAAATACTCTTAACTTATTTTCCCTATACGGGCTTGGGATACGGTACTATAAAAGTACCGCTTGGTCGGGTGTATGTAGTCATTTAAATCGTACTGTGATTGATGTATTTACATAACCTGTTTAATATGTATTATTTGGTGTATGGATTTTGGGGGTTAAATGACCATGTCCCGGATATCCTTGGCATCATTCATGAAATGGCCACGACCTAAGCACGGGGTGTAGGCGTACACCTGACAGATGCATTATGTAAAAACCGGTATCCCACTCAAAGGAATCAACCTTGTGGGCATTATACCTGTGGTGTGTCAGTTAACTTAAGTATGGCCCTACAAACCGGCCCTAATGGACGACAAATGAGTAAAACTGTAATCAAGATTATTTTAATAATTGTCCCAAGTTATAAAAATATTTTTGCCGAAGTGCATTCAAATCAATTTTCAAACCATTTTCAAAATGAGTCAGTTAAGTTGTATTTACCAGTGTAAACTGACGTATTTTCCAAAAAGGCTAAGTGCAGGTACTAGACGAAATAGGCTGGCTACTCCAGGCGTCATTACTCAAGTCTCGCAAGCTTTAGATGCCTTTAAAGTCTGTTGAACAAGTTTCCTCTTTATTTTGATCCGCATGTGGATCTGTTTCAACTGTATTGTCATACTTAATATTACATTTTGTTCGGTTGAAATAAATCTATCTTTTGCTTCCGCTGTGCGTTTAAATATTGTGTTGTTTGACTATGATGATATCAACTACGTCACGATACTCCCCACCGGGCCCACCGGTGACACGTGGAAAATAGGGGTGTGACAGGTTGGTATCAGAGCCAACACTGAGTGAATTAAACACTAACCTTTTGTGTTTAATCTCAGTTACACAGTTGCATATTCTTGAGTCTAGACAAGAACATAGGACTGATCCAAATTCGTTTTATTTTGTCTTTATTTGATTCTTTCTTTATTTTTTCTGATTAGCCCTTGCATGGGCGAGTCATTTCAGTTAGAAGACCCGTTTTGGGCAACCATGTATTTGTTTAAATTTTAATAGGACGGTTAGATTCCTATATTATAAGATCTACCATTATAATAAAGTGGCAAAATCTAAAAAGGACGAGACCTAGCCATATGTCACCTTAAGACAGGGCCAAGATGGTAGTTCCACAATTAGATTCAGATCCTTGTTAACATCTCAATTTAGGATTGCTCTGCGTTTAAATATTAAAAAAAAGAATCTTAAAGGTAAAACCTAGCCTAAATGTCGTTGCAGACATGGCCAAGATGGTAAAACCTATTCGAAAGATTCAAACCCTTATTAACATCTGATATGTTATCAATAATAACAAAGATATAATTCTATAAAATCACATAAGTCATTTTTAAATAGGGATGTTCTAAATTCCCTTATTTATATAATCATCCCTTAAGGATGAAGTACCCACGGGCTATAATTAACGTCCTTTGGGACTAAAGACAGTGGTAGCTTACAGCTCCCTGTCAAGAAAAGGTAATGAACGTTGATTCAAACCTTAATGCCTCGATTCTGTAAAATCCTGGTTCAATAATTAAATCTGTCTACGTGACTAGGTTTTTGTGCTATTATTAACTTGTAAATTAGGATTTATGATAAAGATCCAGAATAATTATATTTAACAAATTAACCAAAAGGATTATTAAAAACCATGGTTAATAAATCGTCAAGGACAATAATACTGTATAAGCTTCTAAATAAACCTTGTCCTTAATTGATTTTATGTAGCAATTATAGCTACATGGCTAGGTCAGAAGAAGTAAACAGTCATCCCCTGGAAAACCACGATGATGATAGGGTTAATATAACCAGAGGAGAGCTCCGTACACTGATTGATACAGCTGTATCTAAGGCTGTAGAGGAGCAATTCAAGGAGTACAGTGGGACGCATAGTAGAACTTCTTCAGTACCCCACTCTAAGTCTGTTCCTAAGACTCATTCAGAAACTCATAGCAAGCCACCCTCTAAGAAAGATGAACCCAAGAAAGAGAATGCTGAACATTCCTCAAACCAACACAATGTTCCATCCAAGAGGATAGTGTTCGATGATGGAGCGCGTACCAAGTCCTGTACTTATAAGTACTTTGTTTCCTGCAAACCCCGGGATTTCACTAGGGAGAAAGGGGCAATAGATTGTATGACTTGGTTAGATGAAATGGACACTGTTTGTAACACCCAAAAAATATGCAATTTATTATGTTACCTAAATGTCTAGTTAAGTTATATTAACTAAGTTAAATGCATATGTTAGTAATTCAACAAGAAGGAAAGATATGTGACAATAAACAATAATTTATAATTAGAGGGGTTAAACTTGTAAAAAAAGGATGAAAGTTATTAATTAAAAAGAAAAACACAAAACACACATTTTTGTGTGTTCTGTGGATCGCCCAGGAGCAAAAAGGAACCAAGGAGAAACCCTAGTTCCTAAAATTCTCAAAATCAGAAGGAGTTTAAGAGCCCAAACAAATTCATGAACCCAAAACTCGAATTATCTAAGCTTGTTCAACGAATGGTAAGTTGAAATTTCTGTTTTTGATGATTTGTAGAAAGTGGGTTTCAACCCAATCTTGTAGTAATGTGAATAATTGTGTAGTTGTGAGTTAGAATTACACAATAGAACAAGAAATTTGCTTGAGTTTAGTTAATCAAATGATTTGAAGCATAAACCCACTTGAATTAGGAAGATAGTGAAGAACATGAATGAATTATGTGCAAATTATTGTAATGGCTTAGTGTGAGAATTGTTATTAGTGAATAAATGCTAGTTGAAATTGATTTGGAATGATTGTTGTATGAAATTTTGGTTGATCTTGATAATCTAAGAATGAATTAGTAGAACCATGCTTTGAATACTTGTACTTCATGCTTTATAGATTGTACGTACGCCATGTGTTCGATGAAATGCCTAAGAATGATTTAGTTGAAGTTTGACATGAATTCTTGATTTAATGATGATGTAAACAAAAATGGGTATATGGGTAATTATGTTAAGTCATGATGAATAAATCAAAGGTGCATATGTGAAGAAATGTTTATGAAAGCTAAAAGCATGAAGTTAGAATGTATAGGCACGAAGAAGGAAGAAGGTACGAGTCACTTGAAGTCGCAAGCTTCACAAGATCACGGTAAGTTCTTATGAACTTCGCTTATGTATAAAGTAAAATTTTATGTTAGTTCTCTTGTTAATAATTATTTGTTGTTTTATGTGGGAATCATTAGTAAAAAAAAAAGCCTTGTTACGAATTGATAGTAGAAAAAGGAGAAAAAGGTATGTTGGCGACCCGTGCAAATGGGTCTAAAGTATGAAAATGATGTTATTCTGGATGATGTATTAAACCTGTAGTTAAACGGGTCAAATAGGATGAATTTGTTATGAAGTTAAGGTAACTAGATGTTGACTTTTGTAAGTCAAACTAGTGGAGAATAATAAACAAGAAAGTAAAAAAAATATGCACGACCCGTGAGAACGGGTCGGATGAAATATGATGATTTTATGGTGATGGAAGTTAAATGGCATGATATTCGTTAAAGCGGAATTGTAGTATGAAAGATTCAAGTAAGATGATGTAAAGGTGAAGTGACTCGGTAAAGGGTCACATAATGCGGTAAAAAGCTAAATAAAAAAATGTATTAGTAATAATGTTTTATCTGAACTAATATGCAAGTTTATGTTATGGATGTAGATAAATCTCATGCTTAGAATGGCGAGCTCGGATTCGAACACACCACATCGTCCATATATGCGCTTCCGGTTCAAGTTATCTTTTGAAATGGGTCAAATAATTTTTGTAATGTAAATGTAAATTTTATGTTTTAGGATGTACGTAAGTAGTTTGAATTTTAAAACCTTTTTGGGTAGTTCGGACATAACCCTTGTATTAGGTCTTGTATGGTCACTACTTTTATTTCTTCTGAAAAAGTGTCGTAGAAGTTTATTTGAATGATGTTTGTTAAAAGCAGGGGAAATGTTTATAGTACAAACGAGTCATGCCAAAATTTTGTCAAAAATTAGTGTGTGTTATTTTTAATCTATTTGAATGTTCAAAAAGTGGGTGTCACAAGTTGGTATCAGAGCCGAGGTTTGAGGGATTCAAGTATTAGGGTTAAAATGCTTGAACTCAAACCGAAAGTTCGTATGAAGGTGTGTTCGTTCCGAAGCGCTATGCAAGTAAGTAAATCGTAAATTTGACTATGTTTATAGTTAGAAATAAAAGAGGATTTATAGGCTATCAGCTTATAATCCAAAATTTTGATGCAAATAAATATGATAAATGGATGCGTATTTTTAATACGAACGCGTAGGAAAAAGAATCACCTAAAACGGACTTGCGAAACAAAAGTTATGACAGTTTTAAGTTGGATTTTTGTTTAAAATTGGAGCTGGGCAACTGCAGCAGCAAACAAGCAAACCTTCTGTCGAAAACGGGGCGTAGCGTCGCGCGACGCCCACCTCTTATACCCGTCGCGTACGGAGACGCCCTTAATTTCCGAAATTTGTTTAAATTTTTTTGTTTTGACTTATGAAACTTGTTTCAACTAGTTTTTAAGGCCTCATAATCAATGTTTAAGATAATTTTTATATTAAGAGTGATGAGGGAAAGTATATACGAAGGGCGAAAAGGTAAATCATTGCGATCAAAGATTTTGATCTACACGATACGACATGATCGTCGATGACGATAATGCATGAAGTATGAAATATAAAATTGATTGTAGTATGATAAAATGAGTTAAATATGATGAAGGATAGTATGAAAAGAAATTTAATGAATGAAATGAACGTTTTATGTAGATGGCGGACAATGTAAACGTGAATGATAATGAAACCATGAATATAATTTGACTAACATGAAGACAATTAGTTAAAGAACAAAGGAATAAGAAGTAAGTGTAAGAATGAATGTAGGTTTTGATTAACATGTCTAGAACGTTCGTAATGAAGGATAGTATGGTTTTATGACATGCGGAAATGAATTATTGAAAGCAAAATAATGCATGAATGATAGAGAAATGAATGATGAATGGTATGCGGTGAGGTCACGAAGTGACCGTTAACACCAAGAATGATGAATGGTATGCGGTGAGGTCACGAAGTGACCGTTAACACCAAGAATGATGAATAGTATGCGGTGTGGGCATGAAGTAGCCGTTAACACCGAGGATGATGAAAGGAATGCGGTATGGTCACTAAGTGGCTATTAACACTCGGAATTATGAAATAAAAGCATGATAACCATAATTGAAAAGGATAAAGGTCAATAAGACTTAAGCATGATGGCATGAAGTAACATATAACGAAGTGAAAAGTTAAATATAAAATTAACGAATGTCTAATAAGTAAGAGAATGAAATTAATTGAAATATGTTTGGCATATTAACATATTTCCTAAACTATGTGGTAGAATATTTCTTAAGGCAAATCCAAAAGTTTCGTTAAGTTTCTTAAAATGCAACCTATGATATTAGGATCCCCTAATGTCAACCGGGTCATGTTGAAATGTTTAGAAGTAAGAACGTTTATGATTGGAAGGTTGTGAATGAAGTTCTAATTGTGTTTATCAACCCTATAATGAGAGATATGTGGTGTAGTCATAAAGGACCGTTAACACCTAGGATGAGAGAAAGGAAAGTATAAAAAAATAAAAAAAAAATTAATGATAGAATGGAATTAACATGACCAAAGAATAAATTCTAATAATGATCTCGAATGATATAGTAGATGGTTGATGAAAACGAAGAAATTGTTAATAAAATATGTTCCGAGTAGCGGGTGGTGAAAGAAAGTAAGTAAGAAGGATGAGGGATTCTATTCCCCTATGAACAAAAGGCATGTGTGATGTGGCCTACGTGACCGACGTTGATGATAATGTACAAATGGAATGAAAGTTATTGAAATGTGATTATGAATGCATCAATGTAACTTGAGATGACATAGAAAGTATATGAAGTAATGAATATAGAAAATGCTTAATTGTAGATGACTGACGAAGGAAACACAAACGATAACAAATGACATGGTGGGAAGGAATAAAAGCAATGATTACGAAAGAGGATGGCATGGTCCTATAATGTAATGAAAGGTAGGAATGATAATTACGATTAAGCTTAGAAAATATTGAACATGAAAGGATGATAGAATTTCGAGTATAGTATGGTCCTAAGGATAAAAATTTTGTCAAACAAAAAAATAAATGTTAGTAGAATTAAAATTTTAAGAGAAGATACTTATGTGGTAATCATAGATAGAGCCTTAAGAAAGGGTTGTAGACGGATGAAATTTAGAGTCGTTAGGTGAGAAGGAAAGTATGAAAGCAAATGAGGAGATGTTTTTTCTCCACCTAACTAAAGATAAGTACAAACATAACAAGTAAATGGCACAGATAGCCTGGTTGGTCAAGCATAATGTAGGACTAAAAGAACACACACACACACATATATATATATAAGTGATGTGTATGTGAACGTATGTGAAATATGTTGCCACTGGTTGTGGGAATATGAGTAGAGATATGTTGATAGTTAATCTTCGTAGACCTAAACGGGATATACGAGTAAGAGTAAAACATATGACAAATGTGGTAACATATGATGGTGTAAGTAATTATATATATACATAGAAAGATGTTAAGGTAATAAGATTATGATGAAAGAAGTATGCTTCGAACACGTTGCGTATTAAGCATGTGATGATCGACTTATGAGGACTAAACTGAATAATGGGCTAAGACCTAGATGGATGATTTAAGTACCGACGAGGATAGAAATTTTGTAAGAAATGGTAAAGTGATAACAAGTATCTCTAAAATCAATAAGGAAGTACAAATGTGCGAATTAGTTCATACTGTAGGAATGGATTAATAAGCAACTAATTGTAACAGAGTTACTAAATGTTTGAGGCCAGCATATGTATATGTATACACACACACACACATACATTAGTAGTCAAAGTTTTTATGTCACATTAGGGGGTGACTAGGAAGAATGATGATGTTAATAATAGAGGAATCAAGTAATAGGCTCATGGTGGGCATTATTGATTCAAACACCATAGTGAAGGAATATATTATTTTTGAGTTTTATATGAAAATACAATTATTTTTGCCAAGAAGGATATGGTTAGTAACTTGGAAGGCAGAAGTAAATGACTCATAATGCTAGTAAGTAAATTATAATCTTCATATCAATATAGGAAATAATGACGGCTCTAAATTTTTGTTTATTGTAGAGTAAGATTATTAGATGTCTTGAAATGTCATGATGGAAAGATAGTAAGAGTCGATCCACATATCGGAAAATGGGTAGTGGAAAGAAAAGAAAAGTGAGGAACTGTTAAGAAAGCGGGGTACACACTTAGTATGCCAAATTTAGAATAATTAGAAAGAACTGTATGGAAAATGTGAAAGGTTAACATCGAAGGAAACTAGAATGAAAATATAAGAATACGTAACTGTTAGAGGAGGAATGTTTCATAAAGAGGGGTTGAGTGAAATGTAATATATGATGAATATTTGAATAAATCTTACCCTCTATCGAGTTCCCTATCGTGGGTGAGGAATTATTAGATGATAAACCTCTAAAGAAATGTTCGAGAGTTAAAGTTTTTATACGCATGATTCTTGGTTCGTATTATAAAACAACCCTATGTGGTAGAGTGTAATCTCAATTGTCGAATGAACGGTTGTGCCAAGTTTTATGTAACTCATAAATGAAATGGAGTGACACATGTAATAAGCTTATAATCTCGTATGTAGCGGAACCTAGGTTGATAAGAATTAACCCTTTGAGGTACAATGTTGGGTAATTGCCTTGGTATTACAATTGCTAGAAGGAATGACATATGTATGACGGCTATGGAATGTGATGACCAGTATAGCTGAGTATGACACTTCGAGTGTAACATGAGTTGCTCAAATGTAAGTATTGATTACACGATCATATTGATAGCGTGATTAAAGACTTATGTTGGCCCTTGTAACCTAGGGATAGACGGTAAAGAGGTTAGAGCAGGATAGTATGTACACGATTTGTATAAATGTATACATTAAGTTATGGTTAACCATGCAGTTATGATAGATTATCAGTGGAAGAAATATTAGTCTCGGGTAAAGATTATATGAAGGTATTGCAAGAAAAGTATGAAAAGAACTATCAAGCAAATGACATGAAAGAAAGTTTGCTTGATATTGGTCTTGGAATGATGGGGAGTATCTAGAAACTAAAAAGTTAGAAACTATTGAATGATGTTTGATTGTGAATTAATATGAATGAATCGGAATGAACAAGTATGAATATTATGATAATTATTTCCCCTAAGTAGATGTTAGAGGTATGCGGGAATGAATAATCTGATGGATAAGTTTTAAGAAATCAGATTGAACAATTGAATGATAATCATGAAATAATGTAATAGGATCGCTTTGATTCATACAAGAATGAATTACCAAATATATTAGACAAGTTTAGAGTAGTAACGACCGATTCATCACGAGGGATGATCGAATGAAAGCATGTTAATGAAGTTCGAGGTATGTAATCGCGAAGGGATACATACTCGTCAGAATGTATGTATTCAGGTTTCGGGGACGAAATCTTCTTTAAGGGGGGTAGACTTGTAACACCCAAAAAATATGCAATTTATTATGTTACCTAAATGTCTAGTTAAGTTATATTAACTAAGTTAAATGCATATGTTAGTAATTCAACAAGAAGGAAAGATATGTGACAATAAACAATAATTTATAATTAGAGGGGTTAAACTTGTAAAAAAAGGATGAAAGTTATTAATTAAAAAGAAAAACACAAAACACACATTTTTGTGTGTTCTGTGGATCGCCCAGGAGCAAAAAGGAACCAAGGAGAAACCCTAGTTCCTAAAATTCTCAAAATCAGAAGGAGTTTAAGAGCCCAAACAAATGCATGAACCCAAAACTCGAATTATCTAAGCTTGTTCAACGAATGGTAAGTCGAAATATCTGTTTTTGATGATTTGTAGAAAGTGGGTTTCAACCCAATCTTGTAGTAATGTGAATAATTGTGTAGTTGTGAGTTAGAATTACACAATAGAACAAGAAATTTGCTTGAGTTTAGTTAATCAAATGATTTGAAGCATAAACCCACTTGAATTAGGAAGATAGTGAAGAACATGAATGAATTATGTGCAAATTATTGTAATGGCTTAGTGTGAGAATTGTTATTAGTGAATAAATGCTAGTTGAAATTGATTTGGAATGATTGTTGTATGAAATTTTGGTTGATCTTGATAATCTAAGAATGAATTAGTAGAACCATGCTTTGAATACTTGTACTTCATGCTTTATAGATTGTACGCACGCCATGTGTTCGATGAAATGCCTAAGAATGATTTAGTTGAAGTTTGACATGAATTCTTGATTTAATGATGATGTAAACAAAAATGGGTATATGGGTAATTATGTTAAGTCATGATGAATAAATCAAAGGTGCATATGTGAAGAAATGTTTATGAAAGCTAAAAGCATGAAGTTCGAATGTATAGGCACGAAGAAGGAAGAAGGTACGAGTCACTTGAAGTCGCAAGCTTCACAAGATCACGGTAAGTTCTTATAAACTTCGCTTATGTATAAAGTAAAATTTTATGTTAGTTCTCTTGTTAATAATTATTTGTTGTTTTATGTGGGAATCATTAGTAAAAAAAAAAGCCTTGTTACGAATTGATAGTAGAAAAAGGAGAAAAAGGTATGTTGGCGACCCGTGCAAATGGGTCTAAAGTATGAAAATGATGTTATTCTGGATGATGTATTAAACCTGTAGTTAAACGGGTCAAATAGGATGAATTTGTTATGAAGTTAAGGTAACTAGATGTTGACTTTTGTAAGTCAAACTAGTGGAGAATAATAAACAAGAAAGTAAAAAAAATATGCATGACCCGTGAGAACGGGTCGGATGAAATATGATGATTTTATGGTGATGGAAGTTAAATGGCATGATATTCGTTAAAGCGGAATTGTAGTATGAAAGATTCAAGTAAGATGATGTAAAGGTGAAGTGACTCGGTAAAGGGTCACATAATGCGGTAAAAAGCTAAATAAAAAAATGTATTAGTAATAATGTTTTATCTGAACTAATATGCAAGTTTATGTTATGGATGTAGATAAATCTCATGCTTAGAATGGCGAGCTCGGATTCGAACACACCACATCGTCCATATATGCGCTTCCGGTTCAAGTTATCTTTTGAAATGGGTCAAATAATTTTTGTAATGTAAATGTAAATTTTATGTTTTAGGATGTACGTAAGTAGTTTGAATTTTAAAACCTTTTTGGGTAGTTCGGACATAACCCTTGTATTAGGTCTTGTATGGTCACTACTTTTATTTCTTCTGAAAAAGTGTCGTAGAAGTTTATTTGAATGATGTTTGTTAAAAGCAGGGGAAATGTTTATAGTACAAACGAGTCATGCCAAAATTTTGTCAAAAATTAGTGTGTGTTATTTTTAATCTATTTGAATGTTCAAAAAGTGGGTGTCACACTGTTGTTGATATCAGCGGTTGTGCTGAAAGGGATATAGTGAAGTATGTATCCCAATCGTTCAAGGGAGAGGCATTAGCTTGGTGGAAGTCTCTCATTTAAGCTGCTGGGAAGATCCCACTCTATAATATGTCATAGGAACAGTTTGTAGTCCTCATTAAGGAAAATTATTGTCCACAACATGAAGTGGAAAGGATTGAGTCAGATTTCTTATCACTGGTAATGAAGAATTTAGATTGCCAAGCTTACCTCACCAGTTTCAATGCCATGTCTAGATTGGTTCCTTACCGGGTGACACCAGAACCCAAGAGGATTGCTCGGTTCATTGGGGGATTAGCCCTAGAAATCAAAGCCAGTGTTAAGGCTTCAAGACCTGCCACTTTTAGATCAGCAGCTGATCTATCTCTATCCCTCACTCTAGATGCGGTCAGGTTGACATCGCTCAAGAACTCGGAGGAGAGTAAGAGGAAGAGTGAGGATGATACCTCAGGAAGGTCTGAGAAGAAGCAC
Source organism: Helianthus tuberosus (assembly GCA_030545235.1). Lineage (NCBI taxonomy): Eukaryota > Viridiplantae > Streptophyta > Magnoliopsida > Asterales > Asteraceae > Helianthus > Helianthus tuberosus. The sequence goes on along the minus strand of CM060354.1, from coordinate 55,156,995 downwards.
AAAGGTAGTTCGGACCACAAGAAAGAATTTGGGTCCAACAAAGGTAACCAGCGAACTGAGGAAAAGCCAAGGTGTGCAACTTGCCAAAAACGCCACTTTGGAAAGTGCAGGCTTGAGACCAAGTCTTAATCAGGATCACCTGCATGTGGGTTATGCAAGTCTAAGGAACATAAGACTATTGACTGCAAGAGGATTAAAGATGCTACCTGCTACGGCTGCAATGAGAAAGGGCACATTAAGACCAACTGCCCTAAATACGCCAAGGAACCTGAGGAAGCCAAGAAGACCAATGCTAGGGTCTTCCAGATGAACGTACAAGAGGCAATTCAGGACGACAACGTGATCACATGTACCTTCCTCATTAATGATGTTTATGCAAGAGTGTTATTTGATTCAGGAGCAGATAAGTCTTTTGTTGATGATAAGTTCTGTAAGTTGTTAAACCTACCTGTTAGAACCTTAAGTGTGAAATATGAGGTGGAATTAGCTGATGGAACCAAAGAAACAGCCTCAACTGTTTTAGATGGATGTGTTATATCCATTAGGAACCACTCTTTTCCTTTGTCCTTACTTCCCTTTAAGTTAGCCGGTTTTGATATAGTTATAGGTATGGATTGGTTATCGCATAACCAAGCCCAGATTATGTGCAACAGAAAGCAAGTGGTAGTCAAAACTCCGTCTGGTGAGTCACTTACCATTCAGGGGGATACCCAGCATGGATTGCCTGAGCAAGTGTCTATGCTTAAGGCATCCAGATGTCTGAAGAAGGGCTGTGTCATTTACATGGCACAAGTTACTATTGATGAGCCGAAGCCTAAGATTGAAGACATCCCCGTCATTTCAGAATATCCTGAAGTTTTTCCCGAAGAACTACCAGGTTTACCACCAGATAGGCAAGTGGAATTCCGAATTGACATCATCCCTGGTGCAGCACCAGTAGCTAGAGCGCCTTATAGGTTGGCACCAACGGAGATGAAGGAGTTAAGGACGCAGTTAGATGATCTGCTAGCCAAAGGTTTCATTAGACCTAGTTCGTCTCCTTGGGGAGCGCCGATCTTGTTTGTCGAGAAGAAGGATGGATCAATGCGTCTGTGCATCGATTACCGTGAGCTTAATAAGGTTACTATCAAGAATAGGTATCCTTTGCCCAGGATCGACGATTTGTTCGATCAACTTCAAGGGGCAAGTTATTTTTCTAAGATCGATTTGAGGTCAGACTATCATCAGTTGAAGGTTAAAGATGAAGATGTACACAAGACTGCATTTAGGACTCGTTATGGTCATTACGAGTTCCTAGTGACGCCTTTTGGGCTTACTAATGCTCCTGCCGCATTCATGGACCTCATGAATCGCGTCTGCAAGCCATACTTAGACAAATTTTTCATCGTCTTCATTGACGACATCCTCATCTACTCGAAAAGCCAAGCTGACCATGAGAAACATCTTCGCTGTATTCTCAAACTTCTACATCATGAGAAACTCTACGCCAAATTTTTGAAGTGCGAATTTTGGCTTCGAGAAGTCCAATTCCTTGGACATGTGGTTAGTGAGCGCGGTATCCAAGTGGATCCCGCTAAGGTAGAAGCAGTTATGAATTGGCAAGAGCCAAAGACGCCTACTGAGATTCACAGCTTTCTTGGACTAGCAGGATACTATAGGCGATTTATCGAAAACTTCTCAAGGATTGCTGCGCCCCTAACTTCGTTGACACGTAAGAAGATTAAGTTTGATTGGGGCCCTAAGCAGCATGAATCCTTTGACATTCTGAAGAAAAAGTTGAGCAATGCACCAGTGTTAACATTGCCCGATGGAATAAAAGAATTCGTGGTGTATTGTGATGCATCACACACTGGTATGGGTTGTGTACTCATGCAGAAAGGCAAAGTTATTGCCTATGATTCACGACAGTTAAAGGTGCACGAGAAGAACTACACCACCCATGACTTGGAGCTGGGTGCCGTTGTATTTGCACTGAAACTATGGAGGCACTACTTGTATGGAACCAAGTGTGTGATCTATTCAGATCACAAGATCCTTCAACACTTGTTCAATCAGAAGGACTTGAACATGAGGCAACGACGCTGGATGGAAACTTTAAATGATTATGACTGTGAGATAAGATACCATCCAGGCAAAGCAAATGTGGTTGCGGATGCCTTAAGCAGAAAAGAAAGAGTGAAGCCAATAAGAATCAATGCCAAGAGCATTGAGGTAAGGAATAGTCTGAACGAAAGGTTGTTAGCTGCACAGAAGGAAGCTGTGTTGGAAGCTAACTATCCTGAAGAAAAGCTAGGAGTAACTGAGGAGCAGTTATCCTACGACAAAGACGGAATGCTGAGATTGAATGGATGAATATGGGTTCCAGTTTTTGGAGGACTTCGAGATGTTATCCTCCAGGAAGCCCACCGTTCCAAATATTCCGTTCATCCTGGAGCTGATAAGATGTACTAGGATCTAAAGGCAAACTACTGGTGGATAGGCTTGAAAAAGTCTGTAGCTGCCTATGTAGCTAAATGTTTGACGTGTGCGCAAGTCAAAGCTGAGCATCAGAAGCCGTCAGGTTTGCTACAACAGCCTGAACTTCCCACATGGAAGTGGGAGATGGTGACAATGGATTTCATCACCAAGTTACCAAAAACAAGGAAGGGAAATGGTACTATATGGGTAATAGTAGATAGACTGACTAAGTCAGCTCATCTCCTACCCATTAAGGAGACTTATAGCTCTGACATGTTAGCCCAACTATACGTAGATAAGATTGTAGCTCTGCATGGTGTACCAGTGTCAATTATCTCTGACAGAGATACGAGATACACCTCTCATTTTTGGAAAAGCTTCCAACAATCATTGGGCACGCGCTTAAATTTTAGTACGGCTTACCATCCACAGACGGACGGGCAAAGTGAGCGTACCATCCAAACGTTGGAAGACATGCTTCGTGCATGTGTGATTGATTTAGGTGGTAGTTGGGATAACCACCTGCCATCGATTGAGTTCTCCTATAACAATAGCTACCATACCAGCATTAAGGCTGTGCCTTTTGAGGCATTATATGGTAGAAAATGCAGAACACCTATTTGTTGGGCGGAAGTAGGAGAAGTTCAATTATCAGGACCTGATTTGGTCTTTGAAACAACGGACAAGATTGTCCAGATTCGCGATCGCCTGAAAGCTGCCAGAGATAGGCAGAAAAGCTACACAGATCCAAAGCGTAAACCTCTAAAGTTTGAGGTTGGTGATAAAGTTTTACTTAAAGTATCACCCTGGAAGGGAGTGATGCGGTTTGGTAAGAAAGGTAAGTTAAGCCCAAGGTATATAAGACCATTCGAGGTCATCGAATGTGTCAGATCAGTGGCTTACAAGTTAAACTTGCCTGAAGAGCTCAGTGGTATTCACAATGTATTCCACATCTGCAATCTGAAGAAGTGTTTCGCTAATGAATCATTAGTCATACCGCATACAGATGTGCGCATAGATGAGAGCTTGAAATTTGTGGAACAACCTTTTTCGATTGAGGATCGACAGGTTAAGAAGCTTCGAAGGAAGCATGTGCCTATTGTAAAGGTAAAATGGGATGCCCGTAGAGGTCCCGAGTATACGTGGGAGGTAGAGTCCACAATGAAAGAAAAGTACCCTCATTTGTTTCAGTAAATCTCGAGGTCGAGATTTCTTTTAAGGGGGTGAAGATGTAACATCTCGAAAAATTTATGCCCAATGATGTATTGACACGTGTCATAAGCTTTAAACGTGTAAAGGATTTAGTTTGAAGGACTAAAGTTGACAAACAAGGAAACTATGTGAGTATAAGGGTCCAAAGTGTCAACAATGGATACATATATTTTAAAATAGCCCTACAAGATGTTTATACCTTCAAACGAATAAATCATGGATCATACGAAGCTAAATATGAAAGAAAGTGAGAGATTTCAAACTACAGGGGTTAAATGTGTCAACATGTTTAAAGTATACCTCTGAGTGACCTTTTAGCAAACCCGAAGCTTTGTAACGGTAAATTATGCTCACTAGAATGTGTGATAAAAATTTCATAAAGTTTCGTTATCGTATGAGAAAGTTATGATCAAATTCGTATACGAGGGGTTAAAAGCGTCTAAGATAAAATTTAAGGCTTTCCGGGTGATCGCAGAGTTAACCAAGGACTTAACGATGTTGGGTTATGTCTTAAGGCCCTTAAAAGTCAAGTTAGAGGGCCCAAAGTGCAAGAAATAAAGGTAAAATCAAGTTTGGAAGTCCAGGGGCCAAAACTGTCAACATTTGAAAGTTGTGTTGTGCTGGCATGGTCCTTGCGCACCGTAAGCTAGGACCCTTACGGTGCGTAAGCAGGTCCTAGATGCAGAAAAATTTCCAGCTGCCTGTTAAAACGGTTACACCGCCATAAAACGATGGTATTCGAATTCAGGGGCTTGTTTGATGGTATTTTAAGGTCTAGGGACACTTGTAATCATCTGGATTCATTCATAGACTTGTTTGGCATGATCAAATTGCATCAAGAAACCTATATAAGGGCCATGAATTTGGGCTCTTCATTGCTCATTCACTTGTAAACTTCACAACTCACTTCTTGGAGGTTCCTGGAGCTCAAGACTCATCCATAGTGATCATTAGTCGTGATTTGGACTATTGTAAGTTTGCTTAACCTCCTTTAATTCAGTTTAGCTTAGTTATTTAGCGTAAAGTCAAACCGTCGTAATTAAGATTTGACTTCGTCATTAATCTTAATCCCTTCAGTCAAAATTCAAATTGAAAGTACCCATGAGTTGGTAATTATGTGGGCAATAAACCCTTAAAAGGGTATTCTCTGATTCCCACTCTAATTAGGTCAATTGTCGAGTCAAACTTGATTATAAAAAGTCAACAGAAAGCTAATTTTCAAATAAATGCATAATTAGCAATGTAGAAGCTATGCAACCTGTTTTGAAATTAATATAACTTGGTAATTAATGTAAGAACATGTCTAAACATGTTCAACTCGACAATTTTTAGTTTAGGCTCGGTTCGGGACCGAAAGTCGCATAGTTTGACTTATGCTTTGACTTTTTGTTCTGACCCGTTTAAGCATGTTTTTAGAAATGCCTTAGAGCCTTATTTGGACCAGGTTTCATATTAGTATAACCCTCTGTGATTATACAACTTGGTTCAATAGTTATCCGATTCATATGCATGTTTTCGTTAATTGCTTAAATGTTGACTATTATGCCCTTTTGACTATAAAACGTGATTTTCGAAAAAGTAAAAGAGTAGAAACCTTGGTTACTGATTTATAAACTTGTACCCAAAATTTGACATCAGTTTGAGGTTTAGATTAAGAGTTATGCTCATTAGTGTAAATTGAAAGCTTTATGTTAATTAAACGGCGTAATTAGCATATAGCCTATTTAAACCCACTTTTTGATATCAAACTTTTTACCCAATGATGTAATATAATATTTTGGGAGTTTTGAAGATTTTTATTTAATTTTTGGCTGAGCATAACATAGGTCTCTAAGTTTGTTTCAGTTAATACCAGTTTTGCCCTTTTAAGCCATAAAATGAGTTTTACAAATCCTTTTGACCCCAAACCTTTTTCTACTGATTTTATTTGACAAATAAAATATTTTGAGCCTTTTGGAATTATAAAAATATCAGCTTTCTCTTGAAAACCCGGAAATGGCTCCAAATCGCCTTTTTAAGCGTTTTTAACGCATAGTATGTACTAAAACTATATTAAACACATAAGGTTGATACCTACTGATATTTTTAGTATATTTTTATATAATAACAGTAAGTAAAAGTTTTTAAACTCAGGTTTCCAGTTTTGACCTTTTTAGCCTATGTGAAATTACCAAAATACCCCTAGGATGCATAGTTTGGTTTTAAATGATAAATTTCACATATATCTAGTATCCTACTGTTATAACTTATTAAATTAAGTATATTTATTTAATAAATCAGACCTGTAACTCAGATTACTAATTAAACTCTTTTATAACCTTTTTAAATGACCAAAATGCCCTTACACGGCATAGTTTGAGTTAAATCCATTTCGGGCATAATAAAAGATATCTTACTGATGTCACAACATATTTAAGGCATATTAACTTGGGAAACTTGCATATGACTCATTTGGTTACCCGTTACGCACTTTTCGCGTTCGGAACGGCTTATGTAACTAATTTGCATGTATTAGCCGAAACGGGTCAAACCTTATCATCTTTGTCTCAAAATCCAGAATATGTTTAGTATACCCATATTATACAAGTCTTCAAACTTGTCGGGTCTAAATCACATTCTGTCCGGTCTTTGCTTAATCGTGCGTTTGAACCGTATCTTCCTTTAAAACTAACCGGTCTAAACTTAAGCTTAAATAAAGACCCGTTAGAAATCTAATAGGTTATTATAAAACCTTTGTTCCAGATTAGGAGCCCAGTAAAAGCCATCTGCACTTGCTGTATTTGATTTATACATTGCTCAGGTAAATACTCTTAACTTATTTTCCCTATACGGGCTTGGGATACGGTACTATAAAAGTACCGCTTGGTCGGGTGTATGTAGTCATTTAAATCGTACTGTGATTGATGTATTTACATAACCTGTTTAATATGTATTATTTGGTGTATGGATTTTGGGGGTTAAATGACCATGTCCCGGATATCCTTGGCATCATTCATGAAATGGCCACGACCTAAGCACGGGGTGTAGGCGTACACCTGACAGATGCATTATGTAAAAACTGGTATCCCACTCAAAGGAATCAACCTTGTGGGCATTATACCTATGGTGTGTCAGTTAAATTAAGTCTGGCCCTACAAACCGGCCCTAATGGACGACAAATGAGTAAAACTGTATACAATATTATTTTAATAATTGTCCCAAGTTATAAAAATATTTTTGCCGAAGTGCATTCAAATCAATTTTCAAACCATTTTCAAAATGAGTCAGTTAAGTTGTATTTACCAGTGTAAACTGACGTATTTTCCAAAAAGGCTAAGTGCAGGTACTAGACGAAATAGGCTGGCTACTCCAGGCGTCATTACTCAAGTCTCGCAAGCTTTAGATGCCTTTAAAGTCTGTTGAACAAGTTTCCTCTTTATTTTGATCCGCATGTGGATCTGTTTCAACTGTATTGTGATACTTAATATTACATTTTGTTCGGTTGAAATAAATCTATCTTTTGCTTCCGCTGTGCATTTAAATATTGTGTTGTTTGACTATGATGATATCAACTACGTCACGATACTCCCCACCGGGCCCACCGGTGACACGTGGAAAATAGGGGTGTGACAAGGTTGAAATGCAGTTTGACTTGCCAGTCAAGGTCTTTAGAAGTGATAATGGCACAGAATTCAAAAATAAGGAGTTGGATGCCTTCTGTGTGTCAAAAGTAATTGTAAGGCAGTACAACATTCCAAGAACACCAGAGCAGAATGGGGTAGTTGAGAGAAAGAACAGAACTTTGATTGAAGCAGCCAGGACCATGTTTGCTGCTTCAGGTTTGCCATTAACTTTCTGGGCAGAGGCAGTAAACAATGCTTGCTATGTCCAGAACAGAGTTTTAATAAACCCCAGGCATGCAAAGATTGCTTATGAAATTCTGTATAAAATCAAACCACTGATCTCATACTTCAAAGTATTTGGCTGCCCTTGCTTCATTTTAAACCTAAAAGATTCCATTTCAAAATTTGTAGCCAAAGTAGACAGTGGTTACCACTTGGGATACTCTACCACTGCTAAGGCCTACAAGGTGTTTAACACCAGGACTAAGATAGTGGAAGAGACTCTGAATGTGAAGTTCAATGAACTTTCATCAATGAAAATCCCTGCAAATCCTGCAGAACTATTTGATCTTGATAAATTCACTTTTGAAAATACTGTTGTCAAGACTAATGATATCGTGTTAAAATAATCATATTTTATAATAATTAGTGCTAGTTTTTTTTTGAATGGCAAAGTACTTTTATTTCAATCACCCAATATGTACATATTCATCTATTAGCAAGATGCTATATAGATGTGTTTAAACAGTTCACACCCAACCCTGATTACAATCGATCCCATTTGCAAAATACTTTTACAAAAAACTGAATTACAACTCAAAAGCACACCACTTGTTCCAATCTTTTGTGACTCCAGTTGCTCTATTTGTTATCCAAAAGAATGACTGCACCTTGATGTCGCCTAGGAGTTCCTCGAGGTTTGCTCTTTTTCCTTGAAAAGCTTTCTTGTTTCTGCCGTTCCAGATTACCCAACAGGTTATGAGTAAGATTGCATATATGACTTCCTTCTTTGTTCTTCTAAGGCCATTAATGTTGCTTGCTTCCAATAGTTCTTGAAAGTTGAAGGCAAATAAAGGAGGGATGTTACACCATTCGGTAACCTTTTTCCATAAGTTTGCAGCCACGAAACAATGAATGAAAAGATGATCAGCGTTTTCTGAGTAGTCGCCACATAAGCTGCACATAGGAGAGGTCTTGATTATCTTGCGCTTGATTAAACCTTCCAAAGTTGCTATCCGATCTTGCTCCGCTCGCCAAGCTAGAATGTTGACTTTCTTTGGCACCAATTTCGACCATTTGAAAGGATAAAAAGGTACAGCCGTAGTTGATAGCAGCCCTCGGCATGATGCAGCAGAAAACAGGCCAGTTGTGTCGCCCATCCATCTCCACTCATCGACTGATGCAGTAAGTGTCATCGGTAGTAATAGCTGATTGCATTCCATGAGTTCCTCGCGTTCAATTTCCAGCAGCGGCTCTCGTCTCCAGACCCAACTCACCACCTAAGTATTACCCTGCAAAACTAAACGGGCTGCAACTATGCAGCCTTTATGAGATTCTAAAGCAAACAGATTGGGAAATTTGTACCTGAGCGGTGTTCCTCCGAGCCAGCAGTCGAGCCAGAACCGAATGTGCAACCCGTTACCAAGTACCCCTTTGAAAAGATTTTCAACCTGGATATTTATGTTTTCAAAGTCACTTCCCACCTTGACAATTGAGTTCCAAACCCCCGAGATGGATGATTTAATAGGAAGGAAAGCCCATGATCTTTCATTGTGGTGAATCGATTTGATAACTTGTTTCCAAAGACTTGTGCCTTCGGTTTTAAAGCGCCACCACCATTTCAATAGGAGGCTCATGTTCATGTGTTGTAGAGATCCCAAGCCTATTCCACCTTTATCTTTGGGACCGGTTACACGTTCCCACGCTACCCAAGAAGTTTTGTTTTTCTCATCCGTTCCGCCCCAAAAGAATCTCCTTCTGAGTTTTTCCAACTGTTCAAGAACATTTTTAGGAGCTCGAAATAACGAGAAATGATAAATCGGAAGGCTATCTAGAACGGATTTTAACAAGACCACGCGCCCACCGATTGATAACGTTTTGGCTTTCCATTTAGATAGTCTTGAATTGCAAATATCAATAACGCTCTTCCAATGTCTTGCTTGGTTCATATTTTCCCCGATTGGTACCCCTAAATACTTGAAAGGGAAGCTGCCTATGTTCACATTAATGGTTTGAGTGACTCCCTCAATGGTTGATTCGGCTACCCCAATACCAAAAAGATTTGATTTGTGTAGGTTTATTTTCAGACCCGAGATGAGGTGGAAACACCTAAATAAGCGGATAACATTACGGATGTTGGTTGGTTCCCACTCACCAATCGCCACAACATCATCCGCGTACATAAGGTGTGAGATGGACGGACCCGAGTTGGGTAAGGAAATACCTTTGATAAGGTGGAGCTCTTCAGCCCTTTTCATGAAACAGGATAAAGCCTCCATGGCGATAATGAATAGAAAAGGCGACAGTGGGTCGCCTTGTCTAACCCCGCGGTGACATTGAAACTCCCAAGTAGGCGAGCCGTTTAGGAGCACCGAGGCTCTTGCCGATGTTAATATTCCTTTGATCCATTTTCGCCAACGATCGGGGAAACCCATTTGTGTTAAAATTTCTAAAATGAAACCCCAGTTCACACTATCAAAAGCCTTCTCGAGGTCCACTTTAAGAAGAAAGGAAGGCTTCTTTGTTTCTTTGGCCCAAGAGAAAATTTCAATGATGATAAGTGGACCATCCAAGATGTTGCAATGGGAAAGGAAGCCAGATTGGTTGACGGAGATGATATCTTTCATCAATGGTTTGATTCGGTTCGCAAGCACTTTGGAGATTATCTTACAAATGCTCCCAAGTAGACTGATCGGCCGATACTCGTTAAGTGACATTGGGTCTTGGCATTTGGGGATAAGAACAATGAAGGAGGAGGAGCATTTCTGGCTGATTTCCCCATGTTCATGAAAATCTTCGAGCACCTTAACGATATCGTCTTTTAGTAGATCCCAAAAGTGTTTAAAAAAACCAAAGTTGAAGCCGTCCGGTTCGGGCGCCTTATCGCTTTCACATTCCCAAATGGCCATTTTACTTTCTTGTATGGAAAAGGGCTGGATGATTTCGGATGCAGCCAAAGGTTGGAGCCGGTTGATGTTGGGACATGTAAAGGATAGCCTGTTGTGCATATGCTCGCTAAACTTGGCTGCAAAGAATTTCCTTGTCTCCCATTTCATCTTAATCGGGTCTGAACACCATTTCCCATTGATAAGAAACCCATTTATTCGTTTGCTATTGTTATTGAAATTCACCATTCCGTGAAAGAAACTAGTGTTTTCATCTCCGTCTAGCGCCCATTTTATTCTAGATTTTTGCTTAATGTCGTCAGCCTCACTCGTTTTTAATGACACCCATTCACGCTTAGCATCACCCCATGCATTCTTTTCTAACTCAGACAAAGGTCTTTGCTCCGCGATTTCATCGAATAGAAAGAGCCTTTTTTCACATTCTAGGTGTTTTTGCTTTTTCTTTTCTTTTTCCGAAGTCAGCCATTTTTTGATTATTTCCTTGATGAGTTTCAATTTGCTTACCAATATCTCGTCGCTTTTACCAGAGAACTATTGGTCCTCCAAAGCGTTTAGAATCAAATCATGGAAGCCGGGAGCCTTTAACCATGAGTTGAAAAAATGGAAAGGTGTGGGACCAAAGGTAATCTCTTCTGTGGAAAGGGTGAGTGGGCTATGATCCGAATTTTTCCTTGGGTGAGCTATGAGGGTTGCGTTAGGCCATTTATCCCAAAAACTTTGCGATACCAATACTCGATCGATTTTACTAAGTTTTTCACCTGAAATGCGTGTGAACTTGCGACCCCCCCCCCCATCGAGTATTCAAGTAAACCATTGTCTTCGATGAATTCATTAAAAGCCAGAGCACAAGCTGAATTGAAGTTCGAGTTTAGGCGTTCATCCTGATGACGCACAGCATTGAAATCTCCTAGTAGTACCCAAAAACCAGGATGACTCTCAATCTGTTCCGTAATCAATTCCCAAAGTTCTTTTTTAGCAGCAAGGCCTTGAGGGGCATACACATTTGCAATATGAATCGAAATTCCATGTTGAGGGACCAAACCGGATAAAATTAAAGCATGACGGTTTTTAAAAGAATGAGTACAATTGAAAAAACTTGGATCCCAGATGCTAATGAGACCTCCTGAGGTACCTTCCGCATTCACCCAATCAAACGCCATGGGTCGTTTTCCCCAAATTTTGTGTCCCCAAATTAGTGCTAGTTATTAGTTAGTTAAATATATCAATTCGTCATTGTTTAGATACTTATAATATGTTGATGATTGTGGATTAACAGGTGTTAACAAAGAGTAATTGAGAGTAACAAGTTGAAAGATGGGTTCGATGGGTTAACGCAAGGGATGGAAGCGAGAAAATTTATTTTGGCAGTTATTTTGGCACGTAACAGTAACAGAAGCCATATCAAGCTCCATGAATTGCTAGGAAGTATCAAGTCAAAGTTGGTTAAAGGGACAACTCCCGCGATACGCGGGGGGTTTGATGATTGCTTCCGCGACACGCGGGGATGTGTGGGGGGTTCTGCCGCGACTCGCGGACATAAGCGCAGCGAGAAATTGTATTATGTTGGCTGAATTTGGTATTTAAAGGATGATATTCATGGGATCAGCCATCATATATCGACATAAGGGACAAATAGAGAATTAAATTATGGTCTCAAATCACATTTAGAAACTTTGAATTCAATAGCCAACTTATGTGAAATTGGAAACAGTGGAAGAATAATGCCATATTAATATTAATGGGATATATACATGAAACAAAAGCTACTCCCAATTAATATATCGGTTGAAGAATAAAGGCTGTTGCCTTGTTTTGTTTTGGGCGATATGTGGGCCAAGCCCATATGAAAAAGAAATCAAAGTTGAGAAGTTTTTTGGATCATTCAGTCGACATATATTATAAAAGGATCACTTTTTCAATATCAACTGGAGACGCAGCCGTCACATTACGAAGTAGAGAGGACGAATTTCAGCATTACTTCACACCTTTCAAGTCCGTTCGATGATATCTAACCTATTCGGGATGACAACCGAAGCGGCAAAGACTATCATGCGCGGCTAAGCCTCTCGTGACTTCTACCCTGATGAACTTTTGCTTGTTTTTGCATTGAACTTTGTTTACGGATTCGTATAAACTGGTACAGCTTGACCACTTGTGTTGGATTATTGGTAAACGTTTCTTGTGTTTGAATTACTTGTCGTTTATTAAGCGTATTGGCAACTTCCTTGCGTTGTTAGCGGGTTGGTAAATTGGTGGGTAATTGATACAATCAAACGGGTTATTAGGTTGCATAGTGAATCTTAAAAACTATCCCTATTAACTAATCAAATTCATTAATTCCGAGGCCATGTCTATGTGGTGTTTTGAATCGGTAAACAAGTTTTTATGTTAAACGGGTAATTGGGATTCCGGGTGGAGGTTACTTCTTCTTAATATTGATAACACTTTTCGTGACAAATCGTGTTTTCTTTTAAATCTACAAACAAACCCCTAATTTAGATAATTTAGTTTTCAATTAATTTCTTTAACGCTAACCACAAATTCCCCGTGGATACGATACCCTACTTACGCTATCTACTTAGTTTAATTAGGTTTTTGACTGACCCTTACGACAGTCATCAAAATGGCGCCGTTGCCGGGGAATTCGTGCGCTTAGTGTTAGTTTAGTAGTAGTTGTTTCTTTTATTGTTTTTGAAAAAATCATAAAAACCCAAAAATATTTCTTTTTGTTTATTTTTGTCTTGTTCGGTAATACGCTTTGTTTTCTTGTTTCCTTGTGTGCAGGTGACTTCTTTTTGCATGCATACTAGGTTTTCAGGAAGATCTTCACCGCTCTTGTTTGATCCCGAAATTGAAAAGACCGCACGCCAAAATCTGCTTCTTCGTTCAGCCTTGAAAGGAAAAGCAATTCAAACAACCATGAATCCATCAGAAAACCAATCCACCCCACAACAACAAACACCACAACAAACATCGACTACTGAATTGCCACCAATGCCACCACCTCCATTTACATCTGAACCACAACAACAAACACAAACCCAACAAACCCCAACCATTGCACCATCATCAAGCACAACCACCTTACCAACTTATGCTCCAACTGGAGAATTTCATGTTATTGGTGAACCACTGTATTCTCTAGAAAGCCGACTACCACCACAACCCAATTCGTTGCGGGCCGCAAATCAACCGCATTTAGTACCACACCCGAACCGGTCGGGTGCTATGTTTGAGCAAGTGGACAATAGGGCGAGAACAGAGACATCGGATGATGGTTATGGAGATGAGGAGTGGGGGATAAACGATGGGTATATGGGATATCCAGGTGGGTACCAAAATCAGGCATTTAATGGCAATCAACCGATGTATCAGCAACAGAGACAGCCACGGGGAGTAGATGCTTATCAGACCCCGCCACATGTTCATAGGGCACCAGTTGCACCTTGTCAAAGACAAAGAGATCCTCGATTTTTGGATCCGACTATTCGAGGGGTTGAGAGTCACTTCAGGCCACAGATTGCTGAGCATGCATCACTGATAGTGATGCCAGTAGCACCGGGTAATGTGGAACTGTTAGGCCCTAAAGTGTGAGACTGACGCATCAAATTAACACAACGGGTTATGGTTACGAACTGGGCCTTACCGGGTTAGTTTATATTAGGTTTTGGACCTTTATAGGTCACTTGGGCCAAGCTTTAGGCCATGTGGGCCAAGCAGGCCTAAGGGGAGCCCATGTAGGGAAGTGGGCTTGAGTTAGTATAAAAACAAGTTTCTAACTTGTTTTTAGGTTGGAACCTCCTAGTTACACAATTCTAGAGAATCAGAGAAGGAGAGGCGACTGGTGGTGTGAGCACTTGTACTAGACGGTTTTGCTTTTCAAGCAATAGAATCGTGTGCAAGTGTTTGAAAGTGATTTGGTATTGTTCTTCGTGTTTCATATTTTTGTTTATTCTTGAATCACATCAAGTTTGGATTCCACACAAACTTGGTGTTGTTTGATATCATTGAAAGATCTGGTTTTCGGGACTTACAATTGGTATCAGAGCCAAGAAACCAATTCTTGGTTCGGTTTTGATATCACTTGGATTCAAGAAGGCATTACTTGTTACTGATCCTGTTTGCTAGTGTGTTTTACAGAATTTCAGTTTTATTAGTGTGTTCGGATTCAAACTGTTCTTCGCAAATCTTGATTAAAGTTGCTGATTTTGGTTTATGATTCGTTGTCAAAGGTGTTTGCTGAATTATCAGAAGTTTGTTGAGGATAAGAATTCAAAGATTTCATATCTTTGAATTTTTGGAAGCTGCTGAAAATCAGGAATCACAGTTACTTTTATCTCAAAAGTCTGTTTTGCAGGGTCTCGATTCACATTCAGCTTAGTCTCGAGTGCTTAATTCTTTCGTCTCGAGTGGCAATCTCGTTCTTGTCTCGACTCGCAACTGCAGTGGTCTCGAGTTGTCATCTTTAACTCAAAATCGTTTGTCTCGACTGGCTTCAAGTTTTGGTGGTTCCTGATCTCGACTCGCAACACCAGTCTCGACTCATCGTCTCGACTCGCAACGACATTTTCAACGTCATTCAGATTTTGAACTTTGGACTCTTGGACTCTTGGATTTGAATAATTAATTAATCAGTAAATTAATTAAATAAAAGAGTAACTATGACTTCGAGTAACCAGAGTGTTGACTTGGCAGCTATGACTAAACATCAAGAACTGGATTCCATCATTGGAACCACCACTCGAGTTCCCAGACTGTTAGATGGAAATGACTTCCCTGAATGGAAGTGGCGTTTTGAGAAACACATTAAGGTCAAAGATGCAAAAATTTGGCGAAGTATTTTGAGAGGCCCAAGAGAAATTATGATGGAAAGTTCTACTGAAGCTGGTGTGAAAGTGAAAAAGCCTCTTGATCGGTATACTGAAGAAGACTTTAAAATTGTTGAGGAAGATGATATGGCATTTTCTTACCTGACCATGGATTTGGGACTAGACATTGCTATTGGTTTTCGCACTTGCAAATCTGCAAAGGAATTGTGGGAATCATTAATAGATGTCTATGAAGGTAATGAAGATATGAAAGAGAGTCGTAGAAATCTGCTGAGCCAAAATTTCAACAATTTTAACCATATATATGGAGAGACTGTTGATAATCAAATTCAGAGATTCGTCAAGTTGGTTACTCAAATGCAGATGGAGGAGATGCACACGACAAATGCTTCAACTAATAGACAGCTTCTAAATGCTCTACCTAAAAGTTGGGATCATCACGTCGCAATGATCAAGAAAACCAAGGATCTAGCAAGGTGTAGTTTATCTGAAATGATTTCTCACATTAAAGCATGCGAGCTAGACGATAAACAGAGAGAAACAAATTACAAGAATAGCATGTTGGCCGCTGGATTCACTGCAACACCCTCTGCATCAAGCAATAACACTGCTCTTGTGTCTCACACTGGTTTTCAAATGTTCAGCAACTCTGCTTTTGCTAAAGCTGCTCCTACCTCATCAAATGCTTACTACTCTGGAACTTCAGCACCTGCTGCTGCTGCACCACCTACTGCTAATGCTACTGTTGTTGCATCGTCAACTCCCACAGCGAAAAACGAGATGATTGCTTTCTTCTCACAACAGTCCAAATAAAATCTTGATATAGCTACTTCTGTCATAAATTGCTTGAATGCTTTTGCTGCAGGTAAATTTGATCCTCCAAAGTTCTCTATGGATGACTTAGATCAAATTCATCCCAAAGATGTAGAAGAAATGGATATAACCTGGCAGATGGCTATGGCAGCATTTAGAGCCAAAAATTTTGTGAGAAAAACCGGGAGAAACAAATGGCAAGGTCTTACCTTTTCAGGACCCACAAAAATTCCATTTGAGTTACGTTGCTACAATTGTCATGAACCAGGACATTTGGCAAGAAACTGTACCAAGCCTAAGGTCAATAGAGAACAAACTCCAGCCCAACCTGTTTCACCTAATCGAGAGAGAGCTCTTGTGACCACATCGAGTATATCTGCTGATGTTGCTGCTGGTGGAAGTCCTCAACCCCTGGGATTAGCTCAAGCCTTGGTGGTTCAGCCTGATATCAACTTTGATTGGAATTCGGAAATTGAGCAACTGAACATCTCAGCTCCAGAAAATCAAGCTGATTCAAACAACATTGCTTTTATGACCTCAAATGATCAAGTTTCTGTATCTGAGGATGAGACTCCAGCACCTGAGGAGGAGACTTCAGCTGAAAACCTTGCTTTCATGACCCAGATTCTTTCAGCTCCAGTCAAAGGTCTCACCAAAGAAGAGGTACTTTCTGTTTTCTGTACTCCTGAATGACCCAGATTCTTTCAGCTCCAGTCAAAGGTCTCACCGAAGATTATAATGACATTAAAAGGAAAAATTTCACTTTAGCTAATAATGAAAAACTTTTTAAAGAAAAAATTGAAGCTTAGCGAAAAGACATCATCAAACTTAAGGATGATGTAAGTGTAAAAACAACCCTTTTTTTGGAAGCTCAAGAGAAGGTATGCATTTTGACTAAAGAACTGGAAGATATCAGAGATAGATATCAAATAAATGAACTCAATATTAAAAAAATTTGATTCTTCCAGCAAACTAGTCAAAAACTTGTGTGATCAACAGCTCGCATACAAGAAAAAGAAAGGGCTGGGATTGGGTTTTAATCAGGCTCCTCCTTATAATGACAATTATACTTACTTACCTATGACTGAGGAGGAGATGATGAATGAAAGTAAAATGAATTATGGTCCCAAAAACAATAAGTCATCATTTAATGGCAGACCTGTTGAAAAACAGGTAATTCAACCAGTTTGTTTTGTGTCCAAGGGTACATTTGATCCTAACGTTTCTTCATCATGTGCAGATGAAGTACCTGAAGTGAGGTGTGGAGATATGTTTGGGAATGAACAACTTTTCAATTCTGATTTTTCTAAATCTACTTTTGATAAAACTGATTCTGGTTGTGTGTTTGGTCAATCGTTTTTGAACTCATTTCATAGTTATGTTTCGTCTTTTTTGGGCCTGATGTTTTGGGCAAAACTGTGAATGCTTGTGATGAATCTTTGAATAATGTGTGTGATGATGGATGTTTTTCAGTAGCTGAAAATTGTGATTCTAATGTTTCTAACTCTTCAACTGATGACAGTGTGACAGGTGAGGTCCCTCAGGATACATTCAGTGAAACCACTGAAACTTCTTCTCAAGAAAATCAACAGTGTTCTGATTCTTCTTCTGAATCGGTCTCAGTGGACGTCCCTAATGTTGAACCTAGTGGGACCCCATTGGAAACCGAGGTTGAAAAGGAACCATTATCAAACTCAGATGAAATATGTGTTGATGAAGTTTCAACATCTTCCTAGATTAAAACTGAATCTGATTGTCTAAAAGAAGAGGTGGTCATTATAAATGAAAAATTACAAGAAAATGTTTCTGAAGAGAAAATTAAAACGGAATCTGAAACATCCTTTCAAAATGATTATGATAAAATTATAAACAAAGATAAATCTACTCCATCTGAATCTCATACTTGTGCTAGTGCTAGTTCTGATCAGCAGGTACCTAAATGCTAAGAAAAGGCACAAGCTAAACAAGCAAGAAAAGTCAAGCAAGCTTAATCTTCTAAACCCAACAGATCCACATCTGCTATGAAGCATCAAAACTTCCACACATTGAAACGACAAACATGTTTCAATTGTGGAGTTGCTGGACACATCGCCAGAAACTTTGTTCACCTCCCAAGTGTGCAGTGTAAAAATAAATATGCACAAAATCAGAAAGTTAAGCCAAACCGATATCGTTGTTCAGAGTCAGTGACGTCTGAAAAGGCTAAGACAATGAAGAATAACTATCGTAAGGCTAAGCCTTCTGATCAAGATTGGAATGCAGCCAAACGTAAAAATCAAAATCAACAAAATGATTTTCGAAGAAATCAATATAAAACGTTTGGTAACTACAATTCTCAATGGTCAAATAAGCATTGGAAACCTAAAGCTAAGGCTACGCAATTCAATTCGTCTCATACATCTCATCAAAATACTGCCATTAAAAATCCTTCAAAATTTTTAAATAAAGACAATTTAGTGTGGCAGAGAGTGACTTACATTGATGCACAAGGAAAACCCAGATCCACTATGGGCTGGGTTCCTAAATCTAACTTATCCCGCTAATCGTGCAGGAACAGCTGTGGAGGACTACCGTGCGCCTCTGGTACATGGATAGTGGCTGTTCCAGGCATATGACAGGAGACTTGTCTCAACTGGTCAATGTAAAAGAATTTGACGGTGGATATGTCTCTTTTGCGGGAGGAGAATCAGGAAGAATCACGTTGAAAGGAACAGTGAAAAACGGCGTTTTAGGCTTCGAAAATGTGAATTATGTCCCAGAACTGAAACATAATTTGTTGAGCATTTCACAGATTTGTGATCGAGGAAATTCAGTCCATTTTACAAAGAAAGGCTGCTACATATTGAAGCCAGGGATTGTGATTCCTGAAGACTGGTTTTTGATGACAGCCGAGAGACGGGGAAATGCTTATGTCATTGATATGAACAAGAAGCCGTGTGAAGAAGTTACTTGTCTGTTTTCGAAGATTTCAGAACATGATGGTTTATTGTGGCATCGTCGCCTTGGGCATGTGAATATGAAGAACTTGAATCGACTTGCCAAAGGTCAACTGGTCCGTGATCTACCAATCAAAGACTTTATGTTGGTAGAAAAGTGTGTTGCTTGTGCAAAGGGAAAAGCACATCGAAAGCCTCATAAATCCAAGCCTACACCCTCAACCAAAGCTGTGCTTGAATTACTTCACATGGATCTCTTTGGTCCGGTGAATGTGTTAAGTATTGGCAAGAAGGCTTATTGTCTCGTGATAGTCGATGATTACTCACGCTACACCTGGGTGTACTTTCTAAGTCACAAGAATGAGGCTGCGGGTTTGATCAAACAATTCATTACTCTGGTGGAAAATCAAGCCAGTACGAAAGTGAAGGCTATTCGATCAGACAATGGGATGGAATTAAAAAATGTCACCATGGATACATTCTGTGCTGAAAAGGGAATTGATCAACAGTACAGTGCACCACGAACTCCACAACAAAATGGAGTGGCTGAAAGACGAAATCGTACTCTTATAGAGGCTGCGCGTACCATGTTGGCCGATTCGAAGCTTCCTAGTTTCTTCTGGGCTGAAGCTGTTAGCACGGCTTGTTACGTCCAGAATCAAGCTTTATTAAACAAACGACATATGAAAACTCCTTATGAGATTCTGGAAGGACGTAAACCTTCGGTTTCACACTTTCGCATCTTTGGTTGTCCATGTCTATTATTACTTATGGACGCTAATGGAAAGTTTGAAGTCAAAGGGGACGAGTGTTTCTTTGTTGGATACGCTAAAGGTTCAGCCTATAGAGTATACAACAAAGTAACTAAGAAGGTCGTCGAGTCGTGCAACATTGAATGGCTCGAGGAAAATGCTACGGACGCTAGAGTTGGACCAGATTGGTTGTATGATTATGCTGAATTATTTAAATCATTTAACATTTTGTCAAGTGTCCCTACAGATGCAGGTGTGTCTACTCCCAAACAACCACTGTCCTTTGGTGATACTGAAGAAGATGAACAGGCTGAAGGAAGTTCAAGAAATCATACCATTAACCCACCGGGAATGGTTTTCACTCAGCACCATACGCCTCAACAAACGTCCCAACAATCCCCTAAAGGTGCTTCATCAAGCGGTGCTACTTCTAGTGGTTCAGGATCTGCACTATTTCCTGAATCTATTCCTGAAGACTGCATAGTTACAACTCCTTTAGTTCACCAGACTGTAGCATCTAATGAGGGGGAGACTAGCAACACCATTGATGATAATCAAAATGCTTCTACTGAAGACGAGACCGTACCTGACATGGCAATTCCTACAAGTGTCCAACGAAATCACCCTATAGAGAATGTGATTGGTCCTGTAGATGCAGGAGTTTTAACCAGGAGTCAATCAGGGACCATCAATACATGTTTATACTCTTGCTACATCTCGCAAATAGAACCTAAAACTGTTGATATAGCTTTGTAAGAACCAGGCTGGGTAGATGCTATGCATGAAGAGCTGAACCAGTTTGAGAAGCTTGGAGTATGGAAACTTGTCGAGTTGCCAAAGGGAAAGCGCAAACTTGGAACTAGATGGGTGTTCAGAAACAAGCAAGACTCTGCAGGGGTTATTGTTCGAAATAAAGCACGATTGGTGGTCCAGGGTTTTAGACAAATAGAGGGTCTAGATTATGATGAAGTATATGCTCCGGTTGCCCGACTTGAAGCCATCCGGATCTTCTTAGCCTACGCGTCATATATGGGGTTCACTGTGTATCAGATGGATGTCAAGAAAGCGTTTCTATATGGAGATGTGAAGGAAGAAATCTTTGTTGAGCAGCCACCGGGTTTTGTTCATCCAGATTATCCAGAATATGCCTACAAGCTCGACAAGGCATTGTATGGATTGCACCAAGCACCACGAGCTTGGTCTGCATCTTGTTCTCAGGTGGTGTGGATGCAACATCAATTGCAGGACTACGGTTTGACTTATCTCAACACTACTATTTACTGCGATAATGATGCTACAATACAAATTGTTAAAAATCCTGTTTTTCACTCCAAAACCAAGCACATTGACATAAAAGTCCATTTTATTAGAGACTGCTTCGACAGAGGTCTTATTAAACTAGAGCAAATCGACATAGATGCAAATGCTGCCGATTTGTTTACAAAACCTGTCAGCAGCTCAAAATTCAAAGTGCTTGTGGATTTTATGAAAATGATCCGGTATACCGACTGAGCATGTTTTTTTAAGTAAATTTGTTCATAAAGTTTTCTATTCATAGGTAGTTTTTATTTATGCACAAATTTAGGGGGGGAAATTTTGAATTGGAAAATACAAAAACATTGAAATTTTTTGAAAAATACAAAAACATTGAAAATTTAAAAAAAAATCCAAAATGAAAAATTGCATGACTGGGAAATGAAATGAATTTTCACATTATGGTCGAGGGCTGACTCATGTAAGACCAGTATTGAAATAGTTTGACTCTAGTATGATGTGTTGGTAGGCTCTATCCTTAAGACTGGAAACATTGGTTGTTTCTGTTCAGAACTAAAATAGTACATGACCTCAGGAAAGAAAATCACTTGGAATTAGTTCATTTCTATTTGAATGTCTGTATGTTGTCCCGATACACACAATTTTGGTCTGACTCTGAAATCTTCTCTGAAAAAGTCATGTATCTCCTCTGCTGCATCCAGATACATGCTGACCTGGAGGTGCTAGGCAACGTCAGCTTCTGCTGCATCCAGATACATGCTGACCTAGCTGTACGTTGTCGTGTTGTAGATCAATTAAACACCCAAAAGAGGCCCTTAAGTGCCCAAAAGAAACCCAAGAAACCTATATCAAACTGAGAAAAACTCATTTGATCTGTATATTATACCATCTCTGCTTAAGATCTATTCTGTTCTCTTCTCAATCTATTCCCAGTTAAGATTTCAGAGATTTGGACTGGACTTGTGAAATATGTGGTAGGGAAGCTACTTGCATGATAGAGTGTGCTGTTTATATTTCCGGGAATTGATTAGTATTTGTTTGGGTGTTCATTGTTAAAACATCAAAACATGATAAATATAAGTTACAGGCAGTCATATGAAAAAGGTCTAGGGAGGTGAGTTTAGGTGGACAAATATACTGGCAATCGTTCAGATCACTCAGTAGTAGATCAGTGTTGATAAGTGAAGTCAGGCCCGAAACCTGTGATTTGATCCCTGAGCAATTATGATATTTCCTTATTTTATTTTTGTAAATAATATTTCGATATTATTTATTTTTATGTTTGTAGGTTTTTGTTTCATAAAAAACGTGCTCAGGAAGTTGAAGGGTTGTATAAGAAAAGGTTGATTTTTAATTGGATTGTTAAAATAATTGGAAATATGTTTATAAATCTAATATTCAAACTGAATTGTGGTCTCGAATCGAGACTGTGGTCTCGGCCCAAACTGTTAAAGGCCCAGCCCACAGATTTGAGATATTTAAGGGGATCTCGACTCGAGACCTCATTGTGCACTCGCAATCAATCACTGTTACACTCAAAAACTCTCTCTCACTCTCCGGCGATTTCCTTCGCTTTCTGACTTTACTCCGGTCTCGACTTTGCTGTTTTGAATCTGTTGAAGGTAGTTTGATGGATTTAATGATGATTAAGTTGAAGTTTTGAAGGTTCTCTTAAAGATTTAATGAAGAATGTTTGAACATCATATGAATATTTGAAGATGCTCATGAACCCTAAAATTGAATATGTTTTGGTCTTCAAAGAATTTTGAAAGTGTTTTTGGATTTTGATCCAAATCATAATAGATCAAAAGGTGTTTGGGAGGTCTCAACTCAGATTGTAGAACATACCTTAGGGACTCGAGATCTATGTTTGCGAGTCGCAACCTCATCAGTCTCGACTGAGGTCTCGAGTCAATGTCATATTGGTCTCGAGTCAAACACACAATGGTTTCGAGTGATCTTTCTTGTCTCGACTAAGGTCTCGACTCGAAACCTCACGGTCTCGACTCAAAATGTCATGGTCTATATGCTAACTTTTGCAATCTGAGTTGTTGACCAATGACTGACCTTGTTGACTGTTGACCAGTTGTGTTAACTATGAACATGTTTTGTCTTATTAACAAATTTCATCAAGTTAACAAATTCTTATGTGCTTAATGTTTCTGTTGCGTGTAGAATATGGATTTAAAGTTTATTTCTACACATAATCAAGCTGGATACTTAGCTGCTCCTCCAGAGAAGCACAAGAAATTATATACATCGCTGATTAAAGGGTTGAATAGCTGCTGACTTATTCATGCACTGAGAGATAATCCAGTTGTCTATGAAAGTCTTGTTCAAGACTTTTGGAAGACAGCAAGATTTGAAGCACAAGGAGCTGATGGAAAGGGGATGATAGAAGCTGAGATTCAGAAGAACAAGATTGTTATTACTGAGCAAATGATAAGAGAAGTTCTACAGTTTGGTGATAATGAATCTGATCCGATTGATCTTCCAAGTGGTACTGTAGAGGCTATTTTGCCTCGCTTGAGCTACGAAGGAAAATATCCCTGTAGGATCGGATTCCGACCTAAACGAATCGTTTGGAAGAGTTCTAGTCCATTTCAGAGGCGGAAACAAAGAAATGAACAATGAAACAACTTGTTTTACACTTTAATCTTCTTGTATATTAATTTGACAACCTTTACATTCAGAAGAGAAACCGGCAGCACTTCGGTATAGCTCTGAGACAAAAAGTTACAACTGAAATGACAACTATCCTATATATAGTGGACATGATTTCGCTTGGAAGACCCTCAAGCGAAATCCACATGAATTCTTGAAGCGAAATTGATAAATGAATTTCATTTTGTCTTGAAGCGAACCTCTCATGCTAACAATCTGTTCCATGCAAGACTTGTATATTCACGTGAATTTGTAATATGATGTCACTAGTGATGTCATGTGATGATGTCACTAGTGATGTCATGCTTGATAAGATCCGAACCGAACCCGAGACTCGATATAAGACGAAGACGACAGATGTGTGCACCAACAGACTCCCCCTCAAATGTTGACGAGTCTTAAGTGTCGAGTCTTCTCAATCTTCAGTCTTTATCAGTCTTTGATCTTCCTTCACTCTAACTTTCTTCAACTAATCTCCTCCTCGGATGATGTAACTCTCTCTAACAAACTCCCCCTCAAAACAAGCTGGGATCGTAGTCTGGGTTTTACAGTATCAGAATCCTCAGGTATCGGAACCTGGCACTCTATCTTCAAGTTCAAGATTGAAGCCTGGCTATACCTGCACATTCTTAACCCAGAAATAAATTTTCTAAATTTAACAATTTGAATGCATAAAAAACAACTCTCATATGCATCAACAATCACTCTCCCCCAGATTACATACACATGATGAACCACTTGATGATTTAAAAACATATTTTGACAATTAAGACATACTCCCCCTCACATCAATGTCATCATGTTTAGCACTTGGAACTTTGAAAATCAACTTTTCAACATCAGTTGCCGAAAATCTTTTTGGATTTTTCAAAAATTTATGCTAAAACACACACAAAATCTTTTTGGAATTTTCTGAAAGACAGAAATGCAATGCAGTAAAGAAATATTTACAAACAATATTTTTGTGAGTTCGTGTAAGAGGATCATATCAGTTTTTGAGACAAGTCACTAACACCGTTAAGCTTCATTTCATTTTAAGTTCTAAACAATTCACCTAGATTGTCAGTATATTTGTCCACTTAAATTTTCACACAAAGTTCAATTGATCCGAGATATGATGTTAATTGTTTTAAGAGACTTAAACTTATCCGTGTGTCCCACTACTTGAATATACTCCCGTATCCAGATCCCAATATTCAGTCTTACAGGTGAGTATACCACAGATGATATCTGTTAGGGGAATAAATTATAGTACGAGGGCCGTGAGAGCTCAGGTCGATCTTTCGATACGCAGAGAGATGACGGCTTCGACTTTTGGTGTGTCCCCTTTAGAGGATCTTTTGTTTCAACAGCCATGATTAGCATTTTTCAATGTTTCATCATTTTTTAGCTGAGGGTGAGCTATATTTCAAGCAAGCGTAAAGTATTATACGGGGACTAGGTCAGAAATTTCTTTCAGCAGAAGTCCCGGGATAATACCCCAGATATCACTGAGCATAAAGACCTAGTATCTCAGAATAAGGGACCTTTCAAACGAGATTTCAGGGGTTACCTATATATCCAAGATGTTGTTCCCCACGAAATAAGCAAGTTTGAATTTTAGGTTTATATCTCGTCACAATTTACTAAATGTGCAAAAACCTACTGGCATATCCGCAGTGAGATTGTTTATCACATTTTAACTTCCATTTCTTTAGCATGTTGTGACAGTCTACTGATGTACTATCATTTCCTCTATTCACAACTAAACTCATTTTTGAATTTTATCATGTTTTTGGCTTTTTTCAAATTTTCAAATGTTTTTGGATTTTCTGAAATTTTCTACTCCCCCTAAAATGCAAACACATTTTAGAAAATTTGAAAATAAACTATACAGTAAAGTGACAACTGATTTCAAATTGCATCAATTCGCCATCCACTAGGCATAAACAATCAGAACTCCCCATTTCACAAAACTATTTTCTCATAATGATTTCAAAACACTTAAGTTTGTTTTAATCAGAATGATTTTTCCGGAAAATAAGTTTTGTTGATTTAACCACTTGTAAGTTCGGGGTTTGGTTCATCATATTGCCCATTCAATCACTTGTAGAAAATAAAATACAACTTAATGTCCCTGATTTTCCACTTGACATTGAAAACCTCTTGCAACCATTTGTAAATAATCACAATCAAAATCTGATATAAAGAATGATGCCGATTCCTGCTCCACTCTTACCAACCTGGGAGCTCCGGCAAGTCAGGTTTTTTAATGAAAGAAAATATCCACCCAAGCCTGACCAGCCTTGGGTGTAAGCTTCTCAACTTCACTAGGGGTTGGGCTATAAGTTGCCTTCTTTGTAGCATAAAACTCTTTTACCCCTTTAACCTTCCCATCAATCATTTTACCAATCATTTTCTTAACTTTCCCATTAAACGCTTTTTCAATATCAAAGTTATCCTTCTCAGAATAACCCTGATTTGAAATATCAATTTTTCCAACCTTTGATTTAAAATTCTCAGCTCTCAATGGTGGAAAATGAACATCATCCATTAGAGTCACTGAGTTTTCACTTTTTACCTCAACCTGTGGCTCCTCTGACTTTGTGGAATCGGATTCATCACCAAATTTTACCTCTGATTTCTTAACAACCCAGGCTTGGTTGTCAAGATTTCCCCTTTTCTTGTAAAATCTTTTTGAACATTCACCAACTTCATATGTTGAATTTTTGAATACTTTGAATCTTTCAGTTGGTGGTTCAGCTTTGTCAACAATAACTTCTTTCAGTTTTTCAGAAACTCCCTGTTTTGTTTTTGTTGCTTGGGGACAGTTCCATGCAATATGACCAACTTCATTGCATCGGAAACAGGTTCTTGTTTCTTTCTTCTGATAAGCTCCATGCTTCATCTTTTCAGCAAGAAACTCCTGGGTTGACTGTTTCCAGAATGAACTCTTTGCTTCTTCCTCATGACTATTTCCTGCAACATATGTAATTTTTGATTTATAATCTCGAACATATTCTTCATTTTTATAGTTTTTAGGTGGAATAAAACCAATTCCTTTCTTTTTGTAGCTACGATTGTGGTTTGATTTCTTTTGAAAACCAGAACCAGAATTGTAACCTTTTTTCTTGTTCAAACGTTGTTGTACTCTTGAAGTGTATTTTTTAGGTTTTCCAGTAGGATTTAAATCTTTAATTTCAGAAATATTAATTTCTGTCATTTTGAAAACCTTTTTAATCATGTCAAACCGAACACTTCTAATTGGGAATTCTTTATCAAAATATAATTTGTCAGAATCATTCAAAGTATATGCAACTTCAAATGTTTCGTCATTCAAATTGGATTTTGACAACAAAAATTCTTTACTATAAACCCGTTTTCCCGAGGACTTTGAACTCTTTTCGGATGAACTCGAACTCCCAACTGACTGACACGAACTTTCGGACTCGGACTTTGACTCTGACTCCTCATCCTTATCCAACACCTGATCGACCACTCTTTTTATCAGTTCGGACTCATGATCTGTGTCGGACGCTGTGAACGTGACATCAATATTATCCGGTAAAACATCAGTTATCTCGGATTCTAGCTTAATATTGACCGCCTGTTTTAGTTCTTCCTCGTTAGGTTTTCTAGGCGAGTAACCTTCCCAAATCGGAGGCGGACACTTGTTATAACAGACACCCTGTTTCTTACCAGTATCCTTTTTCTTCTTTGGCTTTGTTTCTTCACCTTTAAACGCTTCAAATCCTTCAACTGTTGGATAAATTCTATCGATTATGTAATCACAACCTTTGTAACTTTGCAGCAATCTTCTGATTCTTTCATTCTCAGCTGCTTCACTATCCAACTCTTTTTTTCTCTTTGCACATTCTTCTATGTACATGTTGATCTCTTTTTGCTTTGTCATCATGGTAGCATTCAACATCTTCAAAGCTTTTTCTCTCTCAGAGTTAGTCTTCTCCAGACCATTTACATGTCTGTTCAATACATCATACGACTTTTTCAAATTCTTTACATCAAACAACAATTTTTCTTTCAACTTTTCTAACTCACTAAACCTTTCATCTTTTTCTATACACTGTTTACAAGACTCTAAACATGTAAGACAAGGTTTTGTGATTTCAACGATCTTCTCAACTTCAACTATCTTTTCAACTTCCACAATCTTCTCAACCACTTTGACCTTTTTCAAATCTTTTGCAGCTTTCTCCTCTTTCAGTTTCTTCAATTTTTCTGCAAAATAAAATTCAAAACTATCAGAAGATAAGTGAGTTTTTCCAATATTAATCTGTTCAATTTCTTCATCACTATCACTTGTCTCTGACGAACTGTTTTCAGATGAAACAGATCCTTCATCTTCACTTTTCTCTTCATCAGATAATACTTCCATCCATTCCTTCAGCATTTCCGGTTTTCGAATAATATGAGCAATAAACGCTCCAACATTTGAATCAGCTGGAATATACTTGTCCCAGCTAAATCCTTCAGCCATTTTCTCATCATCTTGATCAACAATACCGTGGTAAGCTTTCCTGTTTGCATCTTCGATCATTTTTCCATGAGCTGTTTGTGGCTCTTTTTGTTGATGTGGTTGATGAGTGATTTGCTGATAAATGGTCTTCCGATAATAATCATCTTTCCCAGCAAACTCCTTTGCTCCTCTCGGTTCCTGATTCTTGCACTCCCTTTTAAAATGGCCTTTCTCCCTGCAACGAAAACAGACAACTTTAGATTTATCAAATCCTAAATTAGAAAGATTTGCATCCAAGAAATCAGTTCTTCCTGTAACCAATCTAAATTTTTCTGCTCTCCTCAAAACGCTAGCTAAAGCCCATTTAATATCCATTAATTCCAGCTCCTCTGCATCGATTTGGTCATAATCTTCCTTTGTGAGCATCGGATTACCAATTCTTCCGGCAATCAACCCTTCATAAGATTCTAATGCAGTGACCAATAATCCCATATGATTCTTTACAATCTCTTCAGAATAATTTTGTCCATTTTGAAGATGCAAAGACTCGACACTTAAGACTCGTCAACATCTGAGGGGGAGTCTGTTGGTGCAGTCATCTGTCGTCTTCGTCTTATGTCGAGTCTTGGGTTTCGTTACTGATCTGATCAAGCATGACATCACTAGTGACATCATCACATGACATCACTAGTGACATCATACTACAACTTCACGTGAAATGGCATGCTTACATGAGATCAGAATGTTATTATTTCACATGAAGACAAAATGCATGAAAGTTTCGCTTCAAGACAAGACAAACTTGTGAATTTCGCTTCAAGATTCTAGAAGGTTTCGCTTGAAAGGCTTCAAGCGAAATCTTGTTTATTATATATAGGTGGTCATACATGTCATTTGTAACGGTTAGAGATTTTGGATACCGAAGTGCTGCCGGTTTATCCAGTGTTTGTAAACAACGTTAGATCAATACAATCAGTGTTAAAGTGATACGCAAGCTGTTTCGTCATCCGTTTCTTAGTTTCCGCCTCTGAAATGGACTAAATCTCTTCTGAAAGACTCGTTCGGGTCGCAAACCGATCCTACATCTTATGTGTTAATACCTGACATGCTATTCTTATGTATCAATACTTGTTTTATCATGTGTTAAATGCTTGTTTTAGTATTCTATACCTTATATGCTATTCATGAAATGCCTTTACGTGTTATTTTCTCAAGATGTTTTATGTTCTTATACTTGTTATTATTATTTTGAACATATGTCATTTACTCGTTATCCGTACAATTAATTAATATTAAACAATATATAAGTTATACCATACATACCTCAAGTGTAAAAAAAAATGGTGAAATCGGCCATCCCCGGAATTGAACTCGGGTCTAGGCCACACCCTTTCGCGCGCCTAGCCAACCGAGCTAGGTGCCTAGTTTGTGAAATTTCCATTTTGATTACATATAAGCACATGTACAATAACTTCATTACTTCTTACTATAAGTCATCTACTTATCATCCTTATGTTGTTAATAATTGTTTTATTATTCCATTAATTATGTGCTATTCTTGACATGTTTATACTTGTTTGTTTAATCTTCAACATACGCTTTTCTTCATACATTGTACTCGATTATTCTAAATTCGACAACACTCATATTATACAAACGAGACGAGTTTACCAAAATAGGCGTGAAACCCACAATTTGGTAAACGACTCTCATTCTACCTTAAACTATTTTTACACGAAATTGCACCATTAAGCTAGGAGTGAAATCCACAACTTAATGGTAATTTCCATTTCAAATTCTAGTGGACCCTCGTCAACGTGTCAAAATTAAATTTGACCCGAAGAGTACCAACCACACTCAGGATACGAAATCGCCAACTTAGGGGTGAAACCCGCACTTGTCGACTAGTTCCACTCCTTGATTTTCATTAATCCCGCCAAGTATCGAAATTTCAATTGATTTGGGGACATGTAGTAACTGGAAGGGTAAATACCGTTAACCGACTTGTCGGCAAGAGTATTTCACCTATTAGGCCAAAGCATGCTCCTCAAACTCGAAAGACTTTTCGACCACTCTGGTTAGTCAAAGTTCCGTTTTGGAACCATCCTAAATTTAAATCAAGCATGTGCTCTACTACTTATTTTATACGACGCAATCTTTCAAATTCGAATCTACTTTCGATATATTTTTTTTTCTTCCTTCTCACACACACATCATATTGAACCTTTCCATAAATTTATACATATACATGATTTCATGTAGTTTAAATTCGTATTCCTTGTAACGACGAGTGAGGACCTATCATCGAGATAGGAGTGATTTCCTTACCTTGACGATTAACTCTACTCCCTTTCTTAAAAATGACCTCACCAACGAGTTAGGGGTGATGCCCTTACCTAGGTGATCGTTACCAAAACGTTCTTCCAAATATCTTATTATACAAACTCAATTATGTTTTATACCTAAATTATTTATCATTATTCAAAATACATACGTGTACATATTCAAATTTCATTGCAAGTGCTAAATTGTCATACAACATTTAAAATAGAAATAACAACATTGTTCAATTTTCAACATAACATCAAATAAATAAATAGATTAAAGGTGTGTATCTAGCCCATCCTAACTTGATTTCTTCATAACCTTGACTATCAACCTGCAACATGTATTAAAATAAAATCAACAAAAAGTTGGCGAGTATACAAGTTTGATACATAATATAACATAGAGTAAAAAGACTCATATCCAACATGAACATAATAAAAATAGTTTCAGTCATGCTAGTTGACGCAGTCCAAATGATAGTCCCAGAATGCATGAGAGTGCCTACCCCAAGTTCAACGGGAGGTCAAAATGATACCACTAACAATACCCCTCGAGCACAAAATGGGGGAGGTGCATTACTCCTATAGCCTATGCATAGTACTACAATGTTAGGGTTGAACTACTCACAGGGATTAAACGTTCACATTAGCACCAAATAGTATCAACAGTTCACAAGTTTCATGTTTAAATGGATAGAGTATGTTTCAAATAAGTTTCAAGTGTCAAGTGTCTTGATATAGAATACATGTTGCATCCCAAAAGTGTGTAAAGCAAAAAGGGATCGAGTATACTCACAATACTGCATATGTTTTCCGATTATCCAATGTGACGAAGTTGATGAGTTTGGAAGGTTGAATGTGTAAGGGTTAAACTTCGAGTAGGTTTAGAGTCGAGATTCGGACTTAGATTCAAATAATGACAAAGTATGTATTAGGAAAATATTCATTATGGTAATAGCACTTGTCTTGACACTATGATAATCCTTAAGGATTATATATGATTTCATAGGTTCAAGACCTATTAGAATCGCGACAAGGAAGTATACACGTAGTGAGAAACTTATTAACTTGGTAGTAGATTTATATAATCACTATCAAGGGTTCGGTTTATAATATATATATAATTATACTATATACATAATAATAATATATACATATTAATAATATAGTTAGCCACGTAGGAGGCGGGAGGTCAAACCTTCCACTTGTTTACCTCTTGGTGCCATATGAGTTATGTAGGAGGCGGGAGGTTAAACCTTCCACTTGGTTACCTCGATTATTATGTTAATATATATAGGTTATGTAAGAGGCGGGAGGTTGAACCTTCCACTTAGGAACCTCATAAGTATGTTCAAGAATTAAAGGTACAATTATACTAAACAAAACATCAAGTGATGTGTGGACTTGTATGTAAGTTAGCCTATGCTAACAAGTAGTCACACCATCTTCAAGTTCAAGACTTGGCACCACTTGTGAGTTAATAACTCAATTAAAACAGAAAGTTTAGAGTGTTTTAGACACTCGTATTAAGTGTAAAAAAACCTTGGTTTGGCTTTACTAATCATACAATAGACTAGAAACATAAGAACACAAGTTTGTTTGAAGTATACAAGAGTTTAAGAATGTTCAAAACAAAACAGAAAGTTTATGGACAATTTCTGGGAAATTCCAGGTCTGATTTCTCCCAGGAGAAGTCAAGGAATCAAACCCCATGATTATACAAACAAGTAGGAAAAAGAATCAAGTAATTTGGTTGAGTTTTGAGCAAGTTATGCTCACTTTTGCATGCAAGGGTGAATCTGCCCGAATTTCAACTTTGCAAGAGATTTGAGAGTGATTTAGGAGAGATTTGAGAGTTGTGCAATAGTCTAAGGCCTTAGGGAAGGTGTATTTATAGATGGAAGGGGGTAGGTGGTGATCTAAATTGGTCAAATGGCTGCAAAATTAGGCAAGAAATGAGAAAAATGCTCATATTTTCGTTCAAATATAGTTGCTGATGTGAATAGTACCCTGCAGGGTACTATTCACGCTAACAGTTTTTTTTTAATACTATGGATTAAAACAAGCACTTTTTATAAAAGGAACCTATGTTAAAACAATTTCTAAAAATTAATAAAAATTCTTTTGTATAAAAATTTATTAGAAAAATAATTTTTCTAATAATTTTTCTTTGTATAGTTTTTCGGTTTCTTATAAAAATCTTGTGTTTACCTATTAACAATGTGATAAAAAAATGTATTACCATTATGATTAACGCCTCGAAAAGTTAAAATACAAATATGAAAATACGAGGTGTTACAGTCTCCCCTACTTTAGGAAATTTCGTCCCGAAATTTATTCAGAAGGAAGACTTGAAAGGGTTTTAGCAAACAGAAGAGGATTGTTTAAAATTGAGGCATTGGAGTTTGAGACAACAGAGTATAATTGAGGTATAAGGGTAAACGATTGATGTAATAACGATCATGAGTATAAGAATAGCATAAGTGTTGGATAGATGAACGCAGTGTATTTAGAATGAAGTCTCGTCGTGAATAATCGGATATAATGCGTTGTGAGTTGTCTAAAGTTGTATTCGGTGTCATGTTACGTTCTGTGTTTTATCATACTTAGTAGTACACTCTATGGTTCTCATGAGCCAATCAATGTAATCCCGTGTGCACCCGTGATTATATTGATCGTCGCATGATCTGCACAGCTTGTACTAGTTATGTATGAATTAGGGTATACATAATAAAAATTTTAAGAATGTGTATGTGTATAAAAATAAAGTATGTAAGAAAGTCCATGCTTAACTATGTATAGGACCCACGTAAACGAATCACTCGGATCACGCTCGCGTATGGGTACAAAGGTATGAATCACGAGTATGAATGAAAGTATGAGCATAAATATGATTATTCTCGTAAGTATTAGCATAGACATAAAACGTACGAGTAGTATGAATATATGTATAAGCATGAAACGTATGAATATAAGTATAAGCATGAAACGTATGAATCTAAATATAAATATGAGCATAAGTCTAAAATGTATTGTTATGAGTACGAGCATGAGTGTGAGTACGACTACTAATGATTGCGTGTATAGTATTAATTGAAACGTGGCAAATTTAAACATGGAAAACAATCATGAAAATTTATGATGTGAACAAATTATATTTGAAACACGTCATGTAATGGATCAATTTCAGGCTCAAATATATCAGGTAGTGGGGGTAGTGGATCCAATTGCAAACGAGCAGCTAACAGGCTTTCTAACTGTTGATTTCTTTCCGTTAGTTCTTGTACTTGTCGTAGTAATTCTTGGTTCTGATTGTTTAACCTAGCCATTTCAACTACCATTTGATCTGGATGTAGATCCATTTGAGGCACCATTCTTGGGCCTGCTACATCAGTTGGTGGTAGTTGTTCTACTTCATTCATTAGTGCTAGGAAAGACTGTGACAAAAGTGAATCCGGTTCTAACTGTTCTTGGAGCATCATGCTTTCATCAAACAATTCATCTTGCGTCATTGGAGCCTCCTCGAAGACTAAGGGTGAGAGGCCTTGTGAAACGTTTGATGCTAATGGTTGGAATATGTTAGTAGTAATGGGTTCCTGGGTGTATGACAACTGTGATAGCATGTCATAACGGTAAAAAGATGGTGGAGGAAATTGCAACCATGATTGTTGTCGATTTTGTGTGGGGGTATTGTTTAAGATAAATGGAGTTCTCTCCGACTGAGATAGTTGAGTCGGTGCATGGCCAAGAGTAGGGGTTAGTCTAATGGTGGCAAAATTTACAACCCCAGGTGCCTTTGGTGAAGATAATCCTTGGATAATCTGATCACTTAGGACACCTAATGATTGTGCTATTTTGGTAATGTAAGATCCTCCCATGAGACTTCTCAGAGGATTGGATTGTTGATTAGCAAAATATGCAGCAAGTTCGTGGGCAATATTACAAGGGACTTGCTCAAAAATACTATACAGATGGAAGAGTTCTGTTGTACTAACCCTGTATAGATTATACTTGCGCCCCGTGATAGTGTTGGCTAAAACACGGTGCATGTATCGATGGCGAGGGTCTGTGAGGGTCATATCATTATTGTTGTCACCCCATTCTTTTGATGAAGGGCGTCGCCAATATTTTGCCAATTCCGCGGAGTAAAAAGAGGTTAATGCCCTAGTGAAAATGGGTTGGTTAACTTCTTCATCTGTATATATACCCAGATGAACTGCAAATTTTGATAATGACATAGTATATGATTGTCCACAAAGTCGAAAATGAATTGAGTCATCTGTAAGACTGTTATAGTATTTGAAATAAAAAGTGGACAAGAACTCATATACCAGTTCATCGTATGATGGTTCTAGAATGTCGAAGAAACGGCGCCAGGGTGTATTATGTGGTAGTAATCTTGCTAGTATGCCATTGGGATCAACCACTCCTATTTGATTCCAATCAATGCCGTTAATAGCAAGAACTTCAAGATTCCTGATTTTTCGATACCTCTCTTGGATGGGTAAATCGGCAGATCGAAGGAATGGATGAAGTTCTGCTGCATTTGAAGATTCCGCATATGCTGCTGAGAAATATGCCATTTGAATCTTGGGTTTAAGTGGTGAGTTTCTCCGACGAGTGTGTAAGTGATATGGAGTTTAAGAAGGTGTTGTGGTGATGTGAGAAGGTAGAACGGTTTGGTTTTTATAGCTCATGCAAATCTCGTAAAGTCCGGAATACTGTATGATGAGCCGCAAAGGCGTTACCAAAAGTCTAGGTTCACCTTGATCGATAAGGTGGAATCACGTGTTCAAATCAATTACCGAGAAATCAGGAGCCGTAAAGAAAATCGGCGACGATAAGTTTGAAAAAGGACGTAGTGATTAAAAAAAATATTTTAACAAATGATTTGTTGATGTTGAAAAGCGTCTTTGGTAAAATGATCGTATAATATCTATAAGATCTTATAAGTATATGAGAATGAAAGTCTTTAGTATGGGGATATAACGTGAGTGTGTGTTTTAGTGATTAAGTAGAATATGAAGTTTATGGGCAAGATAATCATTTGACCGATTAAATTGATAGGTAGCATCTCGTAAGGTTTTGAAATTTGAGTATTAAAACGTTTTAAGACATGATTAAGAATTTCGTGCATATGAGTTGAGTGATCATAGGTTGCAGGATAGGAAGTATGCTTGGTGAAACAATGTACTTTGTATATGTACACGTATGTATTTTGAATAATGATAAATAATTTAGGTATAAAACATAATCGAGTTTGTATAATAAGATATTTGGAAGAACGTTTTGGTAACGATCACCTAGGTAAGGGAATCACCCCTAACTCGTTGGTGAGGTCGTTTTTAAGAAAGGGGAGTAGAGTTAATCGTCAAGGTAAGGAAATCACTCCTATCTCGATGGTAGGTCCTCACTCGTCATTACAAGGAACACGAATTTAAACTACATGAAATCATGTATATGTATAAATTTATGGAAAGGTTTAATATGATGTGTGTGTGAGAAGGAAAAAAAATATATCGAAAGTATATTCGAATTTGAAAGATTGCGTCGTATAAAATAAGTAGTAGAGCACATGCTTGATTAAAATTTAGGATGGTTCCAACACGGAACCTTGACTAACCAAAGTGGTCGAAAAGTCTTTCGAGTTTGAGGAGCATGCTTTGGCCTAATAGGTGAAATACTCTTGCCGACAAGTCGGTTAACGGTATTTACCCTTCCAGTTACTACATGTCCCCAAATCAATTGAAATTTTGAGACTTGGCGGGATTAATGAAAATCAAAGAGTGGAACTAGTCGACAAGGTGCGGGTTTCACCCCTAACTTGGCGATTTAGTATCCTAAGTGTGGTTGGTACTCGTCGGGTCAAAAGTTAATTTCAATACTTTGACGAGGGTCCACTAGAATTTGGGATTTGAAATTATCATTAAGATGTGGATTTCACTCCTAACTTAATGGTGTAATTTCATGTAAAAAGAAAATAGGTAGATTGAGAGTCGTTCACCAAATTGTGGGTTTCACGCCTATTTTGGTAAACTCATCTCGTTTGTACAATATGAGTGTTGTTGGATTTAGAATAATCGAGTAAAATGCATAGGAAAAATGTAAGTAAAAGTAGTACACAAACAAGTATAAACACATAAGGAAGCATATTAAGAATGGTATGTAAAGAATAAAATAATAAAACAGGTATTCACAATAAGTATAGCATGTCATGTATTAACACATAAGTGATGTATATGTCTAAAAGATCAAAAGCGAATTAAATAAGATGTAGATAAGCTAACATGCAAGTAGTTTTAAGTAAAATATAAGAATAAAGCTCTAAAACTATAGACTAGGTAAAAAGCATGGCAATTCTACCTAATTCCCTATAGTTATGGCTCTGATACCAATCTGTCACACCCCAACCGATGGCGGAAACATCGGGATGAGACGAAGTGTGTATAGATTGCTCGAGACTTCATAACACTATGTGACAATATTTATTTAAATTCAAATTTCATTGCAAGTGCTAAATTGTCATACAACATTTAAAATAGAAATAACAACATTGTTCAATTTTCAACATAACATCAAATAAATAAATAGATTAAAGGTGTGTATCTAGCCCATCCTAACTTGATTTCTTCATAACCTTGACTATCAACCTGCAACATGTATTAAAATAAAATCAACAAAAGGTTGGCGAGTATACAAGTTTGATACATAATATAACATAGAGTAAAAAGACTCATATCCAACATGAACATAATAAAAATAGTTTCAGTCATGCTAGTTGACGCAGTCCAAATGATAGTCCCAGAATGCATGAGAGTGCCTACCCCAAGTTCAACGGGAGGTCAAAATGATACCACTAACAATACCCCTCGAGCACAAAATGGGGGAGGTGCATTACTCCTATAGCCTATGCATAGTACTACAATGTTAGGGCTGAACTACTCACAGGGATTAAACGTTCACATTAGCACCAAATAGTATCAATAGTTCACAAGTTTCATGTTTAAATGGATAGAGTATGTTTCAAATAAGTTTCAAGTGTCAAGTGTCTTGATATAGAATACATGTTGCATCCCAAAAGTGTTTAAAGCAAAAAGGGATCGAGTATACTCACAATATTGCATATGTTTTCCGATTATCCAATGTGACGAAGTTGATGAGTTTGGAAGGTTGAATGTGTAAGGGTTAAACTTCGAGTAGGTTTAGAGTCGAGATTCGGACTTAGATTCAAAGAATGACAAAGTATGTATTAGGAAAATATTCACTATGGTAATAGCACTTGTCTTGACACTATGATAATCCTTAAGGATTATATATGATTTCATAGGTTCAAGACCTATTAGAATCGCGACAAGGAAGTATACACGTAGTGAGAAACTTATTAACTTGGTAGTAGATTTATATAATCACTATCAAGGGTTCGGTTTATAATATATACATAATTATACTATATACATAATAATAATATATACATATTAATAATATAGTTAGCCACGTAGGAGGCGGGAGGTCAAACCTTCCACTTGTTTACCTCTTGGTGCCATATGAGTTATGTAGGAGGCGGGAGGTTAAACCTTCCACTTGGTTACCTCGATTATTATGTTAATATATATAGGTTATGTAAGAGGCGGGAGGTGAACCTTCCACTTAGGAACCTCATAAGTATGTTTAAGAAATAAGGTATAATTATACTAAACAAAACATCAAGTGATGTGTGGACTTGTATGTAAGTTAGCCTAGGCTAACTAAGTAGTCACACCATCTTCAAGTTCAAGACTTGGCACCA
The DNA here is from genome assembly GCA_030545235.1 of Helianthus tuberosus. Lineage (NCBI taxonomy): Eukaryota > Viridiplantae > Streptophyta > Magnoliopsida > Asterales > Asteraceae > Helianthus > Helianthus tuberosus. The sequence continues at coordinate 55,118,761 of CM060354.1, read as the reverse complement.
CTTGTGAGTTAACAACTCTATTAAAACAGAAAGTTTAGAATGTTTAGACACTCTTATTAAGTGTAAAACAACCTTGGTTTGGCTTTACTAATCATACAATAGACTAGAAGCATAAGAACACAAGTTTGTTTGAAGTATGCAAGAGTTTAAGAAAGTTTCATGCAAAACAGAAAGTTTATAGACATTTTTGGGGCAATTCCAGGTCTGATTTCTCCCAAGAGAAGTCAAGGAATCAAAGCCCATGATTATACAAACAAGTAAGAAAAAGAATCAAGTGATTTGGTTGAGTTTTGAGCAAGTTATGCTCACTTTTGCATGCAAGGGTGAATCTGCCCGAATTTCAACTTTGCAAGAGATTTGAGAGTGATTTAGGAGAGATTTGAGAGTTGTGCAAGAGTCTAAGGCCTTAGGGAATGTGTATTTATAGATGGAAAGGGGTAGGTGATGATCTAAATTGGTTAAATGGCTGCAAAATTTGGCAGGAAATGAGAAAAATGCTCATATTTTCGTTCAAATATAGTTGCTGATGTGAATAGTACCCTGCAGGGTACTATTCACGCTAACATTTTTTTTTAATACTATGGATTAAAACAAGCACTTTTTATAAAAGGGACCTATACTAAAACCATTTCTAAAAATTATTAAAAATTCTTTTGTATAAAAATTTATTAGAAAAATAATTTTTCTAATAATTTTTTCTTTGTATAGTTTTTCGGTTTCTTATAAAAAATCTTGTGTTTACCCTTTAACAATGTGATAAAAAAATGTATTACCATTATGATTAACGCCTTGAAAAGTTAAAATACAAATATGAAAATACGAGGCGTTACAGTCTCCCCTACTTTAGGAAAAATTCCGTCCCGAAATTTATTCAGAAGGAAGACTTGAAAGGGTTTTAGCAAACAGAAGAGGATTGTTTAAAATTGAGGCAATGGAGTTTCAGACAACAGAGTATAATTGAGGTATAAGGGTAAACGATTGATCTAATAACGATCATGAGTATAAGAATAGCATAAGTGTTGGATAGATGAACGCAGTGTATTTAAAATGAAGTCTCGTCGTGAATAATCGGATATAATGCGTTGTGAGTTGTCTAAAGTTGTATTCGGTGTCATGTTACGTTCTGTGTTTTATCATACTTAGTAGTACACTCTATGGTTCTCATGAGCCAATCACTATAATCTCGTGTGCACCCGTGATTATATTAATCGTCGCATGATCTGCACAGCTTGTACTAGTTATGTATGAATTAGGGTATACATAATACAAATTTTAAGAATGTGTATGTGTATAAGAATAAAGTATGTAAGCAAGTCCATGCTTAAGTATGTATAGGACCCACGTAAGCGAATCACTCGGATTACGCTCGCGTATTGGTATAACTGTATGAATCACGAGTATGAATGAAAGTATGAGCATAAATATGATTGTTCTCGTAAGTATGAGCATAAACATAAAACGTACGAGTAGTATGAGTATATGTATAAGCATGAAACGTATGAATATAAATACGAGCATAAGTCTAAAATGTATTGTTATGAGTATGAGCATGAGTGTGAGTACGACTACTAATGATTGCGTGTATAGTATTAATTGAAACGTGGCAAATTTAAGCATGTAAAACAATCATGAAAATTTATGATGTGAACAAATTATATTTGAAACACGTCTTGTAATGGATCAATTTCAGGCTCAAAATTATCAGGTAGTTGTGGTAGTGGATCCAGTTGCATACGAGCAGCTAGCATGCTTTCCAACCATTGATTTCTTTCAGTCAGTTCTTGTACTTGCCGTGACAAATCTTGGTTCTGATTGTTTAACCTAGCCATTTCAACTACCGTTTGATCTGGATGTAGATCCATTTGAGGCATCGTACTTGGGTCTGCTATATCAGTTGGTGGTAGTTGTTCTACTTCGTTCAATAGTGCTTGGAAAGACTGTGGCAAATATGATTCAGATGTTAACTGTTCTTGGAGCATCAAGTTTTCATAAGTTTCTTGAAATGTTGGATCTTCCTCAATAACTATCGGTGAGGAGCTTGGTAAGAGGTTTGGTGCTAATGGTTGGGATAAGTTAGTTGGAATATGTTCTTGTATGCAAGGCAGCTCTGGTTGCATATCAAAACGATAAAAAGACAATGGAGGAAATTGCAACCATGATTGTTGTAGATTTGGTGTGGAGGTACTGTTTAAGACAAATGGAGCTTCCCCCGACTGAGATGGTTGAGTCGGGGTTCGCCTAATGAGGTTACAATTTACAATCCCGGGTGCCTTTGGTGGAGATAGTTCCTGGATAATCTGGTCACTTAATACACCCAATGATTTAGCTATTCTAGTGATGTAAGAACCCCCCATGAGACTTTTCAGGGGGTGTGTTTGTTGACTAGAAAAATACCCAGCAAGCTCGTGGGCAATATTACAAGGAATTCGCTCGAAAATACTATATAGATAGAAGACTTCGGAGGTACTAACCCTTCGTTGATTAATTTCGCGCCCCATGATAGTGTTGGCCAAAACAAGGTGCATATACCAATAACGAGAGTCTTCGAAGTTTACAGAATTATTGTTGCCGCACCATGCCTTTGATGCATGGCGTTGCCAATACTTTTTCATTGTCGCGTAGGTATAGATGGTTAATGCCCTGGTGAAAACGGGTTGTGTAACTTCTTCATTGGTATATATACCCAGACGAACTGCGAATTCTGTTAATGACATGTTAAAATGTTGTCCACAAAGCCGAAAATGAATGGATTCTTCGGTAAGACCTCTATTAGATTTGTAATAGAAGGTGGACAAGAATTCATATACCAGTTCATCATATGATGGCTCTAAGATGTCGAAGAAACGGCGCCAAGGTGTATTGTGTGGTAGTAGTCTTGCCAGTGAACCAGTGGGGTCAACCATTCCTATTCGATGCCAATCAATGCCGCTAATGGTAAAAACTTCAAGATTCTTGAGTTTCTGATACTTCTCACGAGTGGGTAGCTCAGCAAACCGAAGGAATGGATAAGTTCCTGCTGCACTTGAGGATTCAGCATGTGCTACTGGGAAGTATGCCATTTGAAAATTGGGTTTAAGTGGTGAGTTTCTCCGGCGGGTGTGCCAGTGGTTCACTGGCAAGATTACTACCACCCGATACACCTTGGCGCCGTTTCTTCGACATCTTAGAGCCATCATATGATGAACTGGTATATGAATTCTTGTCCACCTTCTATTACAAATCTAATAGAGGTCTTACCGAAGAATCCATTCATTTTTGGCTTTGTGGACAACATTTTAACATGTCATTAACAGAATTCGCAGTTCGTCTGGGTATATATACCAATGAAGAAGTTACACAACCCGTTTTCACCAGGGCATTAACCATCTATACCTACGCGACAATGAAAAAGTATTGGCAACGCCATGCATCAAAGGCATGGTGCGGCAACAATAATTCTGTAAACTTCGAAGACTCTCGTTATCGGTATATGCACCTTGTTTTGGCCAACACTATCACGGGGCGCGAAATTAATCAACGAAGGGTTAGTACCTCCGAAGTCTTCTATCTACATAGTATTTTCGAGCAAATTCCTTGTAATATTGCCCACGAGCTTGTTGGGTATTTTGCTAGTCAACAAACACACCCCCTGAAAAGCCTCATGGGGGGTTCTTACATCACTAGAATAGCTAAATCATTAGGTGTCTTAAGTGACCAGATCATCCAGGAATTATCTCCACCAAAGGCACCTGGGATTGTAAATTGTAATCTCATTAGGCGAACCCCGACTCAACCATCTCAGTCGGGTGGAGCTCCATTTGTCTTAAACAGTACCTCCACACCAAATCTACAACAATCATTATTACAGCTTCCTCAACAGTCTTTTTATCGTCATGATATGCTACCACCGCTGCCATACGTACGAGAACACATTACAGCTAACCTATCCCAACCTTTAACAGCAAACGTCTCACAAGGTTCCTCACCGATAGTTTTCGAGGAGGATCCAACGATGCAAGAAACTTATGAAAACATGTTGCTCCTAGGACAGTTAGCATCAGAATCACTTTTGCCACAGTCATTCCAGTCGCTATTAAACGAAGTAGAACAACAACTGCCACCAACTGATATAGCAGGCCCAAGTACGATGCCTCAAATGGATCTACATCCAGATCAAATGGTAGTTGAAATGGCTAGGTTAAACAATCAAAACCAAGATTTGTTACGGCAAGTACAAAGGCTGACAGAACGGAATCAATGGTTGGAAAGCATGCTAGATGCCCGTATGCAACTAGATCCACTACCTCCAATACCTGATAATTTTGAGCCTGAAATTGATCCATTACATGACGTGTTTCAAATGTAATTTGTTCACATCATAAATTTTCATGATTGTTTTACATGCTTAAATTTGCCATGTTTCAATTAATACTATACACGCAATCATTAGTAGCCGTACTCACACTCATGCTCATACTCATAACAATACATTTTATACTTATGCTCGTATTTATACTTATATTTATATGTTTCATGCTTATACGTATACTCATACTACTCATACGTGTTACATGCATACTCATACTTAAACTTATACTTATGCTTATACTATTCATGATTCATACATTTGTACCAATACGCGAGCGTAATCCGAGTGATTCGCTTACGTGGGTCCTATACATACTTAAGCATGGACTTGCTTACATACTTTATTCTTATACACATACACATTCTTAAAATTTTTATTATGTATACCCTAATTCATACATAACTAGTACACGCTGTGCAGATCATGCGACGATCAATATAATCACAGGTGCACACGGGATTATAGTGATAGGCGTATGAGAACCATAGAGTGTACTACTGTGTATGGTAAGACATGGAGCGTAACATGACACCGAATGCGTAACGGACGTAAAATGGTCAAAATATGATATAAGTATTTTCACCACGTTACCAAACTTTCATAAAACGTGTCATGAGAAATTCAGTGTTTTACAAACCTATTTAGGCTGAATACAACCTTAGACAACTCACAACGTATTATATCCGATTATCCACGATGAGACTTCATTCTAAATACACTGCGTTCATCTATCCAACACTTATGCTATTCTTATACTCATGATCGTTATTAGATCAATCGTTTACCCTTATACCTCAATTATACTCTGTTGTCTCAAACTCCAATGCCTCAATTTTAAACAATCCTCTTCTGTTTGCTAAAACCCTTTCAAGTCTTCCTTCTGAATAAATTTCGGGACGAAATTTCCTAAAGTAGGGGAGACTGTAACGCCTCGTATTTTCATATTTGTATTTTAACTTTTCGAGGCGTTAATCATAATGGTAATACATTTTTTTATCACATTGTTAAAGGGTAAACACAAGATTTTTTTTATAAGAAACCGAAAAACTATACAAAGAAAAAAATTATAAAAAAAAAAATTATTTTTCTAATAAATTTTATACAAAAGAATTTTTAATAATTTTTTAGAAATGGTTTTAGTATAGGTCCCTTTTATAAAAAGTGCTTGTTTTGATCCATAGTATTAAAAAAAACTGTTAGCGTGAATAGTACCCTGCAGGGTACTATTCACATCAGCAACTATATTTGAACGAAAATATGAGCATTTTTCTCATTTCCTGCCTAATTTTGCAGCCATTTGACCAATTTAGATCACCACCTACCCCCTTCCATCTATAAATACACCTTCCCCAAGGCATTAGACTCTTGCACAACTCTCAAATCTCTCCTAAATCACTCTCAAATCTCTTGCAAAGTTGAAATTCGGGCAGATTCACCCTTGCATGCAAAAGTGAGCATAACTTGCTCAAAACTCAACCAAATTACTTGATTCTTTTTCCTACTTGTTTGTATTATCATGGGGTTTGATTCCTTGACTTCTCCTGGGAGAAATCAGACCTGGAATTGCCCCGAAAATGTCCATAAACTTTCTGTTTTGCATGAAACTTTCTTAAACTCTTGCATACTTCAAACAAACTTGTGTTCTTATGCTTCTAGTCTATTGTATGATTAGTAAAGCCAAACCAAAGTTGTTTTACACTTAATAAGAGTGTCTAAACATTCTAAACTTTCTGTTTTAATAGAGTTGTTGACTCACAAGTGGTGCCAAGTCTTGAACTTGAAGATGGTGTGACTACTTACTTAGCCTAGGCTAACTTACATACAAGTCCACACATCACTTGATGTTTTGTTTAGTATAATTGTACCTTTAATTCATAAACATACTTATGAGGTTCCTAAGTGGAAGGTTCAACCTCCCGCCTCTTACATAACCTATATATTAACATAACAAACAAGGTAACCAAGTGGAAGGTTTAACCTCCCGCCTCCTACATAACTCATATGGCACCAAGAGGTAAACAAGTGGAAGGTTTAACCTCCCGCCTCCTACGTGGCTAACTATATTATTAATATGTATATTATTATTATGGATATATTATAATTATGTATATATTATCATTATGTATATATTATAAACCGAACCCTTGATAGTAATTATATAAATCTACTACCAAGTTAATAAGTTTCTCACTATGTGTGTAGTTCCTTGTCACGATTCTAATAGGTCTTGAACCTATGAAATCACATATAATCCTTAAGGATTACCATAGTGTCAAGACAAGTGCTAATACCATAGTGAATATTTTCCTAATACATACTTTGTCATTCTTTGAATCTAAGCCCGAATCTCGACTCTAAACATACTTGGACTTTAGCCTCTACATATTCAACCTTCTAAACTCGTCAACTTCCTCACATTGGATAATCGGAAAGTATATGCAATATTGTGAGTATACTCGATCCCTTTTTGCTTTTAAACACTTTTGGGATGCAACATGTATTCTATATTTAAACACGTGACACTTGAAACTTATTTGAAACATACTCTATCCATTTAAACATGAAACATGAAACTTGTGAACTGTTGATACTATTTGGTGCTAATGTGAACGTTTAATCCCTGTGTGTAGTTCCGCCCTAACAATTAGTAGTACTATGCATATGCTATAGGAGTAATGCACCTCCCCCATTTACACTCGAGGGGTATTGTTAGGATGTCTCATATTAACCTCCCGCGAAACTTTGGGATAGGCTCTTTAACGCATTGGAAACTTGGGCTATCACTTGGACTGCGTAAACTAGCATGACTGAAACTATTTTTATTATGTTCATGTTGGATATGAGTCTTTTTATTCTATGTTATAATATGTATCAAACTTGTATACTCGCCAACTTTTTGTTGATTTTATTTTAATACATGTTGCAGGTTGATAGTCAAGATTATGAAGAAATCAAGTTAGGATGGGCTAGATACACACCTTTAATCTATTTATTTATTTGATGTTATGTTGAAAATTGAACAATGTTGTTATTTCTAGTTTAAATGTTGTATGACAATTTAGCACTTGCAGTGAAATTTGAATTTAAATAAATATTGTCACATAGTGTTATGAAGTCTCGAGCAATCTATACACACTTCGTCTCATCCCGATGTTTCCGCCATCTGTCACACCCCAACCGATGGAGGAAACATCGGGATGAGACGAAGTGTGTATAGATTGCTCGAGACTTCATAACACTATGTGACAATATTTAATTAAATTCAAATTTCATTGCAAGTGCTAAATTGTCATACAACATTTAAAATAGAAATAACAACATTGTTCAAATTTCAACATAACATCAAAAGATAAATAGATTAAAGGTGTGTATCTAGTCCATCCTAACTTGATTCCTTCATAATCTTGACTATTAACCTGCAGCATGTATTAAAATAAAATCAACAAAAAGTTGGTGAGTATACAAGTTTGATACATAATATAACATAGAATAAAATTACTCATATCCCAACATGATTCATAATATGTGACTTCTAGTATGCAATTTTGGCGTACACTATGATCAAACCCAAGTATAAACGCATAAAATTCCCAAGAGTTTAACGGGATGATAATGATAACTTAACAATACCCAAAAGAATAGCGGGCGGGGCGTAAATCCTATAGCATATGCATAGTACCATAATTGTTAAGATAGGCTAGCAAAGTTAATGATCATATACGTTCCAATCGTTCATAGAGCATATTAGAATAACAGGTAATCACATGTAGTTTCATGTAAGTATGGATAGAGTATGTTTAAATGAGTTTAAGAGTCATTTGTATAATATACATGTTGCATCCCAAAATGGTAAAAGGTAAAAAGGGATCGAGTATACTCACAATATTGCATATACTTTCCGATTATCCAATGGGACGAAGTTGATGAGATTAGAAGGTTGAATGTGTAAGGGTTAAACTTCGAGTATGTTTGGAGTCGAGATTCGGGCTTAGATTCAATGAATAAAAAATATGTATTTGGAAAATATTCTCTATGGTATTAGCACTTGTCTTGACACTATGGTAATCCTTAAGGATTATATATGATTTCATTGGTTCAAGACCTATTAGAATCGTGACAAGGAACTACACACATAGTGAGAACTTATTAACTTGGTAGTAGATTTATATAATCACTATCAAGGGTTCGGTTTATAATACATACATAATTATAATATATACATAATTATAATATATACATAATAATAATATATACATAATAATAATATAGTTAGTCACGTAGGAGGCGGGAGGTTAAACCTTCCACTTGGTTACCTCTTGGTGTCTTATGAGTTATGTAGGAGGCGGGAGGTTAAACCTTCCACTTGGTTACCTCGTTTGTTATGTTAATATATAGGTTATGTAAGAGGCGGGAGGCTGAACCTTCCACTTAGGAACCTCATAAGTATGTTCATGAATTAAAGGTACAATTATACTAAACAAAACATCAAGTGATGTGTGGACTTGTATGTAAGTTAGCCTATGCTAACCAAGTAGTCACACCATCTTCAAGTTCAAGACTTGGCACCACTTGTGAGTTAACAACTCTATTAAAATAGAAAGTTTAGAGTGTTTAGACACTCTTATTAAGTGTAAAACAACTTTGGTTTGGCTTTACTAATCATACAATAGACTAGAAGCATAAGAACACAAGTTTGTTTGAAGTATGCAAGAGTTTAAGAAAGTTTCATGCAAAACATAAAGTTTAGGGACATTTTCGGGGCAATTCTAGGTCTGATTTCTCCTAGGAGAAGTCAAGGAATCAAACCCCATGATTATACAAACAAGTAGGAAAAAGAATCAAGTAATTTGGTTGAGTTTTGAGCAAGTTATGCTCACTTTTGCATGCAAGGGTGAATATGCCCGAATTTCAACTTTGCAAGAGATTTGAGAGTGATTTAGGAGAGATTTGAGAGTTGTGCAAGAGTCTAAGGCCTTAGGGAAGGTGTATTTATAGATGGAAGGGGGTAGGTGGTGATCTAAATTGGTCAAATGGCTGCAAAATTAGGCAGGAAATGAGAAAAATGCTCATATTTTCGTTCAAATATAGTTGCTGATGTGAATAGTACCCTGCAGGGTACTATTCACGCTAACAGTTTTTTTTTAATACTATGGATTAAAACAAGCACTTTTTATAAAAGGGACGTATACTAAAACCATTTCTAAAAATTATTAAAAAAAATTTTGTATAAAAATTTATTAGAAACATAATTTTTTCTAATAATTTTTTCTTTGTATAGTTTTTCGGTTTCTTATAAAAAATCTTGTGTTTACCCTTTAACAATGTGATAAAAAAAATGTATTACCATTATGATTAACGCCTCGAAAAGTTAAAATACAAATATGAAAATACGAGGCGTTACAGTCTCCCCTACTTTAGGAAATTTCGTCCCGAAATTTATTCAGAAGGAAGACTTGAAAGGGTTTTAGCAAACAGAAGAGGATTGTTTAAAATGAGGCATTGGAGTTTGAGACAACAGAGTATAATTGAGGTATAAGGGTAAACGATTGATCTAATAACGATCATGAGTATAAGAATAGCATAAGTGTTGGATAGATGAACGCAGTGTATTTAAAATGAAGTCTCGTCGTGAATAATCGGATATAATGCGTTGTGAGTTGTCTAAAGTTGTATTCGGTGTCATGTTACGTTCTGTGTTTTATCATACTTAGTAGTACACTCTATGGTTCTCATGAGCCAATCACTATAATCTCGTGTGCACCCGTGATTATATTAATCGTCGCATGATCTGCACAGCTTGTACTAGTTATGTATGAATTAGGGTATACATAATACAAATTTTAAGAATGTGTATGTGTATAAGAATAAAGTATGTAAGCAAGTCCATGCTTAAGTATGTATAGGACCCACGTAAGCGAATCACTCGGATTACGCTCGCGTATTGGTATAACTGTATGAATCACGAGTATGAATGAAAGTATGAGCATAAATATGATTGTTCTCGTAAGTATGAGCATAGACATAAAACGTACGAGTAGTATGAGTATATGTATAAGCATGAAACGTATGAATATAAGTATAAGCATTAAACGTATGAATATACATACGAGCATAGGTCTAAAATGTATTGTTATGAGTATGAGCATGAGGGTGAGTACGACTACTAATGATTGCGTGTATAGTATTAATTGAAACGTGGCAAATTTAAGCATGAAAAACAATCATGAAAATTTATGATGTGAACAAATTATATTTGAAACACGTCATGTAATGGATCAATTTCAGGCTCAAAATTATCAGGTAGTGGGGGTAGTGTATCCAATTGCATACGAGCAGCTAACAGGCTTTCTAACTGTTGATTTCTTTCCGTTAGTTCTTGTACTTGTCGTAGTAATTCTTGGTTCTGATTGTTTAACCTAGCCATTTCAACTACCATTTGATCTGGATGTAGATCCATTTGAGGCACCATACTTAGGCCTGCTACATCAGTTGGTGGTAGTTGCTCTACTTCATTCATTAGTGCTAGGAAAGACTGTGGCCAAAGCATGCTTCCCAAACTCAAAAGAACTTCGATTTACTTTGGAATAGTCTTATGTTACGTTCCGTGACAATCCAATTTTTATGATGAATCTCTTTTATGCTATATCAATTTTAATGTGTTTTACATTTGTACGATATATCATTTCAATCTAAAACATGCATGCTAGTATGTTATACTGGATTCGTGTTACTGGGTTATTCTTATGTGATGAACTTGTCCTTTAACCCACACCTTAACATGTATAGCACTATGAGTAGTGCTATAGGAGTAGCGCACCACCCGTGAACGAAAGGTCATGTTAAGTCATTCAATTGCGGTACACGATGGGTTGACCTGTTTATTCACATGCCAGTGATACGTTAATCTAGTTAACTAAGTATGTCATGTGGATTGTTCTACATTTTTATGCTACTACTCATGGAAACATATCATCGAGATAGGAGTGATTTCCTTATCTTGACGATTAACTCCACTCCTTCTTTTCTTAAAACGACTTCACCGACGAGTTTGGGGTGATTCCCTTACCTAGGTGATCGTTACCAAAACCTTATCTCAAAATATCCTATTATGCAAATCCGTTTCAAAAACTTACATTCATACGTTTCATGCTTATACTTATATTCATACGTTTCATGCTTATACATATACTCATACTACTCGTACATTTTATTTCTATGCTCATACTTACGTGCAAATTCATACTTAAACTTATACTTATGCTCATACTCATGATCTATTCATTCGTACCCATACGCGAGCGTAATCCGAGTGATTCGCTTAAGTGGGTCCCATACATACACAAGCATGGACTTGCATATACTATATTCTTATACGTACACACTCCTTTTTTTTTAATTATGCATACCCTGATTCATACACAACTAGTACAAACTATGCGGATCATGCGACGATCAAAATAATCGCGGGTGCACACGAGATTATAGTGATTGGCTCATGAGAACCATAGAGTGTACTACTGTGTATGATAAAGCACAGACCTATTTAGACCCGATACAAACCTTAAACAACTTACAAACGCATTATATCTGATTATCCACGACGAGACTTCATTCTTAAGACGCTACTTCGTCTAATCAATACTTATGCCATTCTTATACTTGTATTCACTTAGATTTCAAGGACGAAATCTCCTAAAGTAGGGGAGACTGTAACATCCGTCAAAATGTGCTCCTAAAATCCGACCCGCTCTAAAATCTGGAACCTAACCTTTTTGAAACTTCGGAAATTTTGATATATATATTATATATATATATATATATGCGAGTTAACCAGCCAACGGGTGATTCCTTACTTTCTAATTTAATTATGGTTATTTACCTATATAACTAATTAACCTTTTTCAATTTAAAAAAAAATTAAAAGTTAATAAATAAGGATCACTTGAACATGGCTTCCTAAATCTTGTATATGTCAAAATTATGAATCATGATAAATGTTATAAGTTATATAAAATACCGATTTGAATTGTATATGTTCAAATTCTAAATAGAGAAAAATAAGCATATGCTTTGTCATTTTAATAATATTATGCATGTCTAGTCAAACTTGGCATGTACACTTTTTAGACTTTAATGCATTGATTGTTTCATAATTTTCGCCAAGACCATGCGCGAACAGCCTGGCACCTTCCTTTTCATCCCTTCCTTTCCTGTTTCTTGATTGAAGTTGGCCTGGTCTATTCGCACACGCGCTTGGTCTATTTGCACACTCAAAGCGCCCCGCTATGGCCAAAGCGGGGCGCTTTGGTGTAAAGTCAACCGACAAGGACTGACGCGGTCAGACCTTGTCTGTTGCTTTACATCAAAGCGCCCCGCTATGGCCAAAGAGGGGCGCTTTGGTTTTTTTTTTTTTCAAAGCGCCCCGCTTTGGCCTAAGCTCGGCGCTTTGGTTTTTTTTTTTTTTTTTTTTTTTTTACATTTTGGGCGTATTTTTGACTGGTGACTGGTCTACGTTTAAGTTCAAATTTTACAATTTTTTTTACATAATGCCTTAATGCCCCCACCATGGGGCATTATTCGACACGTGTCGGTCCAGTCAGATGATGCTCACAAGTGATTGGCCGGTCAAGTATGTGCCTCTTGTATGAGAGAGTACACTCCTTCATTGGAGAAATAATCAAATTCATAGTCCAATCGATGAAAATGTTCTAGAAAGCATGAGAGGATGGGTCTTGGAATTTAATAAAAAATACGTCATGTATATGATTTCAAGGAAAAGCCTTGGAACTTGTTTTTTTTTACATTTACTATATTTTAAATGTGGTTTTAGTTTAAAATATCTAAGATGGTTTTCTTTTTCACTGTGGTGGGTTTTTTTAGATGATGTCCCTTAATAAGTCAAACCTGTAACATCAAAACCAGCATGCACGGTTCATATCAGCTCTGTATAATCATCTTTTTCACTGTGGTGGGTTTCTTTTTGATCTGTATTCAACTATTCACAAACAGGAGCGAAAGTCCTTGCTCATGATGATGAAAATAGGTGGCTATACAACATAAGATAATATATTTCTAACTAATAAAATAAACTAATTATAATTTTAACCTTGCATTACAATTTAACATTTTAGAGTTACCATTTGAAAAAAAAAAAAAACTAAATCAATTCATGTTTGGTTCACATTAGATTCAATACCGAATGTATATGCGTTACATCACGTTAAAAACCGAATGTCACCGACACGACCCAATCAGATTCAATACGCACTTGTACGACCCAAAATGACAATATACATCATAATACTACAATTAATGAAAAAATACGTCATGTACATGTACGGTAGGCGGCTGATACACATGACACTACTCATAGGAGTACTTGTGCTTTCAAACCAAAATGATACGATATAATGGAATACGACATCACACGTAACCGATTTGATCCGGAACTTGCAGTATAGTCCATATATATTAAAAAATGATGTATAATGGAAAAAACGTAAAATTTAGACTATTATCGACGCGTTTATGAATTAAAAACAATTTTAAAAAATTTAAAAAAGGCCCTAAGCGCTGCGCTTTGACCTAAGAGGGGTGTTTTGCCCCCCCCAAAAAAAAAAAAAAAAAAAAAAAAAACTAAAGCGCCGCTCTATGGCCAAAGCGCGGCGCTTTGATGTAAAGTCAACCGACAAAGCCTGACAGACTCAGTTCTGGTCGGTTGACTTTACCCCAAAGCGCCCCGCTTTGGCCATAGCGCGACGCTTTGGGGTGTGAAAATAATTTTCTCCGTGAATACATTAACCTAGCCTTTATTTTGTCTCCCTAGTTTTACTATATAAATCACCCTTCAAAGAAACCTCATTCCTCACACACATCTCCCACCTTTTCGTTTTGCCATTTCGAAACATACGTACGTTGCCGGAAAACCAAACCCGCCGGAGCTCGGGAAGACGACCGGAGAAACCCGTGGCGGTTCGTCACGTGTCCGGTATATAATCTTCTTATCCTTTATCCCTTGTTAAATTCTTTGTTAGATATTATAAGCATCTAGACCCACCTTTCTAAATTGTTTCGGTACACGCCTGAGGATCGAAGAAACTGCCCGGAGAAGGAACCTGTTGAATCTTCGCCGGAAGTCAAGTCGAAGCACGAGAGGAACCGGAGACGACACCGGAGACTTTCGGAGCTTGCGACAGAACTCAACCCGTCACCGTTTCGGTATATCTTAATTCTTGTTTCATTCTTTCGTTTCAGTGTACGACTCAAAGCTAAACAAAAACAAATATATATATATATATACATATATACATGCATGTTAACAGTTCGTTGGAGGTTTACAAAGAAGAAAGATGACAATTATATTTTTTCCTCTTTTCTTTTCTTTTACTGTTGTAAAACTTAATTCTTTTTTTTGTCCTTTTTATCATTCATAACTAAAACAAAGAGCCTACTATTTCAAAACATATCATATTAACAATATGTAAATCAATTAATCATAATATTTAAGGATTAAACTAATCTTTTATAATAATCCAAAAATATTGGTTTAAAAATTTAATTAACATGAAGTTACATCGTAACCATGAGTATTAGAATTATTTATTTTAACCAATAAAAAAATATAATAATAATAATTAGATCGTTGTTGTGTTATTCCTTATCTAGGATAACCGCTCTCGTGCGTTCTCTTGGATTCCCAATTCTACTCGTGCGTTACTTACAAGAAATCGTAACGCAACCAATGTGAGTATACTCGAATCCCTTTTTGTTTTAAACACTTTTGGGATGCAACATGTATTATATATTCAAACACGTGACACTTGAAACTTATTTGAAACCTACTCTATCCATTTAAACATGAAACTTGTGATACTTGATACTATCTTGTGCTATGTGAACGTTTAATCCCTGTGTGTAGTTCCGCCCTAACAATTAGTAGTACTATGCATATGCTATAGGAGTAATGCACCTCCCCCATTTGTATTCGAGGGGTATTGTTAGGATGTATCTTTTAAACTCCCATTAAACTTTGGGATAAGCACGTTAACACATTGGAAACTTGGGCTATCACTTGGACTGCGTGAACTAGCATGGTTGAAACTATTTTTATAATTGTAATGAAATTTGAATTTAATTAAATATTGTCACATAGTGTTATGAAGTCTCGAGCAATCTATACACACTTCGTCTCATCCCGATGTTTCCGCCATCGGTTGGGGTGTGACAGATTGGTATCAGAGCCATAACTATAGGGAATTAGGTAGAATTGCCATGCTTTTGACCTAGTCTATAGTTAAGCACCAAATTCGACCATACTTGCTTCACATGCTACTCTTATGGAACATCCTTATGTGCTAATTTTGAAACGTCTCTTATGTGTTAATACTTGACATGATATACTTATTGTGAATACATGTTTTATTATTTCATTTTTTACATATCATTCTTAATATGTTTCCTTATGTGTTTATACTTGTTTGTGTACTTCTTTGACTTACATTTTTCCTATGCATTTTACTCGATTATTCTAAATCCAACAACACTCATATCGTACGAACAAGACGAGTTTACCAAAATAGGCGTGAAACCCACAATTTGGTAAACGACTTTCATTCCGCTTAATTCTATTTTTTACACGAAATTATACCATTAAGTTAGGAGTGAAATCCACATCTTAATGGTAAATTTCAAATTCTAGTGGACCTCGTCAAAGCGTCGAAATTAACTTTTGACCCGACGAGTACCAACCACACTTAGGATACTAAATCGCCAAGTTAGTGGTGAAACTCGCACCTTGTCGACTAGTTCCACTCCTTGATTCTCATTAATCCCGCCAAGTCTCGAAATTTCAATTGATTTTCGGACATGTAGTAACTGGAAGGGTAAATACCGTTAACCGACTTGTCGGCGAGAGTATTTCACCTATTAGGCCAAAGCATGCTCCTCAAACTCGAAAGACTTTTCGACCACTTTGGTTAGTCAAAGTTCCGTTTTGGAACAATTCTAATTTTTTTTTAAATCAAGCATGTGCTCTACTATTTATTTTATACGATGCAATCTTTCAAATTCGAATTTTACTTTCGATTTTTTTTTACACACACGTCATACTAAATTTTTTTTCATACACTTATACATATGCATGATTTCATATAATTTAAATTCATATTGTTTGTAACAATAAGTGGAGATATATCATCGAGATAGGAGTGATTTCCTTACCTTGACGATTAACTTCACTCCCCTTTTCTTAAAATGACTTCACTAACGAGTTAGGGGTGATTCCCTTACCTAGGTGATCATTACCAACACGTTTCCTCCAAATATCTTATTATACAAACTCGATTATGTTTTATACCTAAATTATTTATCATTATTCAAAATACATACGTATACGATTTTAAAATACGTTGTTTATCAAGCGTATTTTCTATCCTACAACCTATTTTCACTTAACTCATTTACACGAGATTCTTAAACATATCTTAAACGTTTCACCACACGATTTAGTTTTACACTTAAATCTTTAGTCAATTTGTAATATATATATATATATATATATATATGTGTGTGTGTGTGTGTGTGTGTGTACAACGGCTATATAGCCGTTGCCAAACGACTATATTTCCCCCTATAAATACCAAATCAACAAATCTCATTTTATTCATAACAAAACACTCTCCCTTCTCACTCCCTTCAATGTTTTTGAAAATAATATTAAGGATGATTCATCCGGCTCTTGTGTTTACTGGAGTACTGATCGTGATACTGCACTACTTGATTTTTGCCTTCCATTAGAAGAAATTGGTTCATATTTATTCTTGGATATTTTCGTTGTTTTACCGTCTATTTCATTTGTTTGATGATAAGGGTACGATTTGTCATGTTTATTGTACTCATTTCAGAAATAAAATTTTAATTAAACCATAGTAGGATTAAAATCATTACATTACCCTATCAATTTAATCGGTCAAATGAAATTATTGCTTATGAACTTCATATTCGACTTAATCACTAAAACATACACTCACGTTATATCACCCTAACAAAAAACTTATAAGATCTCATAGATATTATACGGTCATTTTACCAAAGACGCCTTTCAACATCAACAAATCATTTGTCAATTTTTTTTTAATCACTGCGTCCTTTTTCAAACTTATCGTCGCCGATTTTCTTTCCGGCTCCTGATTACTCGGTAATTGATTAAAGTCCGCGTTTCCATCTTATCGATCAATGTGAACCTAGATTTTTGGTAGCACCTTTGCGGCTCATCATACAGCATTTCCAGACTTTACGGGATTTGCATGATCTATAAAAAAAAAAAACCAAACCGTTCTACCTTCTCACATCACCACAACACCTTCTTAAACTACATATCACTCACACACCCGCCGGAGAAACTCACCACTTAAACCCAATTTTCAAATGGCATACTTCCCAGTAGCACATGCTGAATCCTCAAGTGCAGCAGGAACTCATCCATTCCTTCGGTTTGCTGAGCTACCCACTCGTGAGAAGTATCAGAAACTCAAGAATCTTGAAGTTTTTACCATTAGCGGTATTGATTGGCATCGAATAGGAATGGTTGACCCCACTGGTTCACTGGCAAGACTACTACCACACAATACACCTTGGCGCCGTTTCTTCGACATCTTAGAGCCATCATATGATGAACTGGTATATGAATTCTTGTCCACCTTCTATTACAAATCTAATAGAGGTCTTACCGAAGAACCCATTCATTTTCGGCTTTGTGGACAACATTTTAACATGTCATTAACAGAATTCGCAGTTCGTCTGGGTATATATACCAATGAAGAAGTTACACAACCCGTTTTCACCAGGGCATTAACCATCTATACCTACGCGACAATGAAAAAGTATTGGCAACGCCATGCATCAAAGGCATGGTGCGTCAACAATAATTCTGTAAACTTCGAAGACTCTCGTTATAGGTATATGCACCTTGTTTTGGCCAACACTATCACGGGCGCGAAATTAATCAACGAAGGGTTAGTACCTCCGAAGTCTTCTATATAGTATTTTCGAGCGAATTCCTTGTAATATTGCCCACGAGCTTGCTGCTTATTTTTCTAGTCAACAAACCGGTTCCCTGAGAAGTCTCATGGGAGGATCTTATGTCACAAGAATAGCAAAATCCTTAGGTTCCTTAAGTGACCAGGTTATCCAAGGATTATCTCCGTCAAAGGCACCTGGGATTGTGAATTGTAACAATATTAAGCTAACCCCTACTCTTGGCCATGCACCGACTCAACTATCTCAGTCGGAGAGAGCTCCATTTATCTTAAACAGTACCCCCACACAAAATCGACAACAATCATGGTTGCAATTTCCTCCACCATCTTTTTATCGTTATGACATGCTATCACAGCTGTCAAACACACAGGAACCTATTACTACTAACATATTCCAACCATTAGCATTAAACGTTTCACAAGGCCTCTCACCCTTAGTCTTCGAGGAGGCTCCAATGACGCAAGATGAATTGTTTGATGAAAGCATGATGCTCCAAGAACAGTTAGAACCAGATTCACTTTTGTCACAGTCTTTCCTAGCACTAATGAATGAAGTAGAACAACTACCACCAACTGATGTAGCAGGCCCAAGTATGGTGCCTCAAATGGATCTACATCCAGATCAAATGGTAGTTGAAATGGCTAGGTTAAACAATCAGAACCAAGAATTACTACGACAAGTACAAGAACTAACGGAAAGAAATCAACAGTTAGAAAGCCTGTTAGCTGCTCGTATGCAATTGGATCCACTACCCCCACTACCTGATAATTTTGAGCCTGAAATTGATCCATTACATGACGTGTTTCAAATATAATTTGTTCACATCATAAATTTTCATGATTGTTTTACATGCTTAAATTTGCCACGTTTCAATTAATACTATACACACAATCATTAGTAGTCGTACTCACACTCATGCTCGTACTCATAACAATACATTTTAGACTTATGCTCGTATTTATATTTATATTCATACGTTTCATGCTTATACTTATATTCATACGTTTCATGCTTATACATATATTCATACTACTCGTACGTTTTATGTCTATGCTCATACTTACGAGAATAATCATATTTATGCTCATACTTTCATTCATACTCGTGATTCATACCTTTGTACCCATACGCGAGCGAGATCCGAGTGATTCGTTTACGTGGGTCCTATACATAGTTAAGCATGGACTTGCTTACATACTTTATTTTTATACACATACACAATCTTAAATTTTTTATTATGTATATACCCTAATTCATACATAACTAGTACAAGCTGTGCAGATCATGCGACGATCAATATAATCACGGGTGCACACGGGATTATAGTGATTGGCTCATGAGAACCATAGAGTGTACTACTAAGTATGATAAAACACAGAACGTAACATGACACCGAATACAACTTTAGACAACTCACAACGCATTATATCCGATTATTCATGACGAGACTTCATTCTAAATACACTACGTTCATCTATCCAACACTTATGCTATTCTTATACTCATGATCGTTATTAGATCAATCGTTTACCCTTATACCTCAATTATACTTTGTTGTCTCAAACTCCAATGCCTCAATTTTAAACAATCCTCTTCTGTTTGCTAAAACCCTTTCAAGTCTTCCTTCTGAATAAATTTCGGGACGAAATTTCCTAAAGTAGGGGAGACTGTAACGCCTCGTATTTTCATATTTGTATTTTAACTTTTCGAGGCGTTAATCATAATGGTAATACATTTTTTTTATCACATTGTTAAAGGGTAAACACAAGATTTTTTATAAGAAACCGAAAAACTATACAAAGAAAAAATCATTAGAAAAATTATTTTTCTAATAAATTTTTATAAAAAAGAATTTTTAATAATTTTTAGAAATGGTTTTAGTATAGGTCCATTTTATAAAAAGTGCTTGTTTTAATCCAAAGTATTAAAAAAAAAACTGTTAGCGTGAATAGTATCCTGCAGGGTACTATTCACATCAGCAACTATATTTGAACGAAAATATGAGCATTTTTCTCATTTCCTGCCTAATTTTGCAGCAATTTGACCAATTTAGATCACCACCTACCCCCTTCCATCTATAAATACACCTTACCTAAGGCCTTAGACTCTTGCACAACTCTCAAATCTCTCCTAAATCACTCTCAAATCTCTTGCAAAGTTGAAATTCGGGCAGATTCACCCTTGCATGCAAAATTGAGCATAACTTGCTCAAAACTCAACCAAATTACTTGATTCTTTTTCCTACTTGTTTGTATAATCATGGGGTTTGATTCCTTGACTTCTCCTGGGAGAAATCAGACCTGGAATTGCCCCGAAAATGTCCATAAACTTTCTGTTTTGCATGAAACTTTCTTAAACTCTTGTATACTTCAAACAAACTTGTGTTCTTATGCTTCTAGTCTATTGTATGATTAGTAAAGCCAAACCAAGGTTGTTTTACACTTAATAAGAGGGTCTAAACACTCTAAACTTTCTGTTTTAATCGAGTTATTAACTCACAAGTGGTGCCAAGTCTTGAACTTGAAGATGGTGTGACTACTTAGTTAGCCTAGGCAAACTTGCATACAAGTCCACACATCACTTGATGTTTTGTTTAGTATAATTGTACCTTTAATTCATGAACATACTTATGAGGTTCCTAAGTGGAAGGTTTAACCTCCCGCCTCCTACACAATTTATATGGCACCAAGAGGTAACCAAGTGGAAGGTTTAACCTCCCGCCTCCTATGTGGCTAACTATATTATTATTATGTATATATTATAATGTATATATTATAATTATGTATATATTATAAACCGAACCCTTGATAGTGATTATATAAATCTACTACCAAGTTAATAAGTTTCTCACTATGTGTGTAGTTCCTTGTCACGATTCTAATAGGTCTTGAGCCTATGAAATCTTATATATAATCCATAAGGATTACCATAGTGTTGAGACAAGTGCTAATACCATAGAGAATATTTTCCTAATACATACTTTGTCATTTTGTGAATCTAAGTCCGAATCTCGACTCTAAACATACTTGAACTTTAGCCTTTACACATTCAACCTTCTAAATTCGTCAACTTCCTCACATTGGATAATCGGAAAGTATATGCAATATTGTGAGTATAATCGATCCCTTTTTGCTTTTAAACACTTTTGGGATGCAACATGTATTCTATATTCAAACACGTGACACTTGAAACTTATTTGAAACATACTCTATCCATTTAAACATGAAACATGAAACTTGTGAACTTGGGATACTATTTTGTGCTATGTGAACGTTTAATCCCTGTGTGTAGTTCCGCCCTAACAATTAGCAGTACTATGCATATGCTATAGGAGTCGTGCACCTCCCCCATTTGTGCTCGAGGGGTATTGTTAGGAGGTATCATTTTAGCCTCCCGTTGAACTTTGGGATAGGCACTTTAACGCATTGGGAAACTTGGGCTATCACTTGGACTGCGTGAACTAGCATGGCTGAAACTATTTTATAATGTTTATATTGGATATGAGCTTTTATTCTATTATGCTATGTAATCAAACTCGTATACACGCCAACTTTTTGTTGATTTTATTTTAATACATGTTGCAGGTTGATAGTCAAGATTATGAAGGAATCAAGTTAGGATGGACTAGATACACACCTTTAATCTATTTATCTTTTGATGTTATGTTGAAATTTGAACAATGTTGTTATTTCTATTTTAAATGTTGTATGACAATTTAGCACTTGCAATGAAATTTGAATTTAATTAAATATTGTCACACCCCAACCGATGGCGGAAACATCGGGATGAGACGAAGTGTGTATAGATTGCTTGAGACTTCATAACACTATGTGACAATATTTATTTAAATTCAAATTTCATTGCAAGTGCTAAATTGTCATACAACATTTAATATAGAAATAACAACATTGTTCAATTTTCAACATAACATCAAATAAATAAATAGATTAAAGGTGTGTATCTAGCCCATCCTAACTTGATTTCTTCATAACCTTGACTATCAACCTGCAACATGTATTAAAATAAAATCAACAAAAAGTTGGCGAGTATACAAGTTTGATACATAATATAACATAGAGTAAAAAGACTCATATCCAACATGAACATAATAAAAATAGTTTCAGTCACGCTAGTTGACGCAGTCCAAATGATAGTCCCAGAATGCATGAGAGTGCCTACCCCAAGTTCAACGGGAGGTCAAAATGATACCACTAACAATACCCCTCGAGCACAAAATGGGGGAGGTGCATTACTCCTATAGCCTATGCATAGTACTACAATGTTAGGGCTGAACTACTCACAGGGATTAAACGTTCACATTAGCACCATATAGTATCAATAGTTCACAAGTTTCATGTTTCATGTTTAAATGGATAGAGTATGTTTCAAATAAGTTTCAAGTGTCAAGTGTCTTGATATAGAATACATGTTGCATCCCAAAAGTGTTTAAAGCAAAAAGGGATCGAGTATACTCACAATATTGCATATGTTTTCCGATTATCCAATGTGACGAAGTTGATGAGTTTGGAAGGTTGAATGTGTAAGGGTTAAACTTCGAGTAGGTTTAGAATCGAGATTCGGACTTAGATTCAAAGAATGACAAAGTATGTATTAGGAAAATATTCACTATGGTAATAGCACTTGTCTTGACACTATGATAATCCTTAAGGATTATATATGATTTCATAGGTTCAAGACCTATTAGAATCACGACAAGGAAGTATACACGTAGTGAGAAACTTATTAACTTGGTAGTAGATTTATATAATCACTATCAAGGGTTCGGTTTATAATATATACATAATTATACTATATACATAATAATAATATATACATATTAATAATATAGTTAGCCACGTAGGACGCGGGAGGTCAAACCTTCCACTTGTTTACCTCTTGGTGCCATATGAGTTATGTAGGAGGCGGGAGGTTAAACCTTCCACTTGGTTACCTCGATTATTATGTTAATATATATAGGTTATGTAAGAGGCGGGAGGTGAACCTTCCACTTAGGAACCTCATAAGTATGTTTAAGAAATAAGGTACAATTATACTAAACAAAACATCAAGTGATGTGTGGACTTGTGAGTTAACAACTCTATTAAAACAGAAAGTTTAGAATGTTTAGACACTCTTATTAAGTGTAAAACAACCTTGGTTTGGCTTTACTAATCATACAATAGACTAGAATCATAAGAACACAAGTTTGTTTGAAGTATGCAAGAGTTTAAGAAAGTTTCATGCAAAACAGAAAGTTTATGGACATTTTCGGGGCAATTCCAGGTCTGATTTCTCCCAAGAGAAGTCAAGGAATCAAAGCCCATGATTATACAAACAAGTAGGAAAAAGAATCAAGTGATTTGGTTGAGTTTTGAGCAAGTTATGCTCACTTTTGTAAACAAGGGTGAATCTGCCCGAATTTCAACTTTGCAAGAGATTTGAGAGGGATTTAGGAGAGATTTGAGAGTTGTGCAAGAGTCTAAGGCCTTAGGGAAGGTGTATTTATAGATGGAAGGGGGTAGGTGGTGATCTAAATTGGTCAAATGGCTGCAAAATTAGGCAAGAAATGAGAAAAATGCTCATATTTTCGTTCAAATATAGTTGCTGATGTGAATAGTACCCTGCAGGGTACTATTCACGCTAACAGTTTTTTTTTTAATACTATGGATTAAAACAAGCACTTTTTATAAAAAGAACCTATGTTAAAACAATTTCTAAAAATTAATAAAAATTCTTTTGTATTAAAATTTATTAGAAAAATAATTTTTCTAATAATTTTTCTTTGTATAGTTTTTCGGTTTCTTATAAAAATCTTGTGTTTACCTATTAACAATGTGATAAAAAAATGTATTACCATTATGATTAACGCCTCGAAAAGTTAAAATACAAATATGAAAATACGAGGCGTTACTGTCTCCCCTACTTTAGGAAATTTCGTCCCGAAATTTATTCAGAAGGAAGAATTGAAAGGGTTTTAGCAAACAGAAGATGATTGTTTAAAATTGAGGCATTGGAGTTTGAGACAACAGAGTATAATTGAGGTATAAGGGTAAACGATTGATGTAATAACGATCATGAGTATAAGAATAGCATAAGTGTTGGATAGATGAACGCAGTGTATTTAGAATGAAGTCTCGTCGTGAATAATCGGATATAATGCGTTGTGAGTTGTCTAAAGTTGTATTCGGTGTCATGTTACGTTCTGTGTTTTATCATACTTAGTAGTACACTCTATGGTTCTCATGAGCCAATCACTATAATCCCGTGTGCACCCGTGATTATATTGATCGTCGCATGATCTGCACAGCTTGTACTAGTTATGTATGAATTAGGGTATATACATAATAAAAATTTTAAGAATGTGTATGTGTATAAAAATAAAGTATGTAAGCAAGTCCATTCTTAACTATGTATAGGACCCACGTAAACGAATCACTCGGATCACGCTCGCGTATGGGTACAAAGGTATGAATCACGAGTATGAATGAAAGTATGAGCATAAATATGATTATTCTCGTAAGTATGAGCATAGACATAAAACGTACGAGTAGTATGAATATATGTATAAGCATGAAACGTATGAATATAAGTATAAGCATGAAACGTATGAATATAAATATAAATACGAGCATAAGTCTAAAATGTATTGTTATGAGTACGAGCATGAGTGTGAGTACGACTACTAATGATTGCGTGTATAGTATTAATTGAAACGTGGCAAATTTAAGCATGTAAAACAATCATGAAAATTTATGATGTGAACAAATTATATTTGAAACACGTCATGTAATGGATCAATTTCAGGCTCAAAATTAGTGGGGGTAGTGGATCCAATTGCATACGAGCAGCTAACAGGCTTTCTAACTGTTGATTTCTTTCCGTTAGTTCTTGTACTTGTCGTAGTAATTCTTGGTTCTGATTGTTTAACCTAGCCATTTCAACTACCATTTGATCTGGATGTAGATCCATTTGAGGCACCATACTTGGGCCTGCTACATCAGTTGGTGGTAGTTGTTCTACTTCATTCATTAGTGCTAGGAAAGACTGTGACAAAAGTGAATCCGGTTCTAACTGTTCTTGGAGCATCATGCTTTCATCAAACAATTCATCTTGCGTCATTGGAGCCTCCTCGAAGACTAAGGGTGAGAGGCCTTGTGAAACGTGTGATGCTAATGGTTGGAATATGTTAGTAGTAATGGGTTCCTGTGTGTTTGACAGCTGTGATAGCATGTCATAACGATAAAAAGATGGTGGAGGAAATTGCAACCATGATTGTTGTCGATTTTGTGTGGGGGTACTGTTTAAGATAAATGGAGTTCTCTCCGACTGAGATAGTTGAGTCGGTGCATGGCCAAGAGTAGGGGTTAGCTTAATATTGTTACAATTCACAATCCCAGGTGCCTTTGACGGAGATAATCCTTGGATAACCTGGTCACTTAAGGAACCTAAGGATTTTGCTATTCTTGTGACATAAGATCCTCCCATGAGACTTCTCAGGGAACCGGTTTGTTGACTAGAAAAATAAGCAGCAAGCTCGTGGGCAATATTACAAGGAATTCGCTCAAAAATACTATATAGATAGAAGACTTCGGAGGTACTAACCCTTCGTTGATTAATTTCGCGCCCGTGATAGTGTTGGCCAAAACAAGGTGCATATACCGATAACGAGAGTCTTCGAAGTTTACAGAATTATTGTTGCCGCACCATGCCTTTGATGCATGGCGTTGCCAATACTTTTTCATTGTCGCGTAGGTATAGATGGTTAATGCCCTGGTGAAAAGGGGTTGTGTAACTTCTTCATTGGTATATATACCCAGACGAACTGCGAATTCTGTTAATGACATGTTAAAATGTTGTCCACAAAGCCGAAAATGAACGGGTTCTTCGGTAAGACCTCTATTAGATTTGTAATAGAAGGTGGACAAGAATTCATATACCAGTTCATCATATGATGGCTCTAAGATGTCGAAGAAACGACGCCAAGGTGTATTGTGTGGTAGTAGTCTTGCCAGTGAACCAGTGGGGTCAACCATTCCTATTCGATGCCAATCAATGCCACTAATGGTAAAAACTTCAAGATTCTTGAGTTTCTGATACTTCTCACGAGTGGGTAGCTCAGCAAACCGAAGGAATGGATGAGTTCCTGCTGCACTTGAGGATTCAGCATGTGCTACTGGGAAGTATGCCATTTGAAAATTAGGTTTAAGTGGTGAGTTTCTCCGGCGGGTGTGTGAGTGATATGTAGTTTAAGAAGGTGTTGTGGTGATGTGAGAAGGTAGAACGGTTTGGTTTTTTTTTTATAGATCATGCAAATCCCGTAAAGTCTGGAAATGCTGTATGATGAGCCGCAAAGGTGCTACCAAAAATCTAGGTTCACATTGATCGATAAGATGGAAACGCGGACTTTAATCAATTACCGAGTAATCAGGAGCCGGAAAGAAAATCGGCGACGATAAGTTTGAAAAAGGACGCAGTGATTAAAAAAAATTGACAAATGATTTGTTGATGTTGAAAGGCGTCTTTGGTAAAATGACCGTATAATATCTATGAGATCTTATAAGTATAAGAGGATGAAAGTCTTTTGTTAGGGTGATATAACGTGAGTGTATGTTTTAGTGATTAAGTCGAATATGAAGTTCATAAGCAATAATTTCATTGGACCGATTAAATTGATAGGGTAATGTAATGATTTTAATCCTACTATGGTTTAATTAAAATTTTATTTCTGAAATGAGTACAATAAACATGACAAATCGTACCCTTATCATCAAACAAATGAAATACACGGTAAAACAACGAAAATATCCAAGAATAAATTATGAACCAATTTCTTCTAATGGAAGGCAAAAATCAAGTAGTGCAGTATCACGATCAGTACTCCAGCAAACACAAGAGCCGGATGAATCATCCTTAATATTATTTTCAAAAACATTGAAGGGAGTGAGAAGGGAGAGTGTTTTGTTATGAATAAAATGAGATTTGTTGATTTGGTATTTATAGGGGGAAATATAGTCGTTTGGCAACGGCTATATAGCCGTTGTACACACACACACATATATATATATATATTTTACAAATTGACTAAAGATTTAAGTGTAAAACTAAATCGTGTGGTGAAACGTTTAGGATATGTTTAAGAATCTCGTGTAAATGAGTTAAGTGAAAATAGGTTGTAGGATAGAAAGTACGCTTGATAAACAACGTATTTTAAAATCGTATACGTATGTATTTTGAATAATGATAAATAATTTAGGTATAAAACATAATCGAGTTTGTATAATAAGATATTTGGAGGAAACGTGTTGGTAATGATCACCTAGGTAAGGGAATCACCCCTAACTCGTTAGTGAAGTCATTTTAAGAAAAGGGGAGTGAAGTTAATCGTCAAGGTAAGGAAATCACTCCTATCTCGATGATATATCTCCACTTATTGTTACAAAGAATATGAATTTAAATTATATGAAATCATGCATATGTATAAGTGTATGAAAAAAAATTTAGTATGACGTGTGTGTAAAAAAAAATCGAAAGTAAAATTCGAATTTGAAAGATTGCATCGTATAAAATAAATAGTAGAGCACATGCTTGATTTAAAAAAAAATTTAGGATGGTTCCAAAACGGAACTTTGACTAACCAAAGTGGTCGAAAAGTCTTTCGAGTTTGAGGAGCATGCTTTGGCCTAATAGGTGAAATACTCTCGCCGACAAGTCGGTTAACGGTATTTACCCTTCCAGTTACTACATGTCCCCAAATCAATTGAACTTTCGAGACTTGGCGGGATTAATGAGAATCAAGGAGTGGAACTAGTCGACAAGGTGCGGGTTTCACCCCTAACTTGGCGATTTAGTATCCTAAGTGTGGTTGGTACTCGTCGGGTCAAAAGTTAATTTCGACGCTTTGACGAGGTCCACTAGAATTTGAAATTTGAAATTTACCATTAAGATGTGGATTTCACTCCTAACTTAATGGTATAATTTCGTGTAAAAAATAGAATTAAGCGGAATGAAAGTCGTTTACCAAATTGTGGGTTTCACGCCTATTTTGGTAAACTCGTCTCGTTCGTACGATATGAGTGTTGTTGGATTTAGAATAATCGAGTAAAATGCATAGGAAAAATGTAAGTCAAAGAAGTACACAAACAAGTATAAACACATAAGGAAACATATTAAGAATGGTATGTAAAAAATGAAATAATAAAACAAGTATTCACAATAAGTATAGCATGTCAAGTATTAACACATAAGAGACGTTTCAAAATTAGCACATAAGGATGTTCCATAAGAGTAGCATGTGAAGCAAGTATGGTCGAATTTGGTGCTTAACTATAGAAATAACAACATTGTTCAATTTTCAACATAACATCAATTAAATAAATAGATTAAAGGTGTGTATCTAGCCCATCCTAACTTGATTTCTTCATAACCTTGACTATCAACCTGCAACATGCATTAAAATAAAATCAACAAAAAGTTGGCGAGTATACAAGTTTGATACATAATATAACATAGAGTAAAAAGACTCATATCCAACATGAACATAATAAAAATAGTTTCAGTCATGCTAGTTGACGCAGTCCAAATGATAGTCCCAGAATGCATGAGAGTGCCTACCCCAAGTTCAACGGGAGGTCAAAATGATACCACTAACAATACCCCTCGAGCACAAAATGGGGGAGGTGCATTACTCCTATAGCCTATGCATAGTACTACAATGTTAGGGCTGAACTACTCACAGGGATTAAACGTTCACATTAGCACCAAATAGTATCAATAGTTCACAAGTTTCATGTTTCATGTTTAAATGGATAGAGTATGTTTCAAATAAGTTTCAAGTGTCAAGTGTCTTGATATAGAATACATGTTGCATCCCAAAAGTGTTTAAAGCAAAAAGGGATCGAGTATACTCACAATATTGCATATGTTTTCCGATTATCCAATGTGACGAAGTTGATGAGTTTGGAAGGTTGAATGTGTAAGGGTTAAACTTCGAGTAGGTTTAGAGTCGAGATTCGGACTTAGATTCAAAGAATGACAAAGTATGTATTAGGAAAATATTCACTATGGTAATAGCACTTATCTTGACACTATGATAATCCTTAAGGATTATATATGATTTCATAGGTTCAAGACCTATTAGAATCGCGACAAGGAAGTATACACGTAGTGAGAAACTTATTAACTTGGTAGTAGATTTATATAATCACTATCAAGGGTTCGGTTTATAATATATACATAATTATACTATATACATAATAATATATACATATTAATAATATAGTTAGCCACGTAGGAGGCGGGAGGTCAAACCTTCCACTTGTTTACCTCGTGCCATATGAGTTATGTAGGAGGCGGGAGGTTAAACCTTCCACTTGGTTACCTCGATTATTATGTTAATATATATAGGTTATGTAAGAGGCGGGAGGTGAACCTTCCACTTAGAAACCTCATAAGTATGTTTAAGAAATAAGGTACAATTATACTAAACAAAACATCAAGTGATGTGTGGACTTGTATGTAAGTTAGCCTAGGCTAACTAAGTAGTCACACCATCTTCAAATTCAAGACTTGGCACCACTAGTGAGTTAACAACTCTATTAAAACAGAAAGTTTAGAATGTTTAGACGCTCTTATTAAGTGTAAAACAACCTTGGTTTGGCTTTACTAATCATACAATAGACTAGAAGCATAAGAACACAAGTTTGTTTGAAGTATGCAAGAGTTTAAGAAAGTTTCATGCAAAACAGAAAGTTTATGGACATTTTCGGGGCAATTCCAGGTCTGATTTCTCCCAAGAGAAGTCAAGGAATCAAAGCCCATGATTATACAAACAAGTAGGAAAAAGAATCAAGTGATTTGGTTGAGTTTTGAGCAAGTTATGCTCACTTTTGTAAACAAGGGTGAATCTGCCCGAATTTCAACTTTGCAAGAGATTTGAGAGGGATTTAGGAGAGATTTGAGAGTTGTGCAAGAGTCTAAGGCCTTAGGGAAGGTGTATTTATAGATGGAAGGGGGTAAGTGGTGATCTAAATTGGTCAAATGGCTGCAAAATTAGGCAAGAAATGAGAAAAATGCTCATATTTTTGTTCAAATATAGTTGCTGATGTGAATAGTACCCTGTAGGGTACTATTCACGCTAACAATTTTTTTTTAATACTATGGATTAAAACAAGCACTTTTTATAAAAAGAACCTATGTTAAAACAATTTCTAAAAATTAATAAAAATTCTTTTGTATAAAAATTTATTAGAAAAATAATTTTTCTAATAATTTTTCTTTGTATAGTTTTTCGGTTTCTTATTAAAATCTTGTTTTTACCTATTAACAATGTGATAAAAAAATGTATTACCATTATGATTAACGCCTCGAAAAGTTAAGATACAAATATGAAAATACGAGGCGTTACAGTCTCCCCTACTTTAGGAAATTTCGTCCCGAAATTTATTCAGAAGGAAGACTTGAAAGGGTTTTAGCAAACAGAAGATGATTGTTTAAAATTGAGGCATTGGAGTTTGAGACAACAGAGTATAATTGAGGTATAAGGGTAAACGATTGATGTAATAACGATCATGAGTATAAGAATAGCATAAGTGTTGGATAGATGAACGCAGTGTATTTAGAATGAAGTCTCGTCGTGAATAATCGGATATAATGCGTTGTGAGTTGTCTAAAGTTGTATTCGGTGTCATGTTACGTTCTGTGTTTTATCATACTTAGTAGTACACTCTATGGTTCTCATGAGCCAATCACTATAATACCGTGTGCACCCGTGATTATATTGATCGTCACATGATCTGCACAGCTTGTACTAGTTATGTATGAATTTGGGTATACATAATAACAATTTTAAGAATGTGTATGTGTATAAAAATAAAGTATGTAAGCAAGTCCATGCTTAACTATGTATAGGACCCACGTAAACGAATCACTCGGATCACGCTCGCGTATGGGTACAAAGGTATGAATCACGAGTATGAATGAAAGTATGAGCATAAATATGATTATTCTCGTAAGTATGAGCATAGACATAAAACGTACGAGTAGTATGAATATATGTATAAGCATGAAACGTATGAATATAAGTATAAGCATGAAACGTATGAATATAAATATAAATACGAGCATAGGTCTAAAATGTATTGTTATGAGTATGAGCATGAGGGTGAGTACGACTACTAATGATTGCGTGTATAGTATTAATTGAAACGTGGCAAATTTAAGCATGTAAAACAATCATGAAAATTTATGATGTGAACAAATTATATTTGAAACACGTCATGTAATGGATCAATTTCAGGCACAAAATTATCAGGTAGTGGGGGTAGTGGATCCAATTGCATACGAGCAGCTAACAGGCTTTCTAACTGTTGATTTCTTTCCGTTAGTTCTTGTACTTGTCGTAGTAATTCTTGGTTCTGATTGTTTAACCTAGCCATTTCAACTACCATTTGATCTGGATGTAGATCCATTTGAGGCACCATACTTGGGCCTGCTACATCAGTTGGTGGTAGTTGCTCTACTTCATTCATTAGTGCTAGGAAAGACTGTGGCCAAAGTGAATCCGGTTCTAACTGTTCTTGGAGCATCATGCTTTCATCAAACAATTCATCTTGCGTCATTGGAGCCTCCTCGAAGACTAAGGGTGAGAGGCCTTGTGAAACGTTTGATGCTAATGGTTGGAATATGTTAGTAGTAATGGGTTCCTGGGTGTATGACAGCTGTGATAGCATGTCATAATGGTAAAAAGATGGTGGAGGAAATTGCAACCATGATTGTTGTAGATTTTGTGTGGGGGTACTGTTTAAGATAAATGGAGCTTTCTCCGACTGAGATAGTTGAGTCGGTGCATGGCCAAGAGTAGGGGTTAGCTTAATATTGTTACAATTCACAATCCCAGGTGCCTTTGACGGAGATAAACCTTGGATAACCTGGTCACTTAAGGAACCTAAGGATTTTGCTATTCTTGTGACATTAGACCCTCCCATGAGACTTTTCAGGGAACCGGTTGTTGACTAGAAAAATAAGCAGCAAGTTCGCGGGCAATATTGCAGGGAACTTGCTCAAAAATACTGTACAGATAGAAGACTTCGGTTGAACGAACCCTTTGTTGATAAATCTGGCGCCCCGTGATAGTGTTGGCTAAAACGTGGTGCATATACCGATAACGAGGGTCTTCGAAGTTCATAGAATGATTGTAGCTGCACCATGTTTTTGATGTATGGTGTTGCCAATATTTTCTCATTCCCATATAGGAGAAGGAGGTTAATGCCCTCGTAAAAAAGGGCTGATTAACTTCCTCATTGGTATAAATACCCAGACGAACTGCGAATTCTGATAATGACATGTTATGAGGTTGTCCACAAAGCCGAAAATGAATGGATACTTCGGTAAGGTTTTTATTAGGTTGGTAATAGAAAGTGGACAAGAATTCGTATACCAGTTCATCATATGATGGCTCTAAGATGTCGAAGAAACGGCGCCATGGTGTATTGTGTGGTAGTAGTCTTGCCAGTGAACTAGTGGGGTCAACCATTCCTATTTGATGCCAATCAATGCCGCTAATGGTAAAAACTTCAAGATTCTTGAGTTTCTGATACTTCTCACTAGTGGGTAGATCAGCAAACCGGAGGAATGGGTGAGTTCCTGCTGCACTTGAGGATTCAGCATGTGCTACTGGGAAGTATGCCATTTGAATAATGGGTTTAAGTGGTGAGTTTCTCCGGCGAGTGTGTGAGTGATATGTAGTTTAAGAAGGTGTTGTGGTGATGTGAGAAGGTAGAACGGTTTGGTTTTTTTTATAGATCATGCAAATCCCGTAAAGTCTGGAAATGCTGTATGATGAGCCGCAAAGGTGCTACCCAAAAATCTAGGTTCACATTGATCGATAAGATGGAAACGCGGACTTTAATCAATTACCGAGAAATCAGGAGCCGGAAAGAAAATCGGCGACGATAAGTTTGAAAAAGGACGCAGTGATTGAGAAAAAAAAATATTTTAACAAATGATTTGTTGATGTTGAAAAGCGACTTTGGTAAAATGATCGTATAATATCTAAAAGTCTTCTATCTGTCCAGTATTTTTGAGCAAGTTCCTTGCAATATTGTCCGCGAACTTGCTGCTTTATTTCTAGTCAACAAACCGGTTCCCTGAAAAGTCTCATGGGAGGGTCTTATGTCACAAGAATAGCAAAATCCTTAGGTTCCTTAAGTGACCAGGTTATCCAAGGTTTATCTCCGTCAAAGGCACCTGGGATTGTGAATTGTAACAATATTAAGCTAACCCCTACTTTTGGCGATGCACCGACTCAACTATCTCAGTCGGAGAAAGCTCCATTTATCTTAAACAGTACCCCCACACAAAATCTACAACAATCATGGTTGCAATTTCCTCCACCATCTTTTTACCGTTATGACATGCTATCACAGTTGTCATACACCCAGGAACCCATTACTACTAACATATTCCAACCATTAGCATCAAACGTTTCACAAGGCCTCTCACCCTTAGTCTTCGAGGAGGCTCCAATGACGCAAGATGAATTGTTTGATGAAAGCATGATGCTACAAGAACAGTTAGAACCGGATTCACTTTGGCCACAGTCTTTCCTAGCAGTAATGAATGAAGTAGAGCAACTACCACCAACTGATGTAGCAGGCCCAAGTATGGTGCCTCAAATGGATCTACATCCAGATCAAATGGTAGTTGAAATGGCTAGGTTAAACAATCAGAACCAAGAATTACTACGACAAGTACAAGAACTAACGGAAAGAAATCAACAGTTAGAAAGCCTGTTAGCTGCTCGTATGCAATTGGATACACTACCCCCACTACCTTATAATTTTGAGCCTGAAATTGATCCATTACATGACGTGTTTCAAATATAATTTGTTCACATCATAAATTTTCATGATTGTTTTACATGCTTAAATTTGCCACGTTTCAATTAATACTATACACGCAATCATTAGTAGTCGTACTCACCCTCATGCTCATACTCATAACAATACATTTTAGACCTATGCTCGTATGTATATTCATACGTTTCATGCTTATACTTATATTCATACGTTTCATGCTTATACATATACTCATACTACTCGTACGTTTTATGTCTATGCTCATACTTACGAGAACAATCATATTTATGCTCATACTTTCATTCATACTCGTGATTCATACAGTTATACCAATACGCGAGCGTAATCCGAGTGATTCGCTTACGTGGGTCCTATACATACTTAAGCATGGACTTGCTTACATACTTTATTCTTATACACATACACATTCTTAAAATTTGTATTATGTATACCCTAATTCATACATAACTAGTACAAGCTGTGCAGATCATGCGACAATTAATATAATCACGGGTGCACACGAGATTATAGTGATTGGCTCATGAGAACCATAGAGTGTACTACTAAGTATGATAAAACACAGAACGTAACATGACACCGAATACAACTTTAGACAACTCACAACGCATTATATCCGATTATTCACGACGAGACTTCATTTTAAATACACTGCGTTCATCTATCCAACACTTATGCTATTCTTATACTCATGATCGTTATTAGATCAATCGTTTACCCTTATACCTCAATTATACTCTGTTGTCTCAAACTCCAATGCCTCATTTTAAACAATCCTCTTATGTTTGCTAAAACCCTTTTCAAGTCTTCCTTCTGAATAAATTTCGGGACGAAATTTCCTAAAGTAGGGGAGACTGTAACGCCTCGTATTTTCATATTTGTATTTTAACTTTTCGAGGCGTTAATCATAATGGTAATACATTTTTTTTTATCACATTGTTAAAGGGTAAACACAAGATTTTTTATAAGAAACCGAAAAACTATACAAAGAAAAAATTATTAGAAAAAATTATGTTTCTAATAAATTTTTATACAAATTTTTTTTAATAATTTTTAGAAATGGTTTTAGTATAGGTCCCTTTTATAAAAGGTGCTTGTTTTAATCCATAGTATTGAAAAAAAAAAAAAACTGTTAGCGTGAATAGTACCCTGCAGGGTACTATTCACATCAGCAACTATATTTGAACGAAAATATGAGCATTTTTCTCATTTCCTGCCTAATTTTGCAGCCATTTGACCAATTTAGATCACCACCTACCCCCTTCCATCTATAAATACACATTCCCTAAGGCCTTAGACTCTTGCACAACTCTCAAATCTCTCCTAAATCACTCTCAAATCTCTTGCAAAGTTGAAATTCGGGCAGATTCACCCTTGCATGCAAAAGTAAGCATAACTTGCTCAAAACTCAACTAAACTACTTGATTCTTTTTCCTACTTGTTTGTATAATCATGGGGTTTGATTCCTTGACTTCTCCTGGGAGAAATCAGACCTGGAATTGCCCCGAAAATGTCCATAAACTTTCTGTTTTGCATGAAACTTTCTTAAACTCTTGCATACTTCAAACAAACTTGTGTTCTTATGCTTCTAGTCTATTGTATGATTAGTAAAGCCAAACCAAAGTTGTTTTACACTTAATAAGAGTGTCTAAACACTCTAAACTTTCTGTTTTAATAGAGTTGTTAACTCATAAGTGGTGCCAAGTCTTGAACTTGAAGATGGTGTGACTACTTGGTTAGCATAGGCTAACTTACATACAAGTCCATACATTACTTGATGTTTTGTTTAGTATAATTGTACCTTTAATTCATGAACATACTTATGAGGTTCCTAAGTGGAAGGTTCAGCCTCCCGCCTCTTACATAACCTATATATTAACATAACAAACGAGGTAACCAAGTGGAAGGTTTAACCTCCCGCCTCCTACATAACTCATAAGACACCAAGATGTAACCAAGTGGAAGGTTTAACCTCCCGCCTCCTACGTGACTAACTATATTATTATTATGTATATATTATAATTATGTATATATTATTATTATGTATATATTATAATTATGTATATATTATCATTATGTATATATTATAAACCGAACCCTTGATAGTAATTATATAAATCTACTACCAAGTTAATAAGTTTCTCACTATGTGTGTAGTTCCTTGTCACGATTCTAATAGGTCTTGAACCTATGAAATCACATATAATCCTTAAGGATTACCACAGTGTCAAGACAAGTGCTAATACCATAGTGAATATTTTCCTAATACATACTTTGTCATTCTTTGAATCTAAGCCCGAATCTCGACTCTAAACATACTTGGACTTTAGCCTCTACATATTCAACCTTCTAAACTCGTCAACTTCCTCACATTGGATAATCGGAAAGTATATGCAATATTGTGAGTATACTCGATCCCTTTTTCCTTTAAACACTTTTGGGATGCAACATGTATTCTATATCAAGACACTGGACACTTGAAACTTATTTGAAACATACTCTATCCATTTAAACATGAAACATGAAACTTGTGAACTGTTGATACTATTTGGTGCTAATGTGAACGTTTAATCTCTGTGAGTAGTTCAGCCCTAACATTGTAGTACTATGCATATGCTATAGGAGTAATGCACCTCCCCCATTTTGTGCTCGAGGGGTATTGTTAGTGGTATCATTTTAACCTCCCGTGAAACTTTGGGGTAGGCACTTTCAAGCATTCTGGGACTATCATTTGGACTGCGTCAACTAGCATGACTGAATCTATTTTTATTATGTTCATGTTGGATATGAGTCTTTTTATTCTATGTTATACTATGTATCAAACTTGTATACTCGCCAACTTTTTGTTGATTTTATTTTAATACATGTTGCAGGTTGATAGTCAAGATTATGAAGAAATCAAGTTAGGATGGGCTAGATACACACCTTTAATCTATTTATTTATTTGATGTTATGTTGAAAATTGAACAATGTTGTTATTTCTAGTTTAAATGTTGTATGCAATTTAGCACTTGCAATGAAATTTGAATTTAAATAAATATTGTCACATAGTGCTATGAAGTCTCGAGCAATCTATACACACTTCGTCTCATCCCGATGTTTCCGCCATCGGTTGGGGTGTGACAGATTGGTATTAGAGCATGTTTAAATGAGTTTAAGAGTCATTTGTATAATATACATGTTGCATCCCAAAATGGTAAAAGGTAAAAAGGGATCGAGTATACTCACAATATTGAATATGTTTTCCGATTATCCAATGTGACGAAGTTGATGAGTTTGGAAGGTTGAATGTGTAAGGGTTAAACTTTGAGTAGGTTTAGAGTCGAGATTCGGACTTAGATTCAAAGAATGACAAAGTATGTATTAGGAAAATATTCACTATGGTAATAGCACTTGTCTTGACACTATGATAATCCTTAAGGATTATATATGATTTCATAGGTTCAAGACCTATTAGAATCGCGACAAGGAAGTATACACGTAGTGAGAAACTTATTAACTTGGTAGTAGATTTATATAATCACTATCGAGGGTTCGGTTTATAATATATACATAATTATACTATATACATAATAATAATAATATATACATATTAATAACATAGTTAGCCACGTAGGAGGCGGGAGGTCAAACCTTCCACTTGTTTACCTCTTGGTGCCATATGAGTTATGTAGGAGGCGGGAGGTTAAACCTTCCACTTGGTTACCTCGATTATTATGTTAATATATATAGGTTATGTAAGAGGCGGGAAGTGAACCTTCCACTTAGGAACCTCATAAGTATGTTTAAGAAATAAGGTACAATTATACTAAACAAAACATCAAGTGATGTGTGGACTTGTATGTAAGTTAGCCTAGGCTAACTAAGTAGTGACACCATCTTCAAGTTCAAGACTTGGCACCACTTGTGAGTTAACAACTCTATTAAAACAGAAAGTTTAGAATGTTTAGACACTCTTATTAAGTGTAAAACAACCTTGGTTTGGCTTTACTAATCATACAATAGACTAGAAGCATAAGAACACAAGTTTGTTTGAAGTATGCAAGAGTTTAAGAAAGTTTCATGAAAACAGAAAGTTTATGGACATTTTCGGGGCAATTCCAGGTCTGATTTCTCCCAAGAGAAGTCAAGGAATCAAAGCCCATGATTATACAAACAAGTAGGAAAAAGAATCAAGTGATTTGGTTGAGTTTTGAGCAAGTTATGCTCACTTTTGTAAACAAGGGTGAATCTGCCCGAATTTCAACTTTGCAAGAGATTTGAGAGGGATTTAGGAGAGATTTGAGAGTTGTGCAAGAGTCTAAGGCCTTAGGGAAGGTGTATTTATAGATGGAAGGGGGTAGGTGGTGATCTAAATTGGTCAAATGGCTGCAAAATTAGGCAAGAAATGAGAAAAATGATCATATTTTCGTTCAAATATAGTTGCTGATGTGAATAGTACCCTGCAGGGTACTATTCACGCTAACAGTTTTTTTTAATACTATGGATTAAAACAAGCACTTTTTATAAAAGGAACCTATGTTAAAACAATTTCTAAAAATTAATAAAAATTCTTTTGTATAAAAATTTATTAGAAAAATAATTTTTCTAATAATTTTTCTTTGTATAGTTTTTCGGTTTCTTATAAAAATCTTGTGTTTACCTATTAACAATGTGATAAAAAATGTATTACCATTATGATTAACGCCTCGAAAAGTTAAAATACAAATATGAAAATACGAGGCGTTACAGTCTCCCCTACTTTAGGAAATTTCGTCCCGAAATTTATTCAGAAGGAAGAATTGAAAGGGTTTTAGCAAACAGAAGATGATTGTTTAAAATTGAGGCATTGGAGTTTGAGACAACAGAGTATAATTGAGGTATAAGGGTAAACGATTGATGTAATAACGATCATGAGTATAAGAATAGCATAAGTGTTGGATAGATGAACGCAGTGTATTTAGAATGAAGTCTCGTCGTGAATAATCGGATATAATGCGTTGTGAGTTGTCTAAAGTTGTATTCGGTGTCATGTTACGTTCTGTGTTTTATCATACTTAGTAGTTCACTCTATGGTTCTCATGAGCCAATCACTATAATCCCGTGTGCACCCGTGATTATATTGATCGTCGCATGATCTGCACAGCTTGTACTAGTTATGTATGAATTAGGGTATACATAATAAAAATTTTAAGAATGTGTATGTGTATAAAAATAAAGTATGTACGCAAGTCCATGCTTAACTATGTATAGGACCCACGTAAACGAATCACTCGGATCACGCTCGCGTATGGGTACAAAGGTATGAATCACGAGTATGAATGAAAGTATGAGCATAAATATGATTATTCTCGTAAGTATGAGCATAGACATAAAACGTACGAGTAGTATGAATATATGTATAAGCATGAAACGTATGAATATAAGTATAAGCATGAAACGTATGAATATAAATATAAATACGAGCATAAGTCTAAAATGTATTGTTATGAGTACGAGCATGAGTGTGAGTACGACTACTAATGATTGCGTGTATAGTATTAATTGAAACGTGGCAAATTTAAGCATGTAAAACAATCATGAAAATTTATGATGTGAACAAATTATATTTGAAACACGTCATGTAATGGATCAATTTCAGGCTCAAAATTATCAGGTAGTGGGGGTAGTGGATTCAATTGCATACGAGCAGCTAACAGGCTTTCTAACTGTTGATTTCTTTCCGTTAGTTTTTGTACTTGTCGTAGTAATTCTTGGTTCTGATTGTTTAACCTAGCCATTTCAACTACCATTTGACCTGGATGTAGATCCATTTGAGGCACCATACTTGGGCCTGCTACATCAGTTGGTGGTAGTTGTTCTACTTCATTCATTAGTGCTAGGAAAGACTGTGACAAAAGTGAATCCGGTTCTAACTGTTCTTGGAGCATCATGCTTTCATCAAACAATTCATCTTGCGTCATTGGAGCCTCCTCGAAAACTAAGGGTGAGAGGCCTTGTGAAACGTTTGATGCTAATGGTTGGAATATGTTAGTAGTAATGGGTTCCTGTGTGTTTGACAGTTGTGATAGCATGTCATAACGATAAAAAGATGGTGGAGGAAATTGCAACCATGATTGTTGTCGATTTTGTGTGGGGGTACTGTTTAAGATAAATGGAGCTCTCTCTGACTGAGATAGTTGAGTCGGTGCATGGCCAAGAGTAGGGGTTAGTTTAATATTATTACAATTCAAAATCCCAGGTGCCTTTGACGGAGATAATCCTTGGATAACCTGGTCATTTAAGGAACCTAAGGATTTTGCTATTCTTGTGACATAAGATCCTCCCATGAGACTTCTCAGGGAACCGGTTTGTTGACTAGAAAAATAAGCAGCAAGTTCGCGGGCAATATTGCAAGGAACTTGCTCAAAAATACTGTACAGATAGAAGACTTCGGTTGAACGAACCCTTTGTTGATAAATCTGGCGCCCCGTGATAGTGTTGGCTAAAACGTGGTGCATATACCGATAACGAGGGTCCTTGAAGTTCATAGAATGATTGTAGCTGCACCATGTTTTTGATGTATGGTGTTGCCAATATTTTCTCATTCCCATATAGGAGAAGGAGGTTAATGCCCTCGTAAAAATGGGCTGATTAACTTCCTCATTGGTATAAATACCCAGACGAACTGCTAATTCTGATAATGGCATGTTATGAGGTTGTCCACAAAGCCGAAAATGAATGGATACTTCGGTAAGGTTTTTATTAGGTTGGTAATAGAAAGTGGACAAGAATTCGTATACCAGTTCATCATATGATGGCTCTAAGATGTCGAAGAAACGACGCCATGGTGTATTGTGTGGTAGTAGTCTTGCCAGTGAACTAGTGGGGTCAACCATTCCTATTTGATGCCAATCAATGCCGCTAATGGTAAAAACTTCAAGATTCTTGAGTTTCTGATACTTCTCACTAGTGGGTAGGTCAGCAAACCGGAGGAATGGGTGAGTTCCTGCTGCACTTGAGGATTCAGCATGTGCTACTGGGAAGTATGCCATCTGAATATTGGGTTTAAGTTGTGAGTTTCTCCGGCGAGTGTGTGAGTGATATGTAGTTTAAGAAGGTGTTGTGGTGATGTGAGAAGGTAGAACGGTTTGGTTTTTATAGATCATGAAAATCCCGTAAAATCGGGAAATGCTGTATGATGAGCCGCAAAGGTGCTACCAAAAGTCTAGGTTTACATTGAACGATAAGGTGGAAGCACGTGTTTAAATCAATTACCGAGAAATCAGGAGCCGGAAAGAAAAACGGCGACGATCAGTTTGAAAAAGGACGCAGTGATAAGAAACAAAAATTTTAACAATTGATTTGTTGATGTTGACAGGCGTCTTTGGTAAAATGACCGTATAATATCTATGAGATCTTATAAGTATATGAAGATGAAGGTCTTTTGTATGGTGATATAACGTGAGTGTATGTTTTAGTTATTAAGTCGAATATGAAGTTCATAGGCAATAATTTCATTGGACCGATTAAATTGATAGGGTGACGTAATGATTTTATTCCTACTATGGTTCACTCAAAATTTTATTCCAAAGATGAGTACAATAAACATGACAAATCATACCCTTATCATCAAACAAATGAAATACAATGGTAAAACAACGAAAATATCCAAGAATAAATATGACCCCATTTCTTCCAATGGAAGGCTAAAAAATCAAATAGTGCAGTATCACGATCAGCGCTCCAGCAAACACAAGAGCAGGATGAATCATCCTTAATATTATTTTCGAAAACTTGAAGAGAGTGAGAAGGGAGAGTGTTTTGTTATGAGTAAAATGAGATTTGTTGATGGGGTATTTGTAGGGGGAAATATAGCCGTTGGCAACGGCTATATAACCGTTATATATATATGACAAAATGACTAAAGATTTAATTATAAAACCAAATCGTGTGATAATACGTTTTAGATATGTTTAAGAATCTCGTGTAGATGAGTTCAAGTGAAAATAGGTTGTAGGATAGGAAGTACGCTTGAAAAAAAATGTATTTTGAAATCGTATACGTATGTATTTTGAATAATGATAAATAATTTAAGTATAAAATACGATCGAGTTTGCGTAATGAGATATTTAGAAGAGGCGTTTTGGTAACGTTCACCTAGGTAAGGGAATCACCCCTAATTCGTTGGTGAGGTCGTTTTTAAGAAAAGGGGAGTGGAGTTAATCGTCAAGGTAAAGAAATCATCCTTACCTTGATGATATATTCCCACTCGTTATTACAAGGAATACAAATTTAAATTATATAAGACTATGCATATGTATAAATGTATGAAAAGAATTTAATATGTTGTGTGTGTGAGGAGAAAATACCAAAAGTAAATTCTTAGTTGAAAGATTGCATCGTATAAAAATAAATAATATAACGCATGTTCGATTAAAATTTAGGATGGTTCCGAAATGGAACGTTGACTAACCAAAGTAGTCGAAAAGTCTTTCGAATTTGCGGAGCATGCTTTGGCCAAATAGGTGAAATACTCTTGCCGACAAGTCTGTTAACGGTATTTACCCTTCCAGTTACTACATGTCACAAATCGATCGAAATCTCGAGACTTTGGCGGGAATTATAAAAATACAAGGAGTGGAACTAGTCGACAAGGTGCGGGTTTCACCCCTAACTTGGCGATTTTAGTATCCTAAGTGTGGTTGGTACTCGTCGGGTCAAAAGTTAATTTCGACACGTTGACGAGGGTCCACTAGAATTTTGAAATGGAAATTACCATTAAGTTGCGGATTTCACTCCTAGCTTAATGGTGCAATTTTGTGTAGAAATAGTTAAGGTAGAATGAGAGTCGTTTACCAAATTGTGGGTTTCACGCCTATTTTGGTAAACTCGTCTCGTTTGTATAATATGAGTGTTGTCGAATTTAGAATAATCGAGTAAAATGTATGAAGAAAAGCGTATGTTGAAGATTAAACAAACAAATATAAACATGTCAAGAATAGCTCATAACACTATGTGACAATATTTAATTAAATTCAAATTTCATTGCAAGTGCTAAATTGTCATACAACATTTAAAATAGAAATAACAACATTGTTCAAATTTCAACATAACATCAAAAGATAAATAGATTAAAGGTGTGTATCTAGTCCATCCTAACTTGATTCCTTCATAATCTTGACTATCAACCTGCAGCATGTATTAAAATAAAATCAACAAAAAGTTGGCGAGTATACAAGTTTGATACATAATATAACATAGAATAAAATTACTCATATCCCAACATGATTCATAATATGTGACTTCTAGTATGCAATTTTGGCGTACACTATGATCAAACCCAAGTATAAACGCATAAAATTCCCAAGAGTTTAACGGGATGATAATGATAACTTAACAATACCCAAAAGAATAGCGGGCGGGGCGTAAATCCTATAGCATATGCATAGTACCATAATTGTTAAGATAGGCTAGCAAAGTTAATGATCATATACGTTCCAATCGTTCATAGAGCATATTAGAATAACAGGTAATCACATGTAGTTTCATGTAAGTATGGATAGAGTATGTTTAAATGAGTTTAAGAGTCATTTGTATAATATACATGTTGCATCCCAAAATGGTAAAAGGTAAAAAGGGATCGAGTATACTCACAATATTGCATATACTTTCCGATTATCCAATGGGACGAAGTTGATGAGATTAGAAGGTTGAATGTGTAAGGGTTAAACTTCGAGTATGTTTGGAGTCGAGATTTGAGAGTGATTTAGGAGAGATTTGAGAGTTGTGCAAGAGTCTAAGGCCTT
Organism: Helianthus tuberosus; assembly: GCA_030545235.1. Taxonomy (NCBI): domain Eukaryota; kingdom Viridiplantae; phylum Streptophyta; class Magnoliopsida; order Asterales; family Asteraceae; genus Helianthus; species Helianthus tuberosus. The sequence continues at coordinate 55,074,737 of CM060354.1, read as the reverse complement.
AGGGAAGGTGTATTTATAGATGGAAGGGGGTAGGTGGTGATCTAAATTGGTCAAATGGCTGCAAAATTAGGCAGGAAATGAGAAAAATGCTCATATTTTCGTTCAAATATAGTTGCTGATGTGAATAGTACCCTGCAGGGTACTTTTCACGCTAACAATTTTTTTTTAATACTATGGATTAAAACAAGCACCTTTTATAAAAGGGACCTATACTAAAACCATTTCTAAAAATTATTAAATTTTTTTTGTATAAAAATTTATTAGAAACATATTTTTTTCTAATAATTTTTTCTTTGTATAGTTTTTCGGTTTCTTATAAAAAAATCTTGTGTTTACCCTTTAACAATGTGATAAAAAAATGTATTACCATACCAATCTGTCACACCGCAACCGATGGCGGAAACATCGGGATGAGACGAAGTGTGTATAGATTGCTCGAGACTTCATAACACTATGTGCCAATATTTAATTAAATTCAAATTACATTGCAAGTGCTAAATTGTCATACAACATTTAAAATAGAAATAACAACATTGTTCAAATTTCAACATAACATCAAAAGATAAATAGATTAAAGGTGTGTATCTAGTCCATCCTAACTTGATTCCTTCATAATCTTGACTATCAACCTGCAACATGTATTAAAATAAAATCAACAAAAAGTTGGCGAGTATACGAGTTTGATTACATAGCATAATAGAATAAAAGCTCCTATCCAATATAAACATTATAAAATAGTTTCAGCCATGCTAGTTCACGCAGTCCAAGTGATAGCCCAAGTTTCCCAATGCGTTAAAGTGCCTATCTCAAAGTTCAACGGGAGGCTAAAATGATACCTCCTAACAATACCCCTCGAGCACAAATGGGGGAGGTGCACGACTCCTATAGCATATGCATAGTACTACTAATTGTTAGGGCGGAACTACACACAGGGATTAAACGTTCACATAGCACAAAATAGTATCCCAAGTTCACAAGTTTCGTGTTTCATGTTTAAATGGATAGAGTATGTTTCAAATAAGTTTCAAGTGTTACGTGTTTGAATATAAAACACATGTTGCATCCCAAAAGTGTTTAAAAGAAAAAAGGGATCGAGTATACTCACAATATTGCATATACTTTCCGATTATCCAATGTGAGGAAGTTGACGAGTTTAGAAGGTTGAATGTGTAAAGGCTAAAGTTCAAGTATGTTTAGAGTCGAGATTCGGACTTAGATTCACAAAATGACAAAGTATGTATTAGGAAAATATTCTCTATGGTATTAGCACTAGTCTCGACACTATGGTAATCCTTAAGGATTATATATATGACTTCATAGGCTCAAGACCTATTAGAATCGTGACAAGGAACTACAAACATAGTGAGAAACTTATTAACTTGGTAGTAGATTTATATAATCACTATCAAGGGTTCGGTTTATAATATATACATAATTATAATATATACATTATAATATATACATAATAATAATAATATAGTTAGCCACGTAGGAGGCGGGAGGTTAAACCTTCCACTTGGTTACCTCTTGGTGCCATATAAATTGTGTAGGAGGCGGGAGGTTAAACCTTCCACTTAGGAACCTCATAAGTATGTTCATGAATTAAAGGTACAATTATACTAAACAAAACATCAAGTGATGTGTGGACTTGTATGCAAGTTAGCCTAGGCTAACTAACTAGTCACACCATCTTCAAGTTCAAGACTTGGCACCACTTGTGAGTTAATAACTCGATTAAAACAGAAATTTTAGAGTGTTTAGACACTCTTATTAAGTGTAAAACAACCTTGGTTTGGCTTTACTAATCATACAATAGACTAGAAGCATAAGAACACAAGTTTGTTTGAAGTATACAAGAGTTTAAGAATGTTCAAAACAAAACAGAAAGTTTATGGACAATTTCGGGGCAATTCCAGGTCTGATTTCTCCCAGGAGAAGTCAAGGAATCAAACCCCATGATTATACAAACAAGTAGGAAAAAGAATCAAGTAATTTGGTTGAGTTTTGAGCAAATTATGCTCACTTTTGCATGCAAGGGTGAATCTGCCCGAATTTCAACTTTGCAAGAGATTTGAGAGTTGTGCAAAAGTCTAAGGCCTTAGAGAAGGTGTATTTATTGATGGAAGGGGGTAGGTGGTGATCTAAATTGGTCAAATGGCTGCAAAATTAGGCAGGAAATGAGAAAAATGCTCATATTTTCGTTCAAATATAGTTGCTGATGTGAATAGTATCCTGCAGGGTACTATTCACGCTAACAGTTTTTTTTAATACTTTGGATTAAAACAAACACTTTTTATAAAAGGGACCTATACTAAAACCCTTTCTAAAAATTATTAAAAATTCTTTTGTATAAAAATTTATTAGAAAAATAATTTTTCTAATGATTTTTTCTTTGTATAGTTTTTCGGTTTCTTATAAAAAATCTTGTGTTTACCCTTTAACAATGTGATAAAAAAATGTATTACCATTAGGATTAACGCCTCGAAAAGTTAAAATACAAATATGAAAATACGAGGCGTTACAGTCTCCCCTACTTTAGGAAATTTCGTCCCGAAATTTATTCAGAAGGAAGACTTGAAAGGGTTTTAGCAAACAGAAGAGGATTGTTTAAAATTGAGGCATTGGAGTTTGAGACAACAGAGTGTAATTGAGGTATAAGGGTAAACGATTGATCTAATAACGATCATGAGTATAAGAATAGCATAAGTGTTGGATAGATGAACGCAGTGTATTTAAAATGAAGTCTCGTCGTGAATAATCGGATATAATGCGTTGTGAGTTGTCTAAAGTTGTATTCGGTGTCATGTTACGTTCTGTGTTTTATCATACTTAGTAGTACACTCTATGGTTCTCATGAGCCAATCACTATAATCCCGTGTGCACCCGTGATTATATTGATCGTCGCATGATCTGCACAGCTTGTACTAGTTATGTATGAATTAGGGTATAAATAATAAAAATTAAGAATGTGTATGTGTAAGAATGTAGTATGTAAGCAAGTCCATGCTTAAGCATGTATAGGACCTACGTAAGCGAATCACTCGGATTACGCTTGCGTATTGGTACAAATGTATGAATCATGAGTATGAATGAAAGTATGATCATAAGTATAAGTTTAAGTATGAGTATGTACGTAAGTATGATTATACACATAAAACGTACGAGTAGTACGAGTATAAGTATAAGCATGAAACGTATGAATACAAATATAAATACGAGCATAAGTATAAAATGTATTGTTATGAGTATGAGCATGAGTACGAATACTAATGATTGTGTGTATAGTATTAATTGAAACATGGCAAATTTAAGCATGTAAAACAATCATGAAAAATTATGATGTGAACAAATTACATTTGAAACATGTCATGTAATGGATCAATTTCAGGCTCAAAACTATCAAGTATCGGAGGTAGTGGATCTAGTTGCATACGGGCAGCTAGCATGCTTTCCAACCATTGATTTCTTTCAGTCAGTTCTTGTACTTGCCGTGACAAATCTTGGTTCTGATTGTGTAACCTAGCCATTTCAACTACCATTTGATCTGGATGTAGATCCATTTGAGGCATCGTACTTGGGTCTGCTATATCAGTTGGTGGTAGTTGTTCTACTTCGTTCAATAGTGCTTGGAAAGACTGTGGCAAATATGATTCAGATGTTAACTGTTCTTGGAGCATCAAGTTTTCATAAGTTTCTTGCAATGTTGGATCTTCCTCAATAACTATCGGTGAGGAGCTTGGTAAGAGGTTTGGTGCTAATGGTTGGGATAAGTTAGTTGGAATATGTTCTTGTATGCAAGGCAGCTCTGGTTGCATATCAAAACGATAAAAAGACGATGGAGGAAATTGCAACCATGATTGTTGTAGATTTGGTGTGGAGGTACTGTTTAAGACAAATGGAGCTTCCCCCGACTGAGATGGTTGAGTCGGGGTTCGCCTAATGAGGTTACAATTTACAATCCCGGGTGCCTTTGGTGGAGATAGTTCCTGGATAATCTGGTCACTTAATACACCCAATGATTTAGCTATTCTAGTGATGTAAGAACCCCCCATGAGACTTTTCAGGGGGTGTGTTTGTTGACTAGAAAAATACCCAGCAAGCTCGTGGGCAATATTACAAGGAATTCGCTCGAAAATACTATATAGATAGAAGACTTCGGAGGTACTAACCCTTCGTTGATTAATTTCGCGCCCCGTGATAGTGTTGGCCAAAACAAGGTGCATATACCGATAACGAGAGTCTTCGAAGTTTACAGAATTATTGTTGCCGCACCATGCCTTTGATGCATGGCGTTGCCAATACTTTTTCATTGTCGCGTAGGTATAGATGGTTAATGCCCTGGTGAAAACGGGTTGTGTAACTTCTTCATTGGTATATATACCCAGACGAACTGCGAATTCTGTTAATAACATGTTAAAATATTGTCTACAAAGCCGAAAATGAATGGATTCTTCGGTAAGACCTCTATTAGATTTGTAATAGAAGGTGGACAAGAATTCATATACCAGTTCATCATATGATGGCTCTAAGATGTCGAAGAAACAGCGCCAAGGTGTATTGTGTGGTAGTAGTCTTGCCAGTGAACCAGTGGGGTCAACCATTCCTATTCGATGCCAATCAATGCCGCTAATGGTAAAAACTTCAAGATTCTTGAGTTTCTTATACTTCTCACGAGTGGGTAGCTCAGCAAACCGAAGGAATGGATGAGTTCCTGCTGCACTTGAGGATTCAGCATGTGCTACTGGGAAGTATGCCATTTGAAAATTGGGTTTAAGTGGTGAGTTTCTCCGACGAGTGTGTAAGTGATATGGAGTTTAAGAAGGTGTTGTGGTGATGTGAGAAGGTAGAACGGTTTGGTTTTTATAGCTCATGCAAATCTCGTAAAGTCCGGAATAATATGATGAGCCGCAAAGGCGTTACCAAAAGTCTAGGTTCACATTGATCGATAAGATGGAAACGCGGACTTTAATCAATTACCGAGAAATCAGGAGCCGGAAAGAAAATCGGCGACGATAAGTTTGAAAAAGGACGCAGTGATTAAAAAAAATTTTGACAAATGATTTGTTGATGTTGAAAGGCGTCTTTGGTAAAATGACCGTATACACTGCGTTCATCTATCCAACACTTATGCTATTCTTATACTCATGATCGTTATTAGATCAATCGTCTACCCCTATACCTCAATTATACTCTGTTGTCTCAAACTCCAATGCCTCAATTTTAAACAATCATCTTCTGTTTGCTAAAACCCTTTCAAGTCTTCCTTCTGAATAAATTTCGGGACGAAATTTCCTAAAGTAGGGGAGACTGTAACGCCTCGTATTTTCATATTTGTATCTTAACTTTTCGAGGCGTTAATCATAATGGTAATACATTTTTTATCACATTGTTAATAGGTAAACACAAGATTTTTATAAGAAACCGAAAAAACTATACAAAGAAAAATTATTAGAAATTTTTTTTTCTAATAATTTTTTATACAAAAGAATTTTTATTAATTTTTAGAAATTGTTTTAACATAGGTTCCTTTTATAAAAAGTGCTTGTTTTAATCCATAGTATAAAAAAAAACTGTTAGCGTGAATAGTACCCTGCAGGGTACTATTCACATCAGCAACTATATTTGAACGAAAATATGAGCATTTTTCTCATTTCTTGCCTAATTTTGCAGCCATTTGACCAATTTAGATCACCACCTACCCCCTTCCATCTATAAATACACCTTCCCTAAGGCCTTAGACTCTTGCACAACTCTCAAATCTCTCCTAAATCCCTCTCAAATCTCTGGCAAAGTTGAAATTTGGGCAGATTCACCCTTGTTTACAAAAGTGAGCATAACTTGCTCAAAACTCAACCAAATCACTTGATTCTTTTTCCTACTTGTTTGTATAATCATGGGCTTTGATTCCTTGACTTCTCTTGGGAGAAATCAGACCTGGAATTGCCCCGAAAATGTCCATAAACTTTCTGTTTTGCATGAAACTTTCTTAAACTCTTGCATACTTCAAACAAACTTGTGTTCTTATGCTTCTAGTCTATTGTATGATTAGTAAAGCCAAACCAATGTTGTTTTACACTTAATAAGTGTGTCTAAACATTCTAAACTTTCTGTTTTAATAGAGTTGTTAACTCACAAGTGGTGCCAAGTCTTGAACTTGAAGATGGTGTGACTACTTAGTTAGCCTAGGCTAACTTACATACAAGTCCACACATCACTTGATGTTTTGTTTAGTATAATTGTACCTTATTTCTTAAACTTACTTATGAGGTTCCTAAGTGGAAGGTTCACCTCCCGCCTCTTACATAACCTATATATATTAACATAATAATCGAGGTAACCAAGTGGAAGGTTTAACCTCCCGCCTCCTACATAACTCATATGGCACCAAGAGGTAAACAAGTGGAAGGTTTGACCTCCCGCCTCCTACGTGGCTAACTATATTATTAATATGTATATATTATTATTATGTATATAGTATAATTATGTATATATTATAAACCGAACCCTTGATAGTGATTATATAAATCTACTACAAGGTTAATAAGTTTCTCACTACGTGTATACTTCCTTGTCGCGATTCTAATAGGTCTTGAACCTATGAAATCATATATAATCCTTAAGGATTATCATAGTGTCAAGACAAGTGCTATTACCATAGTGAATATTTTCCTAATACATACTTTGTCATTCTTTGAATCTAAGTCCGAATCTCGACTCTAAACATACTTGGACTTTAGCCTCTACATATTCAACCTTCTAAACTCGTCAACTTCCTCACATTGGATAATCGGAAAGTATATGCAATATTGTGAGTATACTCGATCCCTTTTTGCTTTAAACACTTTTGGGATGCAACATGTATTCTATATCAAGACACTGGACACTTGAAACTTATTTGAAACATAATCTATCCATTTAAACATGAAACATGAAACTTGTGAACTGTTGATACTATTTGGTGCTAATGTGAACGTTTAATCCCTGTGTGTAGTTCCACCCTAACAATTAGTAGTACTATGCATATGCTATAGGAGTAATGCACCTCCCCCATTTACACTCGAGGGGTATTGTTAGGATGTCTCATATTAACCTCCCGCGAAACTTTGGGATAGGCTCTTTAACGCATTGGAAACTTGGGCTATCACTTGGACTGCGTAAGCTAGCATGACTGAAACTATTTTTATTATGTTCATGTTGGATATGAGTCTTTTTATTCTATGTTATACTATGTATCAAACTTGATTATTCTAAGTACGCTTTTCTTCATACATTGTACTCGATTATTCTAAATTCGACAACACTCATATTATACAAACGAGACGAGTTTACCAAAATAGGCGTGAAACCCACAATTTGGTAAACGACTCTCATTCTACCTTAAACTATTTTTACACGAAATTGCACCATTAAGCTAGGAGTGAAATCCACAACTTAATGGTAATTTCCATTTCAAATTCTAGTGGACCCTCGTCAACGTGTCGAAATTAAATTTGACCCGACGAGTACCAACCACACTCAGGATACGAAATCGCCAACTTAGGGGTGAAACCCGCACTTGTCGACTAGTTCCACTCCTTGATTTTCATTAATCCCGCCAAGTATCTGTCACACCCCAACCGATGGCGGAAACATCGGGATGAGACGAAGTGTGTATAGATTGCTCGAGACTTCATAACACTATGTGACAATATTTAATTAAATTCAAATTTCATTGCAAGTGCTAAATTGTCATACAACATTTAAAATAGAAATAACAACATTGTTCAAATTTCAACATAACATCAAAAGATAAATAGATTAAAGGTGTGTATCTAGTCCATCCTAACTTGATTCCTTCATAATCTTGACTATCAACCTGCAGCATGTATTAAAATAAAATCAACAAAAAGTTGGCGAGTATACAAGTTTGATACATAATATAACATAGAATAAAATTACTCATATCCCAACATGATTCATAATATGTGACTTCTAGTATGCAATTTTGGCGTACACTATGATCAAACCCAAGTATAAACGCATAAAATTCCCAAGAGTTTAACGGGATGATAATGATAACTTAACAATACCCAAAAGAATAGCGGGCGGGGCGTAAATCCTATAGCATATGCATAGTACCATAATTGTTAAGATAGGCTAGCAAAGTTAATGATCATATACGTTCCAATCGTTCATAGAGCATATTAGAATAACAGGTAATCACATGTAGTTTCATGTAAGTATGGATAGAGTATGTTTAAATGAGTTTAAGAGTCATTTGTATAATATACATGTTGCATCCCAAAATGGTAAAAGGTAAAAAGGGATCGAGTATACTCACAATATTGCATATACTTTCCGATTATCCAATGGGACGAAGTTGATGAGATTAGAAGGTTGAATGTGTAAGGGTTAAACTTCGAGTATGTTTGGAGTCGAGATTCGGGCTTAGATTCAATGAATAAAAAATATGTATTTGGAAAATATTCTCTATGGTATTAGCACTTGTCTTGACACTATGGTAATCCTTAAGGATTATATATGATTTCATAGGTTCAAGACCTATTAGAATCGTGACAAGGAACTACACACATAGTGAGAACTTATTAACTTGGTAGTAGATTTATATAATCACTATCAAGGGTTCGGTTTATAATATATACATAATTATAATATATACATAATTATAATATATACATAATAATAATATATACATAATAATAATATAGTTAGTCACGTAGGAGGCGGGAGGTTAAACCTTCCACTTGGTTACCTCTTGGTGTCTTATGAGTTATGTAGGAGGCGGGAGGTTAAACCTTCCACTTGGTTACCTCGTTTGTTATGTTAATATATAGGTTATGTAAGAGGCGGGAGGCTGAACCTTCCACTTAGGAACCTCATAAGTATGTTCATGAATTAAAGGTACAATTATACTAAACAAAACATCAAGTGATGTGTGGACTTGTATGTAAGTTAGCCTATGCTAACCAAGTAGTCACACCATCTTCTAGTTCAAGACTTGGCACCACTTGTGAGTTAACAACTCTATTAAAACAGAAAGTTTAGAGTGTTTAGACACTCTTATTAAGTGTAAAACAACTTTGGTTTGGCTTTACTAATCATACAATAGACTAGAAGCATAAGAACACAAGTTTGTTTGAAGTATGCAAGAGTTTAAGAAAGTTTCATGCAAAACAGAAAGTTTATGGACATTTTCGGGGCAATTCCAGGTCTGATTTCTCCCAGGAGAAGTCAAGGAATCAAACCCCATGATTATACAAACAAGTAGGAAAAAGAATCAAGTAATTTGGTTGAGTTTTGAGCAAGTTATGCTCACTTTTGCATGCAAGGGTGAATCTGCCCGAATTTCAACTTTGCAAGAGATTTGAGAGTGATTTAGGAGAGATTTGAGAGTTGTGCAAGAGTCTAAGGCCTTAGGGAAGGTGTATTTATAGATGGAAGGGGGTAGGTGGTGATCTAAATTGGTCAAATGGCTGCAAAATTAGGCAGGAAATGAGAAAAATGCTCATATTTTCGTTCAAATATAGTTGCTGATGTGAATAGTACCCTGCAGGGTACTATTCACGCTAACAGTTTTTTTTAATACTATGGATTAAAACAAGCACTTTTTATAAAAGGGACCTATACTAAAACCATTTCTAAAAATTATTAAAATTTTTTTGTATAAAAATTTATTAGAAACATAATTTTTTCTAATAATTTTTTCTTTGTATAGTTTTTCGGTTTCTTATAAAAAATCTTGTGTTTACCCTTTAACAATGTAATAAAAAAAATGTATTACCATTATGATTAACAACTCGAAAAGTTAAAATACAAATATGAAAATACGAGGCGTTACAGTCTCCCCTACTTTAGGAAATTTCGTGCCGAAATTTATTCAGAAGGAAGACTTGAAAGAGTTTTAGCAAACAGAAGAGGATTGTTTAAAATGAGGCATTGGAGTTTGAGACAACAGAGTATAATTGAGGTATAAGGGTAAACGATTGATCTAATAACGATCATGAGTATAAGAATAGCATAAGTGTTGGATAGATGAACGCAGTGTATTTAAAATGAAGTCTCGTCGTGAATAATCGGATATAATGCGTTGTGAGTTGTCTAAAGTTGTATTCGGTGTCATGTTACGTTCTGTGTTTTATCATACTTAGTAGTACAGTCTATGGTTCTCATGAGCCAATCACTATAATCCCGTGTGCACCCGTGATTATATTGATCGTCGCATGATCTGCACAGCTTGTACTAGTTATGTATGAATTAGGGTATACATAATAAAAATTTTAAGAATGTGTATGTGTATAAAAATAAAGTATGTACGCAAGTCCATGCTTAACTATGTATAGGACCCACGTAAACGAATCACTCGGATCACGCTCGCGTATGGGTACAAAGGTATGAATCACGAGTATGAATGAAAGTATGAGCATAAATATGATTATTCTCGTAAGTATGAGCATAGACATAAAACGTACGAGTAGTATGAATATATGTATAAGCATGAAACGTATGAATATAAGTATAAGCATGAAACGTATGAATATAAATATAAATACGAGCATAAGTCTAAAATGTATTGTTATGAGTACGAGCATGAGTGTGAGTACGACTACTAATGATTGCGTGTATAGTATTAATTGAAACGTGGAAAATTTAAGCATGTAAAACAATCATGAAAATTTATGATGTGAACAAATTATATTTGAAACACGTCATGTAATGGATCAATTTCAGGCTCAAAATTATCAGGTAGTGGGGGTAGTGGATTCAATTGCATACGAGCAGCTATCAGGCTTTCTAACTGTTGATTTCTTTCCGTTAGTTTTTGTACTTGTCGTAGTAATTCTTGGTTCTGATTGTTTAACCTAGCCATTTCAACTACCATTTGACCTGGATGTAGATCCATTTGAGGCACCATACTTGGGCCTGCTACATCAGTTGGTGGTAGTTGTTCTACTTCATTCATTAGTGCTAGGAAAGACTGTGACAAAAGTGAATCCGGTTCTAACTGTTCTTGGAGCATCATGCTTTCATCAAACAATTCATCTTGCGTCATTGGAGCCTCCTCGAAGACTAAGGGTGAGAGGCCTTGTGAAACGTTTGATGCTAATGGTTGGAATATGTTAGTAGTAATGGGTTCCTGTGTGTTTGACAGCTGTGATAGCATGTCATAACGATAAAAAGATGGTGGAGGAAATTGCAACCATGATTGTTGTCGATTTTGTGTGGGGGTACTGTTTAAGATAAATGGAGCTCTCTCCGACTGAGATAGTTGAGTCGGTGCATGGCCAAGAGTAGGGGTTAGCTTAATATTGTTACAATTCACAATCCCAGGTGCCTTTGACGGAGATAATCCTTGGATAACCTGGTCATTTAAGGAACCTAAGGATTTTGCTATTCTTGTGACATAAGATCCTCCCATGAGACTTCTCAGGGAACCGGTTTGTTGACTTGAAAAATAAGCAGCAAGTTCGCGGGCAATATTGCAAGGAACTTGCTCAAAAATACTGTACAGATAGAAGACTTCGGTTGAACGAACCCTTTGTTGATAAATCTGGCGCCCCGTGATAGTGTTGGCTAAAACGTGGTGCATATACCGATATCGAGGGTCCTTGAAGTTCATAGAATGATTGTAGCTGCACCATGTTTTTGATGTATGGTGTTGCCAATATTTTCTCATTCCCATATAGGAGAAGGAGGTTAATGCCCTCGTAAAAATGGGCTGATTAACTTCCTCATTGGTATAAATACCCAGACGAACTGCTAATTCTGATAATGGCATGTTATGAGGTTGTCCACAAAGCCGAAAATGAATGGATACTTCGGTAAGGTTTTTATTAGGTTGGTAATAGAAAGTGGACAAGAATTCGTATACCAGTTCATCATATGATGGCTCTAAGATGTCGAAGAAACGACGCCATGGTGTATTGTGTGGTAGTAGTCTTGCCAGTGAACTAGTGGGGTCAACCATTCCTATTTGATGCCAATCAATGCCGCTAATGGTAAAAACTTCAAGATTCTTGAGTTTCTGATACTTCTCACTAGTGGGTAGGTCAGCAAACCGGAGGAATGGGTGAGTTCCTGCTGCACTTGAGGATTCAGCATGTGCTACTGGGAAGTATGCCATCTGAATATTGGGTTTAAGTGGTGAGTTTCTCCGGCGAGTGTGTGAGTGATATGTAGTTTAAGAAGGTGTTGTGGTGATGTGAGAAGGTAGAACGGTTTGGTTTTTATAGATCATGAAAATCCCGTAAAATCGGGAAATGCTGTATGATGAGCCGCAAAGGTGCTACCAAAAGTCTAGGTTTACATTGAACGATAAGGTGGAAGCACGTGTTTAAATCAATTACCGAGAAATCAGGAGCCGGAAAGAAAAACGGCGACGATCAGTTTGAAAAAGGACGCAGTGATAAGAAACAAAAATTTTAACAATTGATTTGTTGATGTTGACAGGCGTCTTTGGTAAAATGACCGTATAATATCTATGAGATCTTATAAGTATATGAAGATGAAGGTCTTTTGTATGGTGATATAACGTGAGTGTATGTTTTAGTGATTAAGTCGAATATGAAGTTCATAGGCAATAATTTCATTGGACCGATTAAATTGATAGGGTGACGTAATGATTTTATTCCTACTATGGTTCACTCAAAATTTTATTCCAAAGATGAGTACAATAAACATGACAAATCATACCCTTATCATCAAACAAATGAAATACAATGGTAAAACAACGAAAATATCCAAGAATAAATATGACCCCATTTCTTCCAATGGAAGGCTAAAAAATCAAATAGTGCAGTATCACGATCAGCGCTCCAGCAAACACAAGAGCCGGATGAATCATCCTTAATATTATTTTCAAAAACTTGAAGAGAGTGAGAAGGGAGAGTGTTTTGTTATGAGTAAAATGAGATTTGTTGATGGGGTATTTGTAGGGGGAAATATAGCCGTTGGCAACGGCTATATAACCGTTATATATATATGACAAAATGACTAAAGATTTAATTATAAAACCAAATCGTGTGATAATACGTTTTAGATATGTTTAAGAATCTCGTGTAGATGAGTTCAAGTGAAAATAGGTTGTAGGATAGGAAGTACGCTTGAAAAAAAAATGTATTTTGAAATCGTATACGTATGTATTTTGAATAATGATAAATAATTTAAGTATAAAATACGATCGAGTTTGCGTAATGAGATATTTAGAAGAGGCGTTTTGGTAACGTTCACCTAGGTAAGGGAATCACCCCTAATTCGTTGGTGAGGTCGTTTTTAAGAAAAGGGGAGTGGAGTTAATCGTCAAGGTAAAGAAATCATCCTTACCTTGATGATATATTCCCACTCGTTATTACAAGGAATACAAATTTAAATTATATAAGACTATGCATATGTATAAATGTATGAAAAGAATTTAATATTTTGTGTGTGTGAGGAGAAAATACCAAAAGTAAATTCTTAGTTGAAAGATTGCATCGTATAAAAATAAATAATATAACGCATGTTCGATTAAAATTTAGGATGGTTCCGAAATGGAACGTTGACTAACCAAAGTAGTCGAAAAGTCTTTCGAATTTGCGGAGCATGCTTTGGCCAAATAGGTGAAATACTCTTGCCGACAAGTCTGTTAACGGTATTTACCCTTCCAGTTACTACATGTCACAAATCGATCGAAATCTCGAGACTTTGGCGGGAATTATAAAAATACAAGGAGTGGAACTAGTCGACAAGGTGCGGGTTTCACCCCTAACTTGGCGATTTTAGTATCCTAAGTGTGGTTGGTACTCGTCGGGTCAAAAGTTAATTTCGACACGTTGACGAGGGTCCACTAGAATTTTGAAATGGAAATTACCATTAAGTTGCGGATTTCACTCCTAGCTTAATGGTGCAATTTTGTGTAGAAATAGTTAAGGTAGAATGAGAGTCGTTTACCAAATTGTGGGTTTCACGCCTATTTTGGTAAACTCGTCTCGTTTGTATAATATGAGTGTTGTCGAATTTAGAATAATCGAGTAAAATGTATGAAGAAAAGCGTATGTTGAAGATTAAACAAACAAATATAAACATGTCAAGAATAGCTCATAACACTATGTGACAATATTTAATTAAATTCAAATTTCATTGCAAGTGCTAAATTGTCATACAACATTTAAAATAGAAATAACAACATTGTTCAAATTTCAACATAACATCAAAAGATAAATAGATTAAAGGTGTGTATCTAGTCCATCCTAACTTGATTCCTTCATAATCTTGACTATCAACCTGCAACATGTATTAAAATAAAATCAACAAAAAGTTGGCGAGTATACAAGTTTGATACATAATATAACATAGAATAAAATTACTCATATCCCAACATGATTCATAATATGTGACTTCTAGTATGCAATTTTGGCGTACACTATGATCAAACCCAAGTATAAACGCATAAAATTCCCAAGAGTTTAACGGGATGATAATGATAACTTAACAATACCCAAAAGAATAGCGGGCGGGGCGTAAATCCTATAGCATATGCATAGTACCATAATTGTTAAGATAGGCTAGCAAAGTTAATGATCATATACGTTCCAATCGTTCATAGAGCATATTAGAATAACAGGTAATCACATGTAGTTTCATGTAAGTATGGATAGAGTATGTTTAAATGAGTTTAAGAGTCATTTGTATAATATACATGTTGCATCCCAAAATGGTAAAAGGTAAAAAGGGATCGAGTATACTCACAATATTGCATATACTTTCCGATTATCCAATGGGACGAAGTTGATGAGATTAGAAGGTTGAATGTGTAAGGGTTAAACTTCGAGTATGTTTGGAGTCGAGATTCGGGATTAGATTCAATGAATAAAAAATATGTATTTGGAAAATATTCTCTATGGTATTAGCACTTGTCTTGACACTATGGTAATCCTTAAGGATTATATATGATTTCATAGGTTCAAGACCTATTAGAATCGTGACAAGGAACTACACACATAGTGAGAACTTATTAACTTGGTAGTAGATTTATATAATCACTATCAAGGGTTCGGTTTATAATATATACATAATTATAATATATACATAATAATAATAATATATACATAATAATAATATAGTTAGTCACGTAGGAGGCGGGAGGTTAAACCTTCCACTTGGTTACCTCTTGGTGTCTTATGAGTTATGTAGGAGGCGGGAGGTTAAACCTTCCACTTGGTTACCTCGTTTGTTATGTTAATATATAGGTTATGTAAGAGGCGGGAGGCTGAACCTTCCACTTAGGAACCTCATAAGTATGTTCATGAATTAAAGGTACAATTATACTAAACAAAACATCAAGTGATGTGTGGACTTGTATGTAAGTTAGCCTATGCTAACCAAGTAGTCACACCATCTTCTAGTTCAAGACTTGGCACCACTTGTGAGTTAACAACTCTTTTAAAACAGAAAGTTTAGAGTGTTTAGACACTCTTATTAAGTGTAAAACAACTTTGGTTTGGCTTTACTAATCATACAATAGACTAGAAGCATAAGAACACAAGTTTGTTTGAAGTATGCAAGAGTTTAAGAAAGTTTCATGCAAAACAGAAAGTTTATGGACATTTTCGGGGCAATTCCAGGTCTGATTTCTCCCAGGAGAAGTCAAGGAATCAAACCCCATGATTATACAAACAAGTAGGAAAAAGAATCAAGTAATTTGGTTGAGTTTTGAGCAAGTTATGCTCACTTTTGCATGCAAGGGTGAATCTGCCCGAATTTCAACTTTGCAAGAGATTTGAGAGTGATTTAGGAGAGATTTGAGAGTTGTGCAAGAGTCTAAGGCCTTAGGGAAGGTGTATTTATAGATGGAAGGGGGTAGGTGGTGATCTAAATTGGTCAAATGGCTGCAAAATTAGGCAGGAAATGAGAAAAATGCTCATATTTTCGTTCAAATATAGTTGCTGATGTGAATAGTACCCTGCAGGGTACTATTCACGCTAACAGTTTTTTTTAATACTATGGATTAAAACAAGCACTTTTTATAAAAGGGACCTATACTAAAACCATTTCTAAAAATTATTAAAAAAAATTTGTATAAAAATTTATTAGAAACATAATTTTTTCTAATAATTTTTTCTTTGTATAGTTTTTCGGTTTCTTATAAAAAATCTTGTGTTTACCCTTTAACAATGTAATAAAAAAAATGTATTACCATTATGATTAACGCCTCGAAAAGTTAAAATACAAATATGAAAATACGAGGCGTTACAGTCTCCCCTACTTTAGGAAATTTCGTGCCGAAATTTATTCAGAAGGAAGACTTGAAAGAGTTTTAGCAAACAGAAGAGGATTGTTTAAAATGAGGCATTGGAGTTTGAGACAACAGAGTATAATTGAGGTATAAGGGTAAACGATTGATCTAATAACGATCATGAGTATAAGAATAGCATAAGTGTTGGATAGATGAACGCAGTGTATTTAAAATGAAGTCTCGTCGTGAATAATCGGATATAATGCGTTGTGAGTTGTCTAAAGTTGTATTCGGTGTCATGTTACGTTCTGTGTTTTATCATATTTAGTAGTACACTCTATGGTTCTCATGAGCCAATCACTATAATCTCGTGTGCACCCGTGATTATATTAATCGTCGCATGATCTGCACAGCTTGTACTAGTTATGTATGAATTAGGGTATACATAATACAAATTTTAAGAATGTGTATGTGTATAAGAATAAAGTATGCAAGCAAGTCCATGCTTAAGTATGTATAGGACCCACGTAAGCGAATCACTCGGATTACGCTCGCGTATTGGTATAACTGTATGAATCACGAGTATGAATGAAAGTATGAGCATAAATATGATTGTTCTCGTAAGTATGAGCATAGACATAAAACGTACGAGTAGTATGAGTATATGTATAAGCATGAAACGTATGAATATAAGTATAAGCATGAAACGTATGAATATACATACGAGCATAGGTCTAAAATGTATTGTTATGAGTATGAGCATGAGGGTGAGTACGACTACTAATGATTGCGTGTATAGTATTAATTGAAAGGTGGCAAATTTAAGCATGAAAAACAATCTTGAAAATTTATGATGTGAACAAATTATATTTGAAACACGTCATGTAATAGATCAATTTCAGGCTCAAAATTATCAGGTAGTGGGGGTAGTGTATCCAATTGCATACGAGCAGCTAACAGGCTTTCTAACTGTTGATTTCTTTCCGTTAGTTCTTGTACTTGTCGTAGTAATTCTTGGTTCTAATTGTTTAACCTAGCCATTTCAACTACCATTTGATCTGGATGTAGATCCATTTGAGGCACCATACTTGGGCCTCCTACATCAGTTGGTGGTAGTTGCTCTACTTCATTCATTAGTGCTAGGAAAGACTGTGGCCAAAGTGAATCCGGTTCTAACTGTTCTTGGAGCATCATGCTTTCATCAAACAATTCATCTTGCGTCATTGGAGCCTCCTCGAAGACTAAGGGTGAGAGGCCTTGTGAAACGTTTGATGCTAATGGTTGGAATATGTTAGTAGTAATGGGTTCCTGGGTGTATGACAGCTGTGATAGCATATCATAACGGTAAAAAGATGGTGGAGGAAATTGCAACCATGATTGTTGTAGATTTTGTGTGGGGGTACTGTTTAAGATAAATGGAGCTTTCTCCGACTGAGATAGTTGAGTCGGTGCATGGCCAAGAGTAGGGGTTAGCTTAATATTGTTACAATTCACAATCCCAGGTGCCTTTGACGGAGATAAACCTTGGATAACCTGGTCACTTAAGGAACCTAAGGATTTTGCTATTCTTGTGACATAAGACCCTCCCATGAGACTTTTCAGGGAACCGGTTTGTTGACTAGAAAAATAAGCAGCAAGTTCGCCGGCATTATTGCAAGGAACTTGCTCAAAAATACTGTACAGATAGAAGACTTCGGTTGAACGAACCGTTTGTTGATAAATCTGGCGCCCCGTGATAGGGTTGGCTAAAACGTGGTGCATATACCGATAACGAGGGTCTTCGAAGTTCATAGGATGATTGTAGCTGCACCATGTTTTTGATGTATGGTGTTGCCAATATTTTCTCATTCCCATATAGGAGAAGGAGGTTAATGCCCTCGTAAAAATGGGCTGATTAACTTCCTCATTGGTATAAATGCCCATACGAACTGCGAATTCTGATAATGACATGTTATGAGGTTGTCCACAAAGCCGAAAATGAATGGATACTTCGGTAAGGTTTTTATTAGGTTGGTAATAGAAAGTGGACAAGAATTCGTATACCAGTTCATCATATGATGGCTCTAAGATGTCGAAGAAACGACGCCATGGTGTATTGTGTGGTAGTAGTCTTGCCAGTGAACCAGTGGGGTCAACCATTCCTATTTGATGCCAATCAATGCCGCTAATGGTAAAAACTTCAAGATTCTTGAGTTTCTGATACTTCTCACTAGTGGGTAGATCAGCAAACCGGAGGAATGGGTGAGTTCCTGCTGCACTTGAGGATTCAGCATGTGCTACTGGGAAGTATGCCATTTGAATAATGGGTTTAAGTGGTGAGTTTCTCCGGCGAGTGTGTGAGTGATATGTAGTTTAAGAAGGTGTTGTGGTGATGTGAGAGGGTAGAACGGCTTGGTTTTTTTTTATAGATCATGCAAATCCCGTAAAGTCTGGAAATGTTGTATGATGAGCCGCAAAGGTGCTACCCAAAAATCTAGGTTCACATTGATCGATAAGATGGAAACGCGGACTTTAATCAATTACCGAGAAATCAGGAGCCGAAAAGAAAATCGGCGACGATAAGTTTGAAAAAGGACGTAGTGATTGAGAAAAAAAATATTTTAACAAATGATTTGTTGATGTTGAAAAGCGTCTTTGGTAAAATGATCGTATAATATCTATAAGATCTTATAAGTATAAGAGAATGAAAGTCTTTAGTATGGGGATATAACGTGGGTGTGTGTTTTAGTGATTAAGTAGACTATGAAGTTTATGGGCAAGAGAATCATTTGACCGATTAAATTGATAGGTAGCATCTCGTAAGGTTTTGAAATTTGAGTATTAAAACGTTTTAAGACATGATTAAGAATTTCGTGCATATGAGTTGAGTGATCATAGGTTGCAGGGTAGGAAGTATGCTTGGTGAAACAATGTACTTTGTATATGTACACGTATGTATTTTGAATAATGATAAATAATTTAGGTATAAAACATAATCGAGTTTGTATAATAAGATATTTGGAAGAACGTTTTGGTAACGATCACCTAGGTAAGGGCATCACCCCTAACTCGTTGGTGAGGTCATTTTTAAGAAAGGGGAGTAGAGTTAATCGTCAAGGTAAGGAAATCACTCCTATCTCGATGATAGGTCCTCACTCGTCGTTACTGTTGATGCATTTTATGTCTATCGCCTTCGTCAATCCGAGCCGTAGCGAGGAAACTGAAGAAACCGAGTCTTACTGTAATATTTAGATAGAATTAGTAAGGTGGCGTTTTGGTAATTAATGAGAAATCTCATTAATTCCAAGGCCTATAAATAGGAGCCTTAGATTTAATGTTTAGGACTTTTGGCTCCATTTGGTAATTTTGTGATTCAAGTCTAGAGAGAGAAAGTATAGAGAGAGAAAGCTCTCTACACGTGATTTTTGTATCTTACACGTCTATTCTTCAATAAAATCACGTTTCTAGTACGTTATTGTGTGTTCGGTCACGTACGTTCTCGGATTCCGCACGTCGAACGTCCGTTACACAATCGAACGGTGTCAAAACCAATCCTACAAGTGGTATCAGAGCTAGGAGCTCGATTGCTTGATCAAACACATCGTTTTCGTACCAGATTTCAGCTGATTCATATCCGATTTCATCGATTTCTTCATTTTCTACCTATTTCTCACGGTTTTTACGGAAATTCGTCAAATTGAACGTGTTTTCACGGTCCGATTCGTCTGAATTTCTAGTATATTGTGCGAACATCAGTGAATTACAACCCTACCAAGTTTCAGCTTGAAACTCCAAGTCGTTTAGGAGTAATCGCAGGTTTTCGGGTCGAATCGTCAACAGCAGACATGGTCCGCTCAAGTGTCAGTTCTGGTTCGCTCTTAGTGCAACTGTCTGATCCGCTCCAGTGTCATTTGTGGTTCGCTCAATAGTCAGCTTTCTGGACCGCTCCATCGTACATTTTAATCTCTTTCTGGTCCGCTTGAACGATCATTCTCTGGTCCGCTCATACTGACAATACCTGGTCCGCTTATCCGGACATTGACCTGGTTCGCTTATTTGGACAACACCTGGTCCGCTCATCTGGACATTCTGGTTCGCTTATTTGAACATCACGTCTGGTTTTGCTTATGATTCTGCTTGAACGTGGTTGTTGATTGTTGCATCTGATTAAAAAACCATAAATTGAATTGTGAACCACTAATTGATAAGGCCCAATCAAAATCATTGTCACTGACCCATGTGAAGTATTAATTTGAGATTGTCGGATTTTGTAAATGAAAACCGGAGATTTAAAGGTGTAAACATTGAGTGTTTGTTCGGTCCAATCAAGGTATTTTAGAAAGTGGTGTTTGTCGGGTTAAGTGGATTCAACAATCCGTTCACAAAATTAAAGTTGGTGTTGGTTTGTGTCTATTGCGCATGTGATTTAAAGATAAGGTCCAATCAGAAATCGAATTGCATTTTAGTTGTCAGCCACATTTAATTTTTGAGGTCCAATAGAAGAATTTGAATTTGGATTGCATGTTGTCGGTCTACATATAATAGACATTAATCGAAGTAATCAGATTGTGTTGTATTGACCCAAGAAATTCATGTGATGAAATTGATTACTCATCTGTCCAATTAGTTCACGTAATTGAAGGCCCAAGATTTGATTGTGTGATTGCTTGTGTTTATAGGCCCAAGGTTGCTATGTGATAAGATTTAGTAATTCAAGTTATCGAGTTTAGTGAATTTGTTGATCAAATTAAATCAAGTGTAAAAATTTACGGCTCAATCAGTGAAGGATAAATTGAATCCATTTCGATACGATCAAGTTTATTCAGTTAGTGATTTCGTCCGAACAACATTGAATCGTATCCGCGAATCTTTGACAACGTGTCTTAGATTGATTTCATAAACACACACATTTACATATTCAGTTTGTTTAAAACTGATTGTTTGTTTGTTTGTTTGTTTGCTTGCAGGCAACCTGAGGTGATTTGACAAGCATTGTATACCCATCCGAACGAATTCGTCACGCGATCCATTGTTACTAGATTTTTGTCACTAAATCGGATATTCATCTGATTCAGTGATTTGACAAAGTGATTAAATTGATTTTAGAGTGTGTGAATTCTCGTATCATTCGAAAATTTGTTTTTGTGAATCTTTTAATACAGAAGCATGAGTTCTGAGATTTATATTGCAATGAACAAATTTGATAATTTTATAGGTATAAAAGGAGAGTCTACAGAGGAGTTGATTGAAAGGTATGTCAAGTTAGTCTTGGAGATAGGGAGATTGGGAATAACAAAGACAAATGAGGAATGGATCAATAAATTGGCAAATGCATTGCCATACGATGAGTGGAGTACTTATTTGATGGTGTTAAAGAAGAAGATAAATTTTGATTCTATGAACCTTAGTGATTTCATCGAGAAGATTCAAGTTCAAGACCTAGAACTCCAAAAGACTAGAAAAATGAAATCTGAAGAAAATGATCAGGTGGTAAAGAAGCTAGTTGAAGAAATTTCAGCTTTGAAGGTTGAGAAGAAAGCTGATGATGAACAGATTCTGGAGTTGAGATTAAACTGTGAAAATCTGAAATCTGAAAATGCCAAACTCTTGAAGGATTTAGAGAGTTTGTCATTAGAAAACGAAAATCTTAAAAAATCAGAAAATGTTTTGAAAAATCAAAAACAAAATTTAGAAAATGAAAAAGTAAAATTGGAAAAAGAATTTCAAAGTCAAATAAAAATTCTTGAAGATGGGAGAGATGTGTTTAGCAAAAACAACATTGAAAAGCAAAAAATGATAAATTCTCATCTTCAGAAGATTATTCAACTTGAAAAAGAAGGTGAACAAGCTCGAAAGAAAATCAACGAGCTTGAAACGAAATTGAAAGGTTTTGTGATTTCTTCAGAGTATTTGAATATTCCATGTCCAAAACCGATCAATTCTGTTCCAATAAGTGACAATGTCACAAACTTTGACAAAGTCAAAGTTGAAGATTGTGATGAGAAAACTGATGATGAAATTGAGAAAAGAAAAATATTTTTAAAATTAAATGAAATATTTCAAGAAACCGTTCTACATTCTACTGAGAAAAGTGAATGCTCAACGCAAAAACCTGTAAAGAAGAATGTGGAACAAAAACAAAAGGATAAAAAGCTGAAAAATCTTCAAAAAGAAAATAAAAGCTCATCAGTTCAATCATCCAATCATGATAAAAAACCACAAAAATTTGAAAATCAAAACTCACAAAAAGTTGGTAATAAGTGGTGCAGGTTTGACCACAGTGCTCAAGCGTCAAATCAAGATTATAGGAGAAGTCGTGAGTACTACAAATCAAATCAGTGTTATGATTTGAGTGTTTGGATTGATGGTGGAGATTGGTACGATAACAGGGTGTGTTACAACTGTGGTTTTAGAGGACACATTGCTGTTAACTGCCAAAATTGGAGGTTTGAGACGAGGAGATGCTATAACTGCCAAATCAAAGGACACATTGCAAGAGATTGCCCAATGAGATCAATGGGAAGATCGAGGGCTGAATCTCAGAAAAAGGTGACAAAATCAGTAAAAGTCGATGAAAAGCCCAGAGCACAGAAAAAACAAGAACTGAAAGAACCGAAAGTGAAACTCTCACAAGGGCAGAAAGATCGATTGAGAAAGAAAAGGAAGAAAGCACGAGAGTATCTCGAAAGGATTTTGTCCTCGGATACAACTGGTAAAACAGATAAAAGTTCTGATAAATCGTCTTGCTCACCAAAGAACAACAAATCAAGCAAAACGGATTCATCAGATACAAATCTGAGGACGAAAGAGGAAAAGAAGAAGAAGAAAATGGTCGGCGATGAATTTGACATGTCGAAGTCAAACAAGCCACCTTCAGGCGATGAATCTGGCTCATCAAAGTCAGACAAGCCACAGACAGGCAATGATTCTGGTTCATCAAAGCCAGAGGAGCCAGTTGATGAGGTAAAAGTAGAGAATTCTGGTTTAACAATGGATGATGCAAATTTTCACCATTGTTGAACGAGAATTCAAAAGCACCCAAGGACCGTCAGGCTTGGGTGAAACTGTTTAAATGAAAAACCTGATTTGCCGGAGTTCCCAGGTTGGTAAGCGTGGAACATGAATCGGCACATTTCTTGAGAAATTTCACTCTGGTGATTTTTCGCCTTACAAGTGGTAAATCAGGGACATTAAGTTGTACTTGATTTTCTACAAGTGATGTTTGAGATCTAAAACTGAAATTGTAAAATTTGTCATGTGTACGAAGAAAACAATGTGATGAAGTGACCCCGAATCTACAAATGATTAGTAAACAAACTAAGTTTTCCGGAAAAACCTTATTGATTAAAACAAACTTAAGTGTTTTGAAATCATAATGGGAAAATAGTTTGTTGTCAGGGGGAGTTCTGTTTGTTAAGCTGAGTGAGTGGCGAATTGAAGCAATTTGATATCATGTTGTCACTTTATTTGTACAAGTTTGTTTTCAAATTTTCTCAGAAAATCAAAATTGAAACATATTTTGATTTTAGGGGGAGAAAAAATTTTTAAAAAATTGAATTGAAAATTTGAAAAAGTCAAAAACATTGAAAAAATTCAAAATGAGTTTTGTTGAGAAAAAGAGGAAATGATAGTACATCAGTGGACTGTCACAGCATGCTAAAGAAATGGAAAGTTAAAATGTAATAAACGGTCTCACTAAAGATGTGACGATAGGCTCTGCTAGACTAGTAGATTTGCGATAATGATACAAACCTAAAATGAAAAAGCCTAGTTCTAGTGGGAAACATGGTCAAAAGCATAGTACTTAGTTTTGTCCTTCTTGATTGTGTGCCTACTCAGTAATCGCTGATTGTCGAAAGACATAAAACTGGTTAAGTTCGTGAACTTTCACAACTTTGCTGAAAAGTTGCTGTGATTGTGCATTTTATTTTGCAAAGATTTAAACTTGTTTTATTTCTTTATTTTGTTTAAGCATCGGACATCCTCTGCGTATACGTGAGTATCGACCTGGATGTTGTTGCCTAAACGTTCTGCTTTATTTTCTTTGGTGTTTCGTTTAAGCTTTGGATCACCTCTGCGTATACGGAAGTATCGACCTGGTGGTTAAAGCCTAAACAACTTCAACTTGTTTTATTTTTCTTATTTTGTTTAAACATTGGACTTTCTCTGCGTATACGGAAGTATCGACCTGATTGTTAATGTTTAAACATTCTGCTTTGTTTTCGTACATATCACAGTTGATGATAGTTTAAAGGCATTACTTGAGTTAGTGTATTGCATGATGAGGGGATATGCTGAGATCGTGGGGTCCATAAGAATTTAGTGCTATCTTAATATACCTTAAAGTATCAGTAAGCATTTCGAAAGTTTTTAGATTGAGCTTAAAAGGAAAATTATATCGTCAATCAACGTGAATCGTTTAGAACTTAAAACGATTAAAAGCTTAACGGTGCTTGTGATGTGTCTCAAAAACTGATATGATCCTCTTTCGCAAACTCACAAAAATATGTTTGTACATATTTCATTTCTGCATTACATTTCTCTTATTACAAAATCCAAAAGGATTTTAGTGTGTTTTAGCCTAATTTTCGAAAAATCCAAAAAGATTTTCGACAACTGATGTTGAAAAGTTGATACTCAAAATCTCAAAGGCTAAACAAGATGAACAATTGGTTTGGTTAAGATGATGAGAAGTTGGAAGATAATCCTCAAATGTTTAGATGATTCATTAATTTGAATCACAATATTGTGTGTTATATGTTTGAAAATGTTGAATGAATTCTTTTAGAGTCAAATTTTTTTTTCTTACGAGAAGGTTGAGACGTGTAGGTTTTGATTCTTTGGCTACGAAAAGCAAGGTGTCGATCCCAAAAGCACGGAAGCTTAACGAAAGGGGGAGCCAGAAAATATGGAAAGCCAGGTGTCGATCCCAAAAGCACGGAAGCTTGTCGAAAGGGGGAGCCTGAAGAGACTACCAAAAGGGGGAGCTAAAGCTGAAAACAGATCCACCAGGATTATGTTCGAGCAAGAATCAAGAGAGAGAGAAAGACAAATCGCTACAAGTTTGACTAAGGATTGACTGCGGCAATATCCAAGGGGGAGATTGTTGATGCATTTTATGTCTATCGCCTTCGTCAATCCGAGCCGTAGCGAGGAAACTGAAGAAACCGAGTCTTACTGTAATATTTAGATAGAATTAGTAAGGTGGCGTTTTGGTAATTAATGAGAAATCTCATTAATTCCAAGGCCTATAAATAGGAGCCTTAGATTTAATGTTTAGGACCTTTGGCTCCATTTGGTAATTTTGTGATTCAAGTCTAGAGAGAGAAAGTCTAGAGAGAGAAAGCTCTCTACACGTGATTTTTGTATCTTACACGTCTATTCTTCAATAAAATCACGTTTCTAGTACGTTATTGTGTGTTCGGTCACGTACGTTCACGGATTCCGCACGTCGAACGTCCGTTACGCAATCGAACGGTGTCAAAACCGATCCTACAGTTACAAGGAATACGAATTTAAACTACATGAAATCATGTATATGTATAAATTTATGGAAAGGTTCAATATGATGTGTGTGTGAGAAGGAAGAAAAAAAAATATATCGAAAGTAGATTCAAATTTGAAAGATTGCGTCGTATAAAATAAGTAGTAGAGCACATGCTTGATTAAAATTTAGGATGGTTCCAAAACGGAACTTTGACTAACCAGAGTGGTCGAAAAGTCTTTCGAGTTTGAGGAGCATGCTTTGGCCTAATAGGTGAAATACTCTTGCCGACAAGTCGGTTAACGGTATTTACCCTTCCAGTTACTACATGTCCCCAAATCAATTGAAATTTCGAGACTTGGCGGGATTAATGAAAATCAAGGAGTGGAACTAGTCGACAAGTGCGGGTTTCACCCCTAAGTTGGCGATTTCGTATCCTGAGTGTGGTTGGTACTCGTCGGGTCAAATTTAATTTCGACACGTTGACGAGGGTCCACTAGAATTTGAAATGGAAATTACCATTAAGTTGTGGATTTCACTCCTAGCTTAATGGTGCAATTTCGTGTAAAAATAGTTTAAGGTAGAATGAGAGTCGTTTACCAAATTGTGGGTTTCACGCCTATTTTGGTAAACTCGTCTCGTTTGTATAATATGAGTGTTGTCGAATTTAGAATAATCGAGTACAATGTATGAAGAAAAGCGTACTTATACATATGCATGATTTCATATAATTTAAATTCATATTCTTTGTAACAATAAGTGGAGATATATCATCGAGATAGGAGTGATTTCCTTACCTTGACGATTAACTTCACTCCCCTTTTCTTAAAATGACTTCACTAACGAGTTAGGGGTGATTCCCTTACCTAGGTGATCATTGCCAACACGTTTCCTCCAAATATCTTATTATACAAACTCGATTATGTTTTATACCTAAATTATTTTTCATTATTCAAAATACATACGTATACGATTTCAAAATACGTTGTTTATCAAGCGTACTTTCTATCCTACAACCTATTTTCACTTAACTCATTTACACGAGATTCTTAAACATATCCTAAACGTTTCACCACACGATTTAGTTTTACACTTAAATCTTTAGTCAATTTGTAATATATATATATATATATATATATGTGTGTGTGTGTGTGTGTGTGTGTGTGTGTGTGTGTGTGTGTGTACAACGGCTATATAGCCGTTGCCAAACGACTATATTTCCCCCTATAAATACCAAATCAACAAATCTCATTTTATTCATAACAAAACACTCTCCCTTCTCACTCCCTTCAATGTTTTTGAAAATAATATTAAGGATGATTCATCCGGCTCTTGTGTTTGCTGGAGTACTGATCGTGATACTGCACTACTTGATTTTTGCCTTCCATTAGAATAAATTGGTTCATATTTATTCTTGGATATTTTCGTTGTTTTACCGTGTATTTCATTTGTTTGATGATAAGGGTACGATTTGTCATGTTTATTGTACTCATTTCAGAAATAAAATTTTAATTAAACCATAGTAGGATTAAAATCATTACATTACCCTATCAATTTAATCGGTCCAATGAAATTATTGCTTATGAACTTCATATTCGACTTAATCACTAAAACATACACTCACGTTATATCACCCTAACAAAAGACTTTCATCCTCTTATACTTATAAGATCTCATAGATATTATACGGTCATTTTACCAAAGACGCCTTTCAACATCAACAAATCATTTATCAAAAAAAAATTTAATCACTGCGTCCTTTTTCAAACTTATCATCGCCGATTTTCTTTCCGGCTCCTGATTTCTCGGTAATTGATTAAAGTCCGCGTTTCCATCTTATCGATCAATGTGAACCTAGATTTTTGGTAGCACCTTTGCGGCTCATCATACAGCATTTCCAGACTTTACGGGATTTGCATGATCTATAAAAAAAAAAGCCAAACCGTTCTACCTTCTCACATCACCACAACACCTTCTTAAACTACATATCACTCACACACCCGCCGGAGAAACTCACCACTTAAACCCAATTTTCAAATGGCATACTTCCCAGTAGCACATGCTGAATCCTCAAGTGCAGCAGGAACTCATCCATTCCTTCGGTTTGCTGAGCTACCCACTCGTGAGAAGTATCAGAAACTCAAGAATCTTGAAGTTTTTACCATTAGCGGCATTGATTGGCATCGAATAGGAATGGTTAACCCCACTAGTTCACTGGCAAGACTACTACCACACAATACACCTTGGCGTCGTTTCTTCGACATCTTAGAGCCATCATATGATGAACTGGTATATGAATTCTTGTCCACCTTCTATTACAAATCTAATAGAGGTCTTACCGAAGAATCCATTCATTTTCGGCTTTGTGGACAACATTTTAACATGTCATTAACAGAATTCGCAGTTCGTCTGGGTATATATACCAATGAAGAAGTTACACAACCTGTTTTCACCAGGGCATTAACCATCTATACCTACGCGACAATGAAAAAGTATTGGCAACGCCATGCATCAAAGGCATGGTGCGGCAACAATAATTCTGTAAACTTCGAAGACTCTCGTTATCGGTATATGCACCTTGTTTTGGCCAACACTATCACGGGGCGCGAAATTAATCAACGAAGGGTTAGTACCTCCGAAGTCTTCTATCTATATAGTATTTTCGAGCGAATTCCTTGTAATATTGCCCACGAGCTTGCTGGGTATTTTTCTAGTCAACAAACACACCCCCTGAAAAGTCTCATGGGGGGTTCTTACATCACTAGAATAGCTAAATCATTGGGTGTATTAAGTGACCAGATTATCCAGGAACTATCTCCACCAAAGGCACCCGGGATTGTAAATTGTAACCTCATTAGGCGAACCCCGACTCAACCATCTCAGTCGGGGGAAGCTCCATTTGTCTTAAACAGTACCTCCACACCAAATCTACAACAATCATGGTTGCAATTTCCTCCATCGTCTTTTTATCGTTTTGATATGCAACCAGAGCTGCCTTGCATACAAGAACATATTCCAACTAACTTATCCCAACCATTAGCACCAAACCTCTTTCCAAGCACTATTGAACGAAGTAGAACAACTACCACCAACTGATATAGCAGACCCAAGTACGATGCCTCAAATGGATCTACATCCAGATCAAATGGTTGTTGAAATGGCTACGTTAAACAATCAGAACCAAGATTTGTCACGGCAAGTACAAGAACTGACTGAAAGAAATCAATGGTTGGAAAGCAAGCTAGCTGCTCGTATGCAACTGGATCCACTACCACAACTACCTGATAATTTTGAGCCTGAAATTGATCCATTACATGACGTGTTTCAAATATAATTTGTTCACATCATAAATTTTCATGATTGTTTTACATGCTTAAATTTGCCACGTTTCAATTAATACTATACACGCAATCATTAGTAGTCGTACTCACACTCATGCTCATACTCATAACAATACATTTTATACTTATGCTCGTATTTATATTCATACGTTTCCTGCTTATACTTATATTCATACGTTTCATGCTTATACATATACTCATACAACTCGTACGTTTTATGTCTATGCTCATACTTACGAGAACAATCATATTTATGCTCATACTTTCATTCATACTCGTGATTCATACAGTTATACCAATACGCGAGCGTAATCCGAGTGATTCGCTTACGTGGGTCCTATACATACTTAAGCATGGACTTGCTTACATACTTTATTCTTATACACATACACATTCTTAAAATTTGTATTATGTATACCCTAATTCATACATAACTAGTACAAGCTGTGCAGATCATGCGACGATTAATATAATCACGGGTGCACACGAGATTATAGTGATTGGCTCATGAGAACCATAGAGTGTACTACTAAGTATGATAAAACACAGAACGTAACATGACACCGAATACAACTTTAGACAACTCACAACGCATTATATCCGATTATTCACGACGAGACTTCATTTTAAATACACTGCGTTCATCTATCCAACACTTATGCTATTCTTATACTCATGATCGTTATTAGATCAATCGTTTACCCTTATACCTCAATTATACTCTGTTGTCTCAAACTCCAATGCCTCAATTTTAAACAATCCTCTTCTGTTTGCTAAAACCCTTTCAAGTCTTCCTTCTGAATAAATTTCGGGACGAAATTTCCTAAAGTAGGGGAGACTGTAACGCCTCGTATTTTCATATTTGTATTTTAACTTTTCGAGGCGTTAATCATAATGGTAATACATTTTTTTATCACATTGTTAAAGGGTAAACACAAGATTTTTTATAAGAAACCGAAAAACTATACAAAGAAAAAATTATTAGAAAAATTATTTTTCTAATAAATTTTTATACAAAAGAATTTTTAATAATTTTTAGAAATGGTTTTAGTATAGGTCCCTTTTATAAAAAGTGCTTGTTTTAATCCATAGTATTAAAAAAAACTGTTAGCGTGAATAGTACCCTGTAGGGTACTATTCACATCAGCAACTATATTTGAACGAAAATATGAGCATTTTTCTCATTTCCTGCCTAATTTTGCAGCCATTTGACCAATATAGATCACCACCTACCCCCTTCCATCTATAAATACACCTTCCCTAAGGCCTTAGACTCTTGCAAAACTCTCAAATCTCTCCTAAATCACTCTCAAATCTCTTGCAAAGTTGAAATTCGGGCAGATTCACCCTTGCATGCAAAAGTGAGGATAACTTGCTCAAAACTCAACCAAATTACTTGATTCTTTTTCCTACTTGTTTGTATAATCATGGGGTTTGATTCCTTCACTTCTCCTGGGAGAAATCAGACCTGGAATTGCCCCGAAAATATCCATAAACTTTCTGTTTTGCATGAAACTTTCTTAAACTCTTGTATACTTCAAACAAACTTGTGTTCTTATGCTTCTAGTGTATTGTATGATTAGTAAAGCCAAACCAAGGTTGTTTTACACTTAATAAGAGGGTCTAAACACTCTAAACTTTCTGTTTTAATCGAGTTATTAACTCACAAGTGGTGCCAAGTCTTGAATTTGGACATGGTGTGACTACTTAGTTAGCCTAGGCTAACTTGCATACAAGTCCACACATCACTTGATGTTTTGTTTTGTATAATTGTACCTTTAATTCATGAACATACTTATGAGGTTCCTAAGTGGAAGGTTTAACCTCCCGCCTCCTACACAATTTATATGGCACCAAGAGGTAACCAAGTGGAAGGTTTAACCTCCCGCCTCCTACGTGGCTAACTATATTATTATTATGTATATATTATTATTATGTATATATTATAATGTATATATTATAATTATGTATATATTATAAACCGAACCCTTGATAGTGATTATATAAATCTACTACCAAGTTAATAAGTTTCTCACTATGTGTGTAGTTCCTTGTCACGATTCTAATAGGTCTTGAGCCTATGAAATCATATATATAATCCTTAAGGATTACCATAGTGTCGAGACAAGTGCTAATACCATAGAGAATATTTTCCTAATACATACTTTGTCATTTTGTGAATCTAAGTCCGAATCTCGACTCTAAACATACTTGAACTTTAGCCTTTACACATTCAACCTTCTAAACTCGTCAACTTCCTCACATTGGATAATCGGAAAGTATATGCAATATTGTGAGTATACTCGATCCCTTTTTGCTTTTAAACACTTTTGGGATGAAACATGTATTCTATATTCAAACACGTGACACTTGAAACTTATTTGAAACATACTCTATCCATTTAAACATGAAACATGAAACTTGTGAACTTGGGATACTATTTTGTGCTATGTGAACGTTTAATCCCTGTGTGTAGTTCCGCCCTAACAATTAGTAGTACTATGCATATGCTATAGGAGTCGTGCACCTCCCCCATTTGTGCTCGAGGGGTATTGTTAGGAGGTATCATTTTAGCCTCCCGTTGAACTTTGGGATAGGCACTTTAACGCATTGGGAAACTTGGGCTATCACTTGGACTGCGTGAACTAGCATGGCTGAAACTATTTTATAATGTTTATATTGGATATGAGCTTTTATTCTATTATGCTATGTAATCAAACTCGTATACTCGCCAACTTTTTGTTGATTTTATTTTAATACATGCTGCAGGTTGATAGTCAAGATTACGAAGGAATCAAGTTAGGATGGACTAGATACACACCTTTAATCTATTTATCTTTTGATGTTATGTTGAAATTTGAACAATGTTGTTATTTTTATTTTAAATGTTGTATGACAATTTAGCACTTGCAATGAAATTTGAATTTAATTAAATATTGCCACATAGTGTTATGAAGTCTCGAGCAATCTATACACACTTCGTCTCATCCCGATGTTTCCTCCATCGGTTGGGGTGTGACAGATTGCTCTGATACCAATCAGTCACACCCCAACCGATGGCGGAAACATCGGGATGAGACGAACAAATTGCTCGAGACTTCATAACACTATATGACAATCTTTATTTAATTCAAATTCATTGCAATACTAAATTGTCATACAAGATTTAAAATAAGAAATAACAACATTGTCTCAAATAAAAACATAACATTAAAAGATAGATCGATTAAAGGTGTGTATCTAGTCCACCCTAAACTTGTTTCATCATTCATCCATACTTCAACTATCAACCTGCAACATGTATTAAAATAGAGTTTCAATGCAAAAGCAAAGGCGAGTATACAAGTTTGTTACATAGCATAAATATAATAAAAGTACTCATATCCAACATGAACATAATAAAATAGTTTCAGCCATGCTAGTTGACGCAGTCCAAGTGATAGCCCAAGTTTCCAATGCGTTAAAGTTACCTACCCCAAAGTTTCACGGGAGGTTAAAACGATACCTCCTAACAATACCCCTCGAGCACAAAATGGGGGAGGTGCACGACTCCTATAGCATATGCATAGTACTACTAATTGTTAGGCCGGAACTACACACAGGGATTAAACGTTCACATAGCACCAAATAGTATCAACAGTTCACAAGTTTCATGTTTCATGTTTAAATAGATAGAGTATGTTTCAAATAAGTTTCAAGTGTCAAGACAAGTGCTAATACCATAAGTGAATATTTTCTTAATACATACTTTGTCGCTCTTTGAATCTTAAGCTAAACCTTCCACTTAGGAACCTCATAAGTATGTTCATGAATTAAAGGTACAATTATACTAAACAAAACATCAAGTGATGTGTGGACTTGTATGTAAGTTAGCCTATGCTAACCAAGTAGTCACACCATCTTCAAGTTCAAGACTTGGCACCACTTGTGAGTTAACAACTCTATTAAAACAGAAAGTTTAGAGTGTTTAGACACTCTTATTAAGTGTAAAACAACTTTGGTTTGGCTTTACTAATCATACAATAGACTAGAAGCATAAGAACACAAGTTTGTTTGAAGTATGCAAGAGTTTAAGAAAGTTTCATGCAAAACAGAAAGTTTATGGACATTTTCGGGGCAATTCCAGGTCTGATTTCTCCCAGGAGAAGTCAAGGAATCAAACCCCATGATTATACAAACAAGTAGGAAAAAGAATCAAGTAATTTGGTTGAGTTTTGAGCAAGTTATGCTCACTTTTGCATGCAAGGGTGAATCTGCCCGAATTTCAACTTTACAAGAGATTTGAGAGTGATTTAGGAGAGATTTGAGAGTTGTGCAAGAGTATAAGGACTTAGGGAAGGTGTATTTATAGATGGAAGGGGGTAGATGGTGATCTAAATTGGTCAAATGGCTGCAAAATTAGGCAGGAAATGAGAAAAATGCTCATATTTTCGTTCAAATATAGTTGCTGATGTGAATAGTACCCTGCAGGGTACCCTGTAGGGTACTATTCACGCTAACAGTTTTTTTTTTTAATACTATGGATTAAAACAAGCACCTTTTATAAAAGGGACCTATACTAAAACCATTTCTAAAAATTATTAAAAAAATTTTGTATAAAAATTTATTAGAAACATAATTTTTTCTAATAATTTTTTCTTTGTATAGTTTTTCGGTTTCTTATAAAAAATCTTGTGTTTACCCTTTAACAATGTGATAAAAAAAATGTATTACCATTATGATTAACGCCTCGAAAAGTTAAAATACAAATATGAAAATACGAGGCGTTACAGTCTCCCCTACTTTAGGAAATTTCGTCCCGAAATTTATTCAGAAGGAAGACTTGAAAAGGGTTTTAGCAAACAGGAGAGGATTGTTTAAAATGAGGCATTGGAGTTTGAGACAACAGAGTATAATTGAGGTATAAGGGTAAACGATTGATCTAATAACGATCATGAGTATAAGAATAGCATAAGTGTTGGATAGATGAACGCAGTGTATTTAAAATGAAGTCTCGTCGTGAATAATCGGATATAATGCGTTGTGAGTTGTCTAAAGTTGTATTCGGTGTCATGTTACGTTCTGTGTTTTATCATACTTAGTAGTACACTCTATGGTTCTCATGAGCCAATCACTATAATCTCGTGTGCACCCGTGATTATATTAATCGTCGCATGATCTGCACAGCTTGTACTAGTTATGTATGAATTAGGGTATACATAATACAAATTTTAAGAATGTGTATGTGTATAAGAATAAAGTATGCAAGCAAGTCCATGCTTAAGTATGTATAGGACCCACGTAAGCGAATCACTCGGATTACGCTCGCGTATTGGTATAACTGTATGAATCACGAGTATGAATGAAAGTATGAGCATAAATATGATTGTTCTCGTAAGTATGAGCATAGACATAAAACGTACGAGTAGTATGAGTATATGTATAAGCATGAAACGTATGAATATAAGTATAAGCATGAAACGTATGAATATACATACGAGCATAGGTCTAAAATGTATTGTTATGAGTATGAGCATGAGGGTGAGTACGACTACTAATGATTGCGTGTATAGTATTAATTGAAATGTGGCAAATTTAAGCATGAAAAACAATCATGAAAATTTATGATGTGAACAAATTATATTTGAAACACGTCATGTAATGGATCAATTTTAGGCTCAAAATTATCAGGTAGTGGGGGTAGTGTATCCAATTGCATACGAGCAGCTAACAGGCTTTCTAACTGTTGATTTCTTTCCGTTAGTTCTTGTACTTGTCGTAGTAATTCTTGGTTCTGATTGTTTAACCTAGCCATTTCAACTACCATTTGATCTGGATGTAGATCCATTTGAGGCACCATACTTGGGCCTGCTACATCATTTGGTGGTAGTTGCTCTACTTCATTCATTAGTGCTAGGAAAGACTGTGGCCAAAGTGAATCCGGTTCTAACTGTTCTTGGAGCATCATGCTTTCATCAAACAATTCATCTTGCGTCATTGGAGCCTCCTCGAAGACTAAGGGTGAGAGGCCTTGTGAAACGTTTGATGCTAATGGTTGGAATATGTTAGTAGTAATGGGTTCCTGGGTGTATGACAGCTGTGATAGCATGTCATAACGGTAAAAAGATGGTGGAGGAAATTGCAACCATGATTGTTGTAGATTTTGTGTGGGGGTACTGTTTAAGATAAATGGAGCTTTCTCCGACTGAGATAGTTGAGTCGGTGCATGGCCAAGAGTAGGGGTTAGCTTAATATTGTTACAATTCACAATCCCAGGTGCCTTTGACGGAGATAAACCTTGGATAACCTGGTCACTTAAGGAACCTAAGGATTTTGCTATTCTTGTGACATAAGACCCTCCCATGAGACTTTTCAGGGAACCGGATTGTTGACTAGAAAAATAAGCAGCAAGTTCGCGGGCAATATTGCAAGGAACTTGCTCAAAAATACTGTACAGATAGAAGACTTCGGTTGAACGAACCGTTTGTTGATAAATCTGGCGCCCCGTGATAGTGTTGGCTAAAACGTGGTGCATATACCGATAACGAGGGTCTTCGAAGTTCATAAAATGATTGTAGCTGCACCATGTTTTTGATGTATGGGGTTGCCAATATTTTCTCATTCCCATATAGGAGAAGGAGGTTAATGCCCTCGTAAAAATGGGCTGATTAACTTCCTCATTGGTATAAATACCCAGACGAACTGCGAATTCTGATAATGACATGTTATGAGGTTGTCCACAAAGCCGAAAATGAATGGATACTTCGGTAAGGTTTTTATTAGGTTGGTAATAGAAAGTGGACAAGAATTCGTAAACCAGTTCATCATATGATGGCTCTAAGATGTCGAAGAAACGGCGCCATGGTGTATTGTGTGGTAGTAGTCTTGCCAGTGAACCAGTGGGGTCAACCATTCCTATTTGATGCCAATCAATGCCGCTAATGGTAAAAACTTCAAGATTCTTGAGTTTCTGATACTTCTCACTAGTGGGTAGATCAGCAAACCGGAGGAATGGGTGAGTTCCTGCTGCACTTGAGGATTCAGCATGTGCTACTAGGAAGTATGCCATTTGAATAATGGGTTTAAGTGGTGAGTTTCTCCGGCGAGTGTGTGAGTGATATGTAGTTTAAGAAGGTGTTGTAGTGATGTGAGAAGGTAGAACGGTTTGGTTTTTTTTATAGATCATGCAAATCCCGTAAAGTCTGGAAATGCTGTATGATGAGCCGCAAAGGTGCTACCCAAAAATCTAGGTTCACATTGATCGATAAGATGGAAACACGGACTTTAATCAATTACCGAGAAATCAGGAGCCGGAAAGAAAATCGGCGACGATAAGTTTGAAAAAGGACACAGTGATTGAGAAAAAAAAAATATTTTAACAAATGATTTGTTGATGTTGAAAAGCGTCTTTGGTAAAATGATCGTATAATATCTATAAGATCTTATAAGTATAAGAGAATGAAAGTCTTTAGTATGGGGATATAACGTGGGTGTGTGTTTTAGTGATTAAGTAGACTATGAAGTTTATGGGCAAGAGAATCATTTGACCGATTAAATTGATAGGTAGCATCTCGTAAGGTTTTTGAAATTTGAGTATTAAAACGTTTTAAGACATGATTAAGAATTTCGTGCATATGAGCTGAGTGATCATAGGTTGCAGGGTAGGAAGTATGCTTGGTGAAACAATGTACTTTGTATATGTACACGTATGTATTTTGAATAATGATAAATAATTTAGGTATAAAACATAATCGAGTTTGTATAATAAGATATTTGGAAGAACGTTTTGGTAACGATCACCTAGGTAAGGGCATCACCCCTAACTCGTTGGTGAGGTCATTTTTAAGAAAGGGGAGTAGAGTTAATCGTCAAGGTAAGGAAATCACTCCTATCTCGATGATAGGTCCTCACTCGTCGTTACAAGGAATACGAATTTAAACTACAAGAAATCATGTATATGTATAAATTTATGGAAAGGTTCAATATGATGTGTGTGTGAGAAGGAAGAAAAAAAATATATCGAAAGTAGATTCGAATTTGAAAGATTGCGTCGTATAAAATAAGTAGTAGAGCACATGCTTGATTAAAATTTAGGATGGTTCCAAAACGGAACTTTGACTAACCAGAGTGGTCGAAAAGTCTTTCGAGTTTGAGGAGCATGCTTTGGCCTAATAGGTGAAATACTCTTGCCGACAAGTCGGTTAACGGTATTTACCCTTCCAGTTACTACATGTCCCCAAATCAATTGAAATTTCGAGACTTGGCGGGATTAATGAAAATCAAGGAGTGGAACTAGTCGACAAGTGCGGGTTTCACCCCTAAGTTGGCTATTTCGTATCCTGAGTGTGGTTGGAACTCGTCGGGTCAAATTTAATTTCGACACGTTGACGAGGGTCCACTAGAATTTGAAATGGAAATTACCATTAAGTTGTGGATTTCACTCCTAGCTTAATGGTGCAATTTCGTGTAAAAATAGTTTAAGGTAGAATGAGAGTCGTTTACCAAATTGTGGGTTTCACGCCTATTTTGGTAAACTCGTCTCGTTTGTATAATATGGGTGTTGTCGAATTTAGAATAATCGAGTACAATGTATGAAGAAAAGCGTATGTTGAAGATTAAACAAACAAGTAACGCCTCGTATTTTCATATTTGTATTTTAACTTTTCGAGGCGTTAATCATATTGGTAATACATTTTTTTATCACATTGTTAATAGGTAAACACAAGATTTTTATAAGAAACCGAAAAACTATACAAAGAAAAATTATTAGAAAAATTATTTTTCTAATAAATTTTTATACAAAAGAATTTTTATTTATTTTTATACGATGCAATATTTCAACTAAGAATTTACTTTTGGTATTTTCTCCTCACACACACAACATATTAAACAAATTGGTGATGACAACCTAGCCTACACCACCCGCTTTAAGCAGCTGAGTTTCATAGTACCACACCCGGTGTCAACCACTGATCGCATGATCCGAAAGTATATCCATGGGTTACCTTCGGGCATGCGTGACACTATCGAAGCAGCCAAACTTGACAACATCGAGGCTGTCTATCGTCTCGCAGCTAGCCTAAACAACAATCGGGTTCGCGATAAACAAATTGCAACCCCTACCAGCTCCTCTAAGCCAGCCAACCAAATCACCCAACAATCAAGTAGTGACGTGGGTAAGAAACGCAAGTTTCAAAACCCTGGCTGCAACGCGATTGTACCTGATGCTAACCCAAACCCTACACCAGAGAACACAAGAAAACCATACACCGGGGTTCATCCTCAGTGTACCACCTGCCGTTATCATCACCTTGCCGACGTAAAATGTCGCCATTGCACTGCGTGCAACCGCTTTGGTCATAATACTGCATATTGTCCGCAAGCTCCCCAAAACCTTAACACAGCAAGCAATGTTAGGGCCTGTTTCAAGTGTGGGGATACTACGCACCTTCGTCCTCAATGCCCTCAACTGAACCAAGGACAACAACAACAAGCTCCTTGAGGACGAACCTTCAATATTAACGCTCCGCATTTTCGTACTTTCTTATTTTAGCGTGTCAAGTTGTACTTCCCGTTTTTAGACGCTTGTACTCTCATTGTAGTCTATTTCGTTTCAATTTGTAATCCGAGACTATTGATCATAATGAAAACGAAGTTACTTTAATCATGAATGTGTACTCATGTTAGACTTGGGTGCAATTGAAATCAAAGTACGCATTTTTGAACGATATATTATCCAAGGATTCTTGATTCGTTATTTACCGACACTTGATACTCGTTAAACAAATTAAAACTCTTAAAATGATGATAGACGAATCATAATCCTTGAAACTCGAAAGTTCGCGAAATGGTTAATCGTTGAGAGATTTTTATCCTAAATTTAATTCGCTATAAATATGGATGTTTAATTATTTATTGGTTAATTAATTAAGTTAATTAATTTTAAAATTTAAAAGTTTTATTATTTTTATAATATATATATATATATATATATATATATATATATATATAGTTAGTCTTGTTAATTTAGTTTGTTAAGTTTCATTCTTAGTATAAGATAATTAAACTAGTAGCCAAGTTGGTTTGATTAGTAAAGTTAATGAAATACAAGGACCATATTGAAAATTTTAAAGTCTAAAGTATAAAAAAAAAAAAAAACTTTCCTTCAACAATTTCTTTATGATCAAATCTCATCTTTCTTTTGAGTCTTTAGAAGTTTTCCTCTTAGATTTCGAGGACGAAATCTCCTAAAGTAGGGGAGACTGTAACGCCTCGTATTTTCATATTTGTATTTTACTTTTCGAGGCGTTAATCATAATGGTAATATTTTTTTTATCACATTGTTAATGGATAAACACAAGATTTTTATAAGAAACCGAAAAACTATACAAAGATATTTTTCTAATAATTTTTAGCGTAAAACTTTACAAAAGGATTTTTAATAATATTTAGAAATTGTTTTAGCATAGGTCCCTTTTATAAAAAGTGCTTGTTTTAATCCATAGTATTAAAAAAAACGGATGAATAGTGTGAACAGTGCCCTGCAGGCACTATTCATTCAACAACTTCTCAGAACGAATTTTTGGAGAGTTTTCTCACTTGTTGACCAACTTGCAGCCATTCTTAATCATTTCAAGCTCTCACCTACCACCTACACTATATATACAACCTCTCTAGCCCTCATTTCACTTGCCAAACACTTCTAAATCATCAAAATCCTCTCTAAAATTCTGCATTTTCTAAAACAAGTGCAGAATTTTCTTAATATACAAGTGAGTTCATACTCACTTTTCTTCATCATTTCTTCATCAAATCTTCTGCTACAAAACTTGGATCTTCTCTAGGATTGTTTCCAATAGATTATCTTGTTAATCTAAGGTACAACAACATCATTTCATGATCCAAACTCTCTACTTTTGATGATTAATATTATACTTTATTTTTTTATTCATACTAACTTGCATGAAACTTATATCCTCCATACTTCTAATCAAAACCATGTTCAAGACACTTATGTATGATTAATTCTCATGAGTTTAGAGGTGTGAAAACCCTCTTAACTTTCTGTTATTAATGACTAACATAACTACAAATATTAAAACCACCCAAATCTATCATAGTTCTTGTGGTGGCAAGTGTCTTGGTTAAACCAACCGAGTCTACCATAATTCTTGTGATAAGATTTGTGTTTTGGTTAAGCTAACTTAATTACCAACTCTATTATTATGTTGTTATTTTCCTTTCAATCCGATCATGCTTGTATTGATAAGAGATGAGTAATTTATACCGTCCGATCATACTTGTATTGATATGTGATACAATCCGATCATACCTATGGTGATAGGTGATGGTTAATCATACCGTCCGATCATCTTTGTATTGATATGTGATTTTGGACATAACATAACAACCTAACTCTTGGACTTAACTTGCAAAGGACTTAGCTTATAAACTATATATATATATATATATATATATATATATATATATATATATATATATATATATATATCCTCATACGTAATATATGCTATGAACATCTACCTATATACTTTGCATCTTAAATTTCAATCCGAATCCATCTTAAACAATCCAATTCTCACACCTCCGTTTACCCCATATAGGGTGACCACGGTGTTCCAACTTTCAATTCTCCAACTCTTCCCGGGATTACCAAAGGAACAACTTTGAGAAACCGTGAGTATACTCGATCCCATTTTCATTTTTAACACTTTTGGGTGCAACATGTGTTCTATACAAAAACACGCAATGCTTGAAACTTGTTATATGCACACTCTATCCATTTTTAAACATGACACAATTTGATGCTTGTTAATCTTGTATGTTAGGTAAACTTTTCGTGTCTATATGCTCATTAACCTTGTTAAACTTATTAAACTTCTGAGACTTCTGAGACTTATTAGACTTCTTATACTTATTAAATTCCTATGCTATAGGAGTACGCTCCGCCCTTGAGTGAGTCTTGGGGTGTTTGCGTTGGAAACTTGGGTTTGACATATAGTGACACTGTTTCAGCATATTAATAACTTGTATTATGTTGTTCATGTTGGATACGAGTACTTAAACTTTTTATTCTATTTTATGCTATGTATCAAACTTGTATACTCGCCAACTTTTTGTTGATTTTATTTTAATACATGTTGCAGGTTGATAGACAAGATGATGAAGAAGCAAGTTAGGGTGGACTAGAAACTCACCTAGAAAATATACTATGTTTGAAATTTGAAATATTGTTTTGATCATGTTTGAACAATGTATGACATTTTAGCATTTATGAAATTGAATTTAAATTATATTGTCACAATAGTGTTATGATGCTTTTGAGCGATTTGTTCGTCTCATCCCGATGTTTCCGCCATCGGTTGGGGTGTGACAGATTGATACCAATCTGTCACACCCCAACCGATGGCGGAAATATCGGGATGAGATGAAGTGTGTATAGATTGCTCGAGACTTCATAACACTATGTGACAATATTTAATTAAATTCAAATTTCATTGCAAGTGCTAAATTGTCATACAACATTTAAAATAGAAATAACAACATTGTTCAAATTTCAACATAACATCAAAAGATAAATAGATTAAAGGTGTGTATCTAGTCCATCCTAACTTGATTCCTTCATAATCTTGACTATAAACCTGCAGCATGTATTAAAATAAAATCAACAAAAAGTTGGCGAGTATACAAGTTTGATACATAATATAACATAGAATAAAATTACTCATATCCCAACATGATTCATAATATGTGACTTCTAGTATGCAATTTTGGCGTACACTATGATCAAACCCAAGTATAAACGCATAAAATTCCCAAGAGTTTAACGGGATGATAATGATAACTTAACAATACCCAAAAGAATAGCGGGCGGGGCGTAAATCCTATAGCATATGCATAGTACCATAATTGTTAAGATAGGCTAGCAAAGTTAATGATCATATACGTTCCAATCGTTCATAGAGCATATTAGAATAACAGGTAATCACATGTAGTTTCATGTAAGTATGGATAGAGTATGTTTAAATGAGTTTAAGAGTCATTTGTATAATATACATGTTGCATCCCAAAATGGTAAAAGGTAAAAAGGGATCGAGTATACTCACAATATTGCATATACTTTCCGATTATCCAATGGGACGAAGTTGATGAGATTAGAAGGTTGAATGTGTAAGGGTTAAACTTCGAGTATGTTTGGAGTCGAGATTCGGGCTTAGATTCAATGAATAAAAAATATGTATTTGGAAAATATTCTCTATGGTATTAGCACTTGTCTTGACACTATGGTAATCCTTAAGGATTATATATGATTTCATAGGTTCAAGACCTATTAGAATCGTGACAAGGAACTACACACATAGTGAGAACTTATTAACTTGGTAGTAGATTTATATAATCACTATCAAGGGTTCGGTTTATAATATATACATAATTATAATATATACATAATAATAATATAGTTAGTCACGTAGGAGGCGGGAGGTTAAACCTTCCACTTGGTTACCTCTTGGTGTCTTATGAGTTATGTAGGAGGCGGGAGGTTAAACCTTCCACTTGGTTACCTCGTTTGTTATGTTAATATATAGGTTATGTAAGAGGCGGGAGGCTGAACCTTCCACTTAGGAACCTCATAAGTATGTTCATGAATTAAAGGTACAATTATACTAAACAAAACATCAAGTGATGTGTGGACTTGTATGTAAGTTTGCCTATGCTAACCAAGTAGTCACACCATCTTCAAGTTCAAGACTTGGCACCACTTGTGAGTTAACAACTCTATTAAAACAGAAAGTTTAGAGTGTTTAGACACTCTTATTAAGTGTAAAACAACTTTGGTTTGACTTTACTAATCATACAATAGACTTGAAGCATAAGAACACAAGTTTGTTTGAAGTATGCAAGAGTTTAAGAAAGTTTCATGCAAAACAGAAAGTTTATGGACATTTTCGGGGCAATTCCAGGTCTGATTTCTCCCAGGAGAAGTCAAGGAATCAAACCCCATGATTATACAAACAAGTAGGAAAAAGAATCAAGTAATTTGGTTGAGTTTTGAGCAAGTTATGCTCACTTTTGCATGCAAGGGTGAATCTGCCCGAATTTCAACTTTACAAGAGATTTGAGAGTGATTTAGGAGAGATTTGAGAGTTGTGCAAGAGTCTAAGGCCTTAGGGAAGGTGTATTTATAGATGGAAGGGGGTAGGTGGTGATCTAAATTGGTCAAATGGCTGCAAAATTAGGCAGGAAATGAGAAAAATGCTCATATTTTCGTTCAAATATAGTTGCTGATGTGAATAGTACCCTGCAGGGTACTATTCACGCTAACAGTTTTTTTTTTTAATACTATGGATTAAAACAAGCACCTTTTATAAAAGGGACCTATACTAAAACCATTTCTAAAAATTATTAAAAAAATTTTGTATAAAAATTTATTAGAAACATAATTTTTTTCTAATAATTTTTTCTTTGTATAGTTTTTCGGTTTCTTATAAAAAAATCTTGTGTTTACCCTTTAACAATGTGATAAAAAAAATGTATTACCATTATGATTAACGCCTCAAAAAGTTAAAATACAAATATGAAAATACGAGGCGTTACAGTCTCCCCTACTTTAGGAAATTTCGTCCCGAAATTTATTCAGAAGGAAGACTTGAAAAGGGTTTTAGCAAACAGAAGAGGATTGTTTAAAATGAGGCATTGGAGTTTGAGACAACAGAGTATAATTGAGGTATAAGGGTAAACGATTGATCTAATAACGATCATGAGTATAAGAATAGCATAAGTGTTGGATAGATGAACGCAGTGTATTTAAAATGAAGTCTCGTCGTGAATAATCGGATATAATGCGTTGTGAGTTGTCTAAAGTTGTATTCGGTGTCAAACGTTTCACAAGGCCTCTCACCCTTAGTCTTCGAGGAGGCTCCAATGACGCAAGATGAATTGTTTGATGAAAGCATGATGCTCCAAGAACAGTTAGAACCGGATTCACTTTTGCCACAGTCTTTCCTAGCACTAATGAATGAAGTAGAGCAACTACCACCAACTGATGTAGCAGGCCCAAGTATGGTGCCTCAAATGGATCTACATCCAGATCAAATGGTAGTTGAAATGGCTAGGTTAAACAATCAGAACCAGGATTTGTTACGGCAAGTGCAAAGGCTGACAGAACAGAATCAATGGTTGGAAAGCATGCTAGATGCCCGTATGCAACTAGATCCACTACCTCCAATACTTGATAGTTTTGAGCCTGAAATTGATCCATTACATGACATGTTTCAAATGTAATTTGTTCACATCATAATTTTTCATAACATGCTTAAATTTGCCATGTTTCAATTAATACTATACACACAATCATTAGTATTCGTACTCATGCTCATACTCACAACAATACATTTTATACTTATGCTCGTATTTATATTTGTATTCATACGTTTCATGCTTATACTTATATTCATACGTTTCATGCTTATACTTATACTCGTACTACTCATACGTTTTATGTGTATAATCATACTTACGTACATACTCATACT
Source organism: Helianthus tuberosus (assembly GCA_030545235.1). Lineage (NCBI taxonomy): Eukaryota > Viridiplantae > Streptophyta > Magnoliopsida > Asterales > Asteraceae > Helianthus > Helianthus tuberosus. The sequence continues at coordinate 55,030,190 of CM060354.1, read as the reverse complement.
TAAACTTATACTTATGATCATACTTTCATTCATACTCATGATTCATACATTTGTACCAATACGCGAGCGTAATCCGAGTGATTCGCTTACGTGGGTCCTATACTTGCTTAAGCATGGACTTGCTTACATACTACATTCTTACACATACACATTCTTAATTTTTATTATTTATACCCTAATTCATACATAACTAGTACAAGCTGTGCAGATCATGCGACGATCAATATAATCACGGGTGCACACGGGATTATAGTGATTGGCTCATGAGAACCATAGAGTGTACTATTAAGTATGATAAAACACAGAACGTAACATGACACTGAATACAACTTTAGACAACTCACAACGCATTATATCCGATTATTCACGACGAGACTTCATTTTAAATACACTGCGTTCATCTATCCAACACTTATGCTATTCTTATACTCATGATCGTTATTAGATCAATAGTTTACCCTTATACCTCAATTATACTCTGTTGTCTCAAACTCCAATGCCTCAATTTTAAACAATCCTCTTCTGTTTGCTAAAACCCTTTCAAGTCTTCCTTCTGAATAAATTTCGGGACGAAATTTCCTAAAGTAGGGGAGACTGTAACGCCTCGTATTTTCATATTTGTATTTTAACATTTCGAGGCGTTAATCATAATGGTAATACATTTTTTTTATCACATTGTTAAAGGGTAAACACAAGATTTTTTATAAGAAACCGAAAAACTATACAAAGAAAAAATCATTAGAAAAATTATTTTTCTAATAAATTTTTATACAAAAGAATTTTTAATAATTTTTAGAAATGGTTTTAGTATAGGTCCCTTTTATAAAAAGTGCTTGTTTTAATCCAAAGTATTAAAAAAAAACTGTTAGCGTGAATAGTACCCTGCAGGGTACTATTCACATCAGCAACTATATTTGAACGAAAATATGAGCATTTTTCTCATTTCCTGCCTAATTTTGCAGCCATTTGACCAATTTAGATCACCACCTACCCCCTTCCATCTATAAATACACCTTCCCTAACGCCTTAGACTCTTGCACAACTCTCAAATCTCTCCTAAATCACTCTCAAATCTCTTGCAAAGTTGAAATTCGGGCAGATTCACCCTTGCATGCAAAAGTGAGCATAACTTGCTCAAAACTCAACCAAATTACTTGATTCTTTTTCCTACTTGTTTGTATAATCATGGGGTTTGATTCCTTGACTTCTCCTGGGAGAAATCAGACCTGGAATTGCCCCGAAATTGTCCATAAACTTTCTGTTTTGTTTTGAACATTCTTAAACTCTTGTATACTTCAAACAAACTTGTGTTCTTATGCTTCTAGTCTATTGTATGATTAGTAAAGCCAAACCAAGGTTGTTTTACACTTAATAAGAGTGTCTAAAACACTCTAAACTTTCTGTTTTAATTGAGTTATTAACTCACAAGTGGTGCCAAGTCTTGAACTTGAAGATGGTGTGACTACTTGGTTAGCATAGGCTAACTTACATACAAGTCCACACATCACTTGATGTTTTGTTTAGTATAATTGTACCTTTAATTCTTGAACATACTTATGAGGTTCCTAAGTGGAAGGTTCAACCTCCCGCCTCTTACATAACCTATATATTAACATAACAAACGAGGTAACCAAGTGGAAGGTTTAACCTCCCGCCTCCTACATAACTCATAAGACACCAAGAGGTAACCAAGTGGAAGGTTTAACCTCCCGCCTCCTACGTGACTAACTATATTATTATTATGTATATATTATAATTATGTATATATTATTATTATGTATATATTATAATTATGTATATATTATCATTATGTATATATTATAAACCGAACCCTTGATAGTAATTATATAAATCTACTACCAAGTTAATAAGTTTCTCACTATGTGTGTAGTTCCTTGTCACGATTCTAATAGGTCTTGAACCTATGAAATCACATATAATCCTTAAGGATTACCACAGTGTCAAGACAAGTGCTAATACCATAGTGAATATTTTCCTAATACATACTTTGTCATTCTTTGAATCTAAGCCCGAATCTCGACTCTAAACATACTTGGACTTTAGCCTCTACATATTCAACCTTCTAAACTCGTCAACTTCCTCACATTGGATAATCGGAAAGTATATGCAATATTGTGAGTATACTCGATCCCTTTTTGCTTTAAACACTTTTGGGATGCAACATGTATTCTATATCAAGACACTGGACACTTGAAACTTATTTGAAACATACTCTATCCATTTAAACATGGAACATGAAACTTGTGAACTGTTGATACTATTTGGTGCTAATGTGAACGTTTAATCCCTGTGAGTAGTTCAGCCCTAACATTGTAGTACTATGCATATGCTATAGGAGTAATGCACCTCCCCCATTTTGTGCTCGAGGTGTATTGTTAGTGGTATCATTTTAACCTCCCGTGAAACTTTGGGGTAGGCACTTTCAAGCATTCTGGGACTATCATTTGGATTGCGTCAACTAGCATGACTGAATCTATTTTTATTATGTTCATGTTGGATATGAGTCTTTTTATTCTATGTTATACTATGTATCAAACTTGTATACTCGCCAACTTTTTGTTGATTTTATTTTAATACATGTTGCAGGTTGATAGTCAAGATTATGAAGAAATCAAGTTAGGATGGGCTAGATACACACCTTTAATCTATTTATTTATTTGATGTTATGTTGAAAATTGAACAATGTTGTTATTTCTAGTTTAAATGTTGTATGACAATTTAGCACTTGCAATGAAATTTGAATTTAAATAAATTTTGTCACATAGTGCTATGAAGTCTCGAGCAATCTATACACACTTCGTCTCATCCCGATGTTTTCGCCATCGGTTGGGGTGTGACAACAACCTCTCACCATCACCACTCACCAGCCACCACCACCTCTCCCCACCACCACTCACCGGCCACCACCACCGCCAGCCACCACCACCACCACTCACCATCACCTCTCGCCACCACCGCCGGCCACCACCACCGGCCACAACCACTACTCACCACCACCACCGGCCACCACTCACCGGCCACCACTCACCGGCCACCGCCACTACTCACAACCACCACCACCACTCACCGGCCACCATCACCTCTCACCACCACCACCACTCACCAGCCACCACCACTGGCCACCACCACTACTCACCACACCACCACTCACCGGCCACCACCATCTCTCACCATCACCTCTCACCAGCACCACCAGCACCACCACCGCCACCACCTCTCACCAGCACCACCACCACCACCAATCACTAGCCACCACCACTACTCACCACCACCACCACCGGCCACCACCACCACTCACCACCACCACTCACCGGCCACCACCACCACTCACCACCACCTCTCACCACCACCACCACTCACCGTCCATGATTAAGCGGGTCAATAACGTAGTGTTATTATAAAACTCTAGGGAAAAACGTCCTATAAAACTTATGTTTTACGACTCAAATATCAAGTGTCCTATTACAATGTATTATAATAACACCATAATGATTAAGCGTCCTATAAAGGTTAAAGTTATAAGACCCTAGTGTCAAGTGTCCTATTAAGTTATGTTATAATATAACTCTAGCGAACAATCGTCCTATAAAACTGATGTTTTATGACTCAAATATCAGGTGTCCTATTACAGTGTATTATAATAACACCATAATGATTAAGTGTCCTATAAAGGTTAAATATATAAGACCCAAGTGTCAAGTGCCTTTTTAAGTTATACTATAATAAAACTCTAGCAAATAAGCGTCCTATCAAACTAATGTTTTATGACTCAAATATCAAGTGTCCTATTACGGTGTATTATAATAACACCACAATGATTAAGCGTCCTATAAAGTTTAAAGTTATAAGACCCAAGTGTCAAGTGTCCTATTAAGTTAAGTTCTAATATGACTTCGACTAGAAAGGGTCATATAACACTGAACATTTATGACTTAACTACAACGTGTCCTATTAAGTTATGTTATAATAGGACCCCAAATGATCAAGTGTCCTAATACAGTACCACATAATGGGACACTAACAATTAAATGTCTTATAAAGTACTTTATTAGGATCTACATTTTAAGTGTCCTATTAAATTATATGATAATAGGACCCCAAAAAATCATCCATCGTGTTAAATAGTTTTTTTGGACAGCGGTTTAATAGAGTATATTATAAAAGGACCCCAAAAGTTCATTAGTCATATTAAATAGTTTTTAGGACCCTCTTTTACAAGCGTCTCGCAGAAAATGTCCTAAAAAGCCATTTTTGTTGTAGTGTGTGAATTTCAAATTGACGGTTATTGTTTCTTAATTAAATTTAAAATAAAATATAGAAAAGTCATTATGAAACTTGCTTTGAAATCAAGTCAGTAATTTTGAAATATTGAAATTCTTAATATACAAAATGGTAATTTAAAATTGACGTTCTTTCTCTTTTTTTGCCTACTTTGCATATCATTTCTAATATTTTATTACTTTAATAAAGCAGCATATAAAGATATACACTCCCTACATTTGAAATTACATTTGCCACTGCATTCAGTTAAAATTTTTATTGGATAATCGGTAAGCTTGAATTTCAACCTTGATATTTTTTTAAGAACATCCATGCTTATTGTATTATCATATTACGTTTAGCAATACTTATATTTTGCTTATTCTTTTTTTTATGTACAGTCTTCAAATGGAGGTTGCAAAGGTTAGCATGCTTAACGATCTTAATACATTCTCAAACAACTATTCGATTAGAGTGCAGATTGTTAGCATTTCGAAGAAGATGATGAATGATAACAAAAATGAAATATATCGTCTTGATATGATCTTCATGGATGAGATGGTACCGTATATAGTTGTGTTATAATTTTTTTGGACATATGAATATCCAAATGAATATAACACCTTTTTTATTTAATCGGATGTTTCATATTCTTAGGGAACTATGATACAAGCCAGCTGTTTGCATAAGATGCTAGGAAAATTCAAACACTTTCTTCAGTTGGATGAATGTCTTCTTATCACCAAACCTTCTCTTGCTACTAATAAGTCCTCTGCTAAGTATACCAAGAGAAATGACAAAATATCACTTTATTTCTATACTTCTGTTGAGAAATGCTTTGACTGGTCTGGACCGGACCGAAATACCGTTTTAATTTTGTTAACCTCAAGGATGTTGTTAAAAATAAATTTGAAGTTAATACAGTTATTGGTATGTAAATCACTACATGATATATATCTATTGTTTTGTCTTATTGTTTTTTTTATTCTTATCACTTCTTAATGCTGTTTTCTTTTCACAATATATTTTTGTTTATAGATTGGATTGGTTATGTGGATGTATGTTTCAATCTAGAGGATACGTCAAAGAAGGATGGGAGCAAGGGCAAGAGACTTAATCTTAGACTTGAAGACCTTGAGTGCGTTCTTTTTATTAAGTTGTTGCATTTTGACGTTTAAACCATTATAAGGTTGCTTGATGTTATTATGTTTTATGTTAATATTTTAGAGGCCAAAAGTGTCCTGTTACTTTGTGGGATGGTTTTGCTATTGACATGTTTGCTTACATGAATGATAAGAAACGAGAGAAATATGTTGTTATCCTTTGTCATTTTGGTATGGTCAACCTTTACAAAGGTACAATTTAAACTTAATTAGTTTTATTTTTTTATTGTTATAGATTTATCTTTAGATTTACTTATATGTTTTAAATTTGACACTATTTATATTGATCTACATTTGGTTTTAATTTTAAATTCAGGCAAGCGTGGCGTTGCAAATGGCTTTGAGCTAAGCAGACTTTTTATTGACACTGACATTAAAGAGATATCCTCTTTTAGGAAGAGGTATAGTTAGTATGCATATAAACATTGAACAGTATTATTTTGTACCTACATTTATTTTTTACGTTTTAATTTGATCACATGAATCTGTTTAGATATGTAGAGAAAATTTCTGCTTCATCTTCATCAAATGATCATGTGTTAAATTATAGTTCTTTAAGTCATTGTTCCATTTTCTTGAATTCTATCTAATTTTTTAAAGAACTTCAATAACAAATAGTGGTTTGAACATCTGTTTGCCTTTTGGTCAATAGTTAATGGAAACCTATGTTAGGTTCAATAATGTTTTGAAGAGGAAAATTGTGTTAGAAGACAGTAGATCTTAACAAGTTAAACATCTGTTAAGGCTTAAACAGATGTTTGCCCTTTAACAGATGTTTGGCCTTTTATATCAAATGTCTGGACTTAAACAGTTGTTTGACCTTAAACACATGTTTGAACCTTAAACAGATGTTTTGCCTTAAACAGATGTTCTTCTTCTATATCAGATATTTGGACTTAAACAGATATTTGACCTCAAACAGATGTTTCGCCATAAACAGATGTTTGGTCTTAAACCAAACATTTGTTTAAGCTCAACATCTGTTTGACTATTTGTCAATATCTTATTGACTTTTGGTTAACATCTGTTTCAAATTTGGTCAACATCTTATTTTGTAAAAGAGGTACAAAAACAAAGATTTTTTCAAAATCTCAAATCACCCTATCATGTAAGTGCATTGATGTAAAAGTGGAAATGATGTTATTCATATGGTCCTGTTGTGCTTTTGTTTGTCCTCTAATATGAGTTCATGATATAATGCGGTGATTTCAAGACATTTTTGTTGAATCGAATGAGATGGTTGATGTAATGCGGTCGTATTAATAACAAATAGTAATTAATTAATCTAAATAACTTTCCCGAGCCCGGGAAGCAATCCCGGGTAAAAACCTAGTCTATACTATCTATTAAAGGAGCTTAGAAGCTGATGTAATTTTGCCTACGTGTCATCTTATTAGCTATGCCACATAGTCCAAGGTGATGTCATAATTCGGATATATAAATAAATCTATAAATCTAAATAATATAATATATAATACATAATTCAAACTATAGTTTCAAAATATGGCTCCATTTCAAAAGTTCAAAATTCAAACTATAATTTCAAAATGTGGCTCCAGTTTCAAAACTTCAAAATTCAAAACATAATATCAATACCCCTCTCTCTCTCTTAAAACATACTATTAATCATTTTGAAATTTACTCACAGAGAGATGGAGAAAATACAGAAAAAGAAGAGAACCTTCAATCCTCTTATCTCCGCTATTAGGTGCGATAATCATGATTTCATCGCTATAAAGTTCTACACGCTTCTGTAAATTAGGGTTTTCTGATCCCTCAATCTGTTCAACGATCACCAAATTTCTCAAATCAAATCTCTAATCTTACATCTACGAAGCTTATAAGGTACGTTTGTTGATTTCAATTCACAGATTCACTTCAATTTACATGTTAAATCTTCTATTGATCCACCTAAATCGATTTATGTTGTTCTGTTAGTCGATTTATGTCAGTTTTCTGTTTTAATTTGTGTTAACTTTGATTTTTTTTTCATGACAACCTAAATCCTAAATCGATCTCAACACATCTAAGATCAGAATTTGGTAGGATTAAAGTTTTCATCTTGGGGGTGTTTAGGATGATGATGCCGGCTACATGCCATAATCTTGAATATGGTAGGATTAAGTTTGCTGATTTTGGTGCTTGTGGGTGTTCTTTTAGTGCTTCATTCGACCGGTTGATATGTTGCAGGGGTGATGAGAAAGTTGCAAAGTGTAGAGTGTTTTCTACTGAAGCTCCTGAGACTTTGCTCAATGGTAGTTTTAAATTTAAATTATTTCATGTTCATTTACAATTTAATTTCTGTACAATTCAGTTTATTGAGTAAAATTTTTGTTTTGTGAATAGGGGATGCAACGGGGCCTCCACCGGTGTTAAGTGTGAAGAAAGAATCGAAAGCTGATTTGTTCGAAGTTGTTTCAGATGACCTTCTGACATTGAACAAGAATCTACAGTCTGTGAGTTATCTGTTGTGTTGTTTTTTCATCTGGTTTTGTGTTACTGGTATGTGAATTTGAATGTTATTGAGAGTTTTGACTTGCTTGAGTCAAATTTGCTAGCTTAAGGTGCTTCAAGATTGAGGATTGTGTTTTTGTATTAGAGTTAGGTTAGGGGTGTGTTATATAACAGGCTACTAATAACTTTCCAAATGGTTTTTAAGATTCATTTTTTTAGTTTATTAGACGAATCACATAAGCTGAGGCGTTTGGGAAAACACAACAGGGCCTTGAGGCGCGCTTCATGTATGTTTGGGTCAAAATTCACAATGATTTCAAATATAGTTAGATGACAGTTTTGAGGGTATCTTGATCAGGAGTCTAGGCCTGTAAACGAACCGAACGAACACGAACATGAATATATAATCGAACAATTTTTTTTGTTCGTGTTCGTTCATTAAGAAAATGGACATGTTCGTGTTCGTTTATGTTCGGTCGTTTGAAACCTAAACAAGCAGTTCACGAATGTAAACGGACATACTTTCTGGCTTCACAACTGCAGTAGATGAAACATTTTTTTATATCATAACTTTCAGCTACCAACATTTATTTGGGTAAGAATTTACCCCCCAATTTCTTTCTGAATTTTTTTAAAGCTGTTAATATATTTTTTATGTTGTTTGCTTGGTAGATTGTTGGTGCAGAAAATCCGGTTTTAATGTCTGCTGCTGAGCAGATATTTAGTGCTGGTGGGAAGAGAATGAGACCAACCTTGGTTTTCTTAGTGTCAAGAGCCACATTAGCGCTTACAGGTTTAGAGTGAGTATCTCATTTTATTATTTGTTTATTTTTAATTCCAAAATGGTTCGATATGAATGTAATATGTTTCTTTTTTGACTCAGGGAACTCACACGAGAACATAGGCGCTTGGCAGAGATCATTGAAATGATTCATACTGCAAGCTTAATTCATGATGATGTGTTGGATGAAAGTGACATGAGAAGAGGTAAAAACTTTTAACTACATAAAGATTTTTCATGATTTTTAGTGTTTGTAATGTAATGGAAAGTTAATAACCGAATTCATTACGACTGATTACTAATTCTAATTCGTTAATATCACGTAATCACTTTCTAAACAAAATTCAAACGGTTTGTGATCTTTTCTGTCACGGCCCTCAAAGTCATGTGCCATTGTTGGTTTTTCCTTCAGTTCCTTCAAAAGCTGTACAAATTAAGCATTTTTCTTTCTATATGCAGGCAAAGAAACTGTCCATCAGCTATACGGTACACGAGTGGCTGTTCTAGCTGGAGATTTCATGTTTGCACAATCATCATGGTACCTTGTGGATCTTGAAAACCTTGAGGTCATAGAGCTTATTAGCCAGGTACATTATTGCATCGTTTATACTTCAATACAGGAGTGTTAAATGGGTTTGGTTTGCAAGTTGGCTGGTTGAACCCGAAAAGTTGATACCAACCAGAACATGATTTAACTTGAAAATCATGTCAGACACATGAGCCTAAGCAGTAAGCACGACACAAATTTTCGTAGGTTGACAAGAACATGACCTGTTTAACCCACAGTTTTTGTTTTATTTTTATATATTTACGTATTAAATACACTAAGATTACTATTTAAGAAACAAGATAAAATTGTATTTAAACTATAATTAAATTAAATGGTTATTTCTCTTTAATTTTTATATTTTGGTATAAAATACCCAATCTATTTTTTAGGTTATGACAAAATTTATATTTTTGTAACTCACAATAATATACGTGTTAGACGGGTCAACCCAGAGACCTGCCAGGTCAACCTGACACAATCTGTTTAGGTAAATGTGTTCGTGGGTTTGACCAGAAACTGTTTAGACCAAACCAAAACCCGTGAGTTTCGTGTTAGATTCATGTCAAATGTCATGTTAGATTCATGTCGTGTTCGCGGATTTGGATGGTATGGGTCAAGATCATATGGTGGAAGATTCGGTTCAGCTAGGTATCGCTTTCGGTTGGAGTGTAAAGGTTGTTTCGGCTGCTGTTAGTTTTGGTCTGGTTTGGCAGGATGGTTTGAGAATTATTTCTTTGGATCGACAATTTGATGCTATAGGATGGGTGGATAAGGTTCCAAGTTCTAAAGTGCAGTATGGAGTTTCTTTAAGTGTTAAACAGCCTCCGGTTAAGGCTGGGAATGGTTGGGGTAAGCTTTCTTTGTGTGGGATCGAGTGTAAAGGTTGATATTATTATGTGTTGCAGGCGTGTGTTGAACACTCTCGTGGTGAAGTCCGAAATTGCCTTCTAGCTGAGACCAGGGCCACTGCATTCCCAATAGCCAAAGATCCTGTCTTTGGATCAATTGGTAACGATTTGGTTCGTAACACAATGTTAAAATGCCATTTTCGTCCCTAAGGTTTGACCACTTTTGCGACTTTCGTTCAAAGGTTTGCTTTTCCGCATCTGGATCCAAAATGTTTGCTTTTCCGCATCTTGTCATTTTCATCCGAGTCATTAACTCCATCCCTTTTTTAATGTTTATAAGAAAAGTCATAACTTGAAAGTCAACAGAGGGTGGATCTTTATTTCTTAATAGTGTTTTTTATTTAAATAAAAAAATGTTTGAAAAAACGGAAATACCCCTCATTTAACGGAGAAAAATGAAAGGAGTTAACGAGTCGGATGAAAATGGCAAGATTTCAAACCTTTGGATCCAAATGCGGAAAAACAAACCTTTAGACGAAAGTCGCAAAAGTGGCCAAACCTCAGGGACGAAAATGGCATTTTACTTTTATTCTAATGATATGTTTTCGTAATTGTGATAGTGCATTAGTTATTCTAATTTCTTTTTAAAAAATGAGTAGAAAACTGTTTACGGCTCGAATTGGCCCGGCCTTTTTATCCGTATTAAATACAACCATTTCAACCCAAACCTGCTTTGACAATGCAAGACCCTGTTTAACTTCCCATGATTGTAGATTTGTGTTATTCTCGAAGTAATTACGTTCTAATCTCTATTTATTTCATTTTTTAAATCATTGTTGAAGGTCCCTCTGCAAAAAATGGTCAGAATCCTAACCCCGATGGGAGTGGAACTCCTCTGCAATCTCCAAGACAAGCGAATCACGACAGTACAGACGAGGCTGACGATGACGACGACCAATATTCGAAAAAGAGGTGATAAGATTGGAGGAAGTCCATCCTTTAATATTATTGGTACCGCTAAGTTGCTAATATTCAGTAATTTTTTATTATGATTAGGCGAACAAATTTCGGTACCCTTGATATAACTCCAGTAGTTAAGCCTATTCGTGAGCCACGTGTAGTCGTCCAAACTACCAGTGAGGTTGATATACTGGATGATGGATATCGTTGGCGTAAGTATGGCCAGAAAGTTGTGCGGGGCAATCCTAATCCTAGGTATGTATTCATTTCATAATTAAACAAATATAATACAAAAAAGTTGACTACAGCTGCTGATTTTTTACGCAGCATCTCTCAGCTGTATATAGTGCCTTTTATTCGCCATGAGGAACAGGTAACCAATCTTATATAGCCAAGTAACCTCCTTTAATACTTACTGAGTTCAACAGGTATCTGTAGCTTCAACTCAAGGATCAAAAAAGTTGACTACAACTGCTGACTCAAGTCAAGGGCCTAAAGTTTCCCAAGTCCCTTTGCCATGTGATTCTCGCGGAGCCATTGACTTTTAGAGTAAGTTTTATGTTTTCAAAAGTTGGATTGTTTTTATAACTGAAACTTTTATGATACAATTGACATATGGAAAAAGAAAGTGTTGGGTTGATATAGTTTTTATTGTATTTAGAGCTGTTTGTGGCTGATCTTCGAGACAAGATGAGTAACATAAGCATCTACGTGTGGTTACATATATTAAATAACCAAATGTCAATTATATTTGAGCTGCTCTGATCAAACTCGATACACGTTAGTATTTTATTAGCGTTTTTGATGTTTTGAGGATCTAATGATGAAATTATTACTTTTTTATAGAATATAATTTTTATATTTATTTTTTAATTCCGCGTCAAGGCGGACGCCTCGTGAGGCGAAGGGAAAACGCCTCGAGTCACGATTCCCGAATTTTAAACCTTCGCTTCTACTCCGTTTCGTTTTGGTTTCTACAATTTTTACAAATCAAGTTACTTATAAAGATATGTAACTAAATGCAAATAATTTAAAGAGTAAAATGCACAGATAGTCCCAATGGTTTGGTAAAATTTCACTCTTAGTCCCTAACTTTTGGAAATTACACCCGTGCTCCCTGTGGTTTGACAGTTTGTTACTCAGATAGTCCCTGGAGTGGATGTGGGTTAGTTTTCTCTGTTAAGTCCATGTGAAATTACAAAATTACCCTTACTTTTATTAAAATATAAAAATAATTCACATACACACACATATATATAAACATAGACCAGATTGTTTTCAACCATGGCTCTCACTTTCTCTCTCTGGCAAACCCCCATCACCACCTGCCGCCACCAGCATCACCACCTGCCACCACCCACCCTCCACAACACCACCAGCCACCACCTACCCCACACCACCACGACCGCCTGCTTCAAATCCGACAATCAGCAGCTCCACCGTAGTCATCACCACTACCAACACAAATCTAGCAACCCTTCACCACCGGTTTGTCGAGATCTGAAACAATGTTTGAATATGGGGGTTTCAGGGCTTCAATTTTGGGTTTGAATTTTGGGGTTTGATACTTTGATTTTGAATTACAACGATTGGAATTACTTTGATGTGGGTTTAAATTTGGGGGTTTGATACGAGGGTTGTGGTGGGCGAGTGAAGGCGTTGGTTGTGGTAGTCAAATGAATGCGGTGGTGGTGAGGGTGTTTGCAGATGAATGTGGTGGTGGTGAGGGTGTTTGCAGGTGAAGAGGAAGGAGATGACGGAGAAGAACGAGGTGGTGGTTCTGATGGTCGAGTGAAGGCGATGGTGGGTTTAGGTTGGAGGTGGTGCGACGGTGGAGGGTTTAGGTTGGAGGTGGTGCAACGGTGGTGCAACGGTGGTGGGTTTCAAGGTGGAGGTTGGTAGATATGGCCGGTTGTTTCAGGGTGGAGGTTGGTAGCCATGGTGGAGGTGGTGGTTCCGACAAAATTTCCGGCGACAAGGTAAACCTATGTTGTTTACTGTTTTAGGCTGAAAAATTTGTTTCAGTTGCAGATTTTAGGCTGGAAAAGTTGTATACTATTTAGTGTTAAATGGTAGAGGGTGGTGGCGGTGATGGTGCAGGTATGAGGAGGCTGTCGGTGGTGGGTGGAGGGTGATGGTGGTGGCGGTGATGGGGCAGGTTTGAGGAGGCTGTCGGTGGTGGGTGGTGGGTGATGGTGGTGGATAGAGGTTGAAGATGAAGTATAATTTCTACTTTTTTTGTATTATATCATTAAGGGTAATTTTGTAATTTCACATGGACTTAACGGAGAAAACTAACCCCCATCCACTCCAGGGACTATCCGAGTAACAAACTGTCAAACCACAGGGAGCACGGGTGTAATTTCTAAAAGTTGAGGACTAAGAGTGAAATTTTACCAAATCACAAGGACTATCCGTGCATTTTACTCTAATTTAAATGATATATTATAATCTGTTTTTTAGTATTTGATTTGGATCGTTCTTAAACATACCCGTGTATTCACACGGGTGTTACAACTAGTACTATATTATATGATATTGTATTGTACTTTACTATATTGTAATATAATGTACGTACTTCACTAGACTAGACTACACTACACTATACTATACTTAGGGGGTATAAACGAGTTGGGCCGAGCCCGAGCCCAACTAGGCTCAAGCTCGGCTCGTGATTTTCTTATCAAGCCCAAGCTCGAGCTCGAGCTTGGTTTGAGTCTACTTATTTGAGCTCGAGCTCGTCTCGCGAGTAAAATCCAAATCTCGAGCTCGGCTAGAGTTATTTTGAGAACAACCTCATACGAGCTAAAATCTCGGTTCGAGCTCGCTTTAATATCGCTTAAACGAGCCAAAGCTCGGCTCGACGTTGTTTAATTGGCCTAATTTGAAACCCACTTGGGATTTTTTAGAATTGGGTTGTAATCATTATCATTATATTACATATAAAAACTATAATTTTGTTTAGGCTCGCAGATGTAATTGACATTTGGAGTTTGCTAGAGAACATGCTTCGTTATTGATCAGATCAGATGCCCTCTTTCATTTATAATAACTTATTGAGCATGATTAATAATAAACTACTACAACTACAAATGAATATTCTGAATCTTATTAGTTGTTCTTATATGGATTTATTCTTTTTAAAGGCCAGTGGTTGTTCTTTCTGTACAAGCAAGCGTCATAATTTAGTGGTAGCAACCAGACGGCCGGCTCTGTCTTAGCTGGCCTCCTCACTTTTCCAGTATCATTGGTTGAACACTTTAAAGAATCAATGATCATTAGTATTAAGGACTCTGCAAAGATCCAATACATTTGAGACACTATAAATGCGAGCAGTTGATTTCCCTCCATCTTAACAGATATCAGATATTCATCACCCATGGGTAATATTAGAAGGCCGTTTCGGCTTTTTATTTCCATATCTTTACTTGTATATTTCATCCGCTGCATCAGCCTTGTTTCTGGCATAATCAGAATAGAGGCTTCTGAAACAAGGTGCATTGAGAGCGAACGAAAAGTGTTGTTTGGTATAGAGAATGATTTCTGAATTGGGTTCGAATTGTATTGAGAAAAATTGTAGTATATCACTAATTAGGGTTACAAGAATGGTGTTTATATAGGACACCGTTTTACACACTAGTCCCTATACTATCTATTTTTCTCCTTTCCGACACTCCCCCTCAAGTTGAGTAGTGGGGTCACCAATACTCAACTTGCTCAAACAGCTACTAAACGCGTTTCCGTTGACTGCCTTTGTGAGAATATCTGCGAGTTGATCTTTCGATGCTATATACGGGAGCTCTATGATACCTTCCTCCAATTTCTCCTTGATGAAGTGTCGGTCTACCTCCACATGTTTTGTTCGATCATGTTGGACTAGATTTTCTGAGATCTGTATAGCAGCTTTATTATCGCACATGATTTTGGTTGCTGTAGTAGGAAGAAAGCCAATCTCAGTTAGGAGCTTGCGAATCCACAGAATCTCTGCTAGGCCACGGGCAACACCTCGGAATTCGGCTTCTGCACTAGATAGAGCGACTACCTTTTGTTTTTTACTTCTCCAGGTAACTAGATTTCCTCCGACCATGGTGAAGTATCCTGAGGTTGACCTTTTTGTTCCTTTGTCCCCTGCCCAGTCGGCGTCTGTATAAGCTTGGATTTCTAAGTGCCCATTTGATTTAAACAGTATGCCATGACCTGTTGTTCCCTTGAGATACCTGATGATTCTTAATACTGCTTCCATGTGACTCGTTTGGGGCTGGTGCATAAACTGACTTACCACTCCTACTGCATAATCTATATCTGGACGAGTGTGGGAGAGGTATATCAGTTTTCCCACCATTCGTTGATATCTCTCCTTGTCTGCTAGTTCTGCTCCATCTTCCATGTGTAAGCCGTGATTCACCACCATTGGGGTGTCCGCCGGTCTGCACTCAATCATTCCGGTTTCGGCCAACAGATCAAGGATATATTTCTTCTGACAGATAAAAATCCCTTGTTTAGATCTCAGAACTTCAATTCCAAGAAAGTACTTCAATCTTCCCAGATCTTTCATCTCGAATTCCGAAAAAAGCTTATCTCTTAACATTGACATTTCCTCTTCATCGTTTCCTGTCAGTATCATGTCATCAACGTAGATAATTAAGCAGGTCACAAGACTGCCCCTACGTTTCAGGAATAGGGTATGATCAGAGTTGCTTTGTTTGAAGCCATATTTCTTCATAGCAAGGGTAAACCTTCCAAACCAAGCTCTAGGAGATTGCTTAAGCCCATACAGAGATTTCTTCAACCGACACGTTTCTCCAGCCTTGAAATTCCCATTGAATCCTGGTGGGGCATCCATATAAACTTCCTCGTTCAGTTCTCCGTGAAGGAAGGCATTTTTTACATCAAATTGATGAAGAGGCCAACCTTTATTGGCAGCTATTGAAAAAAGAACTCGGATTGTATCGATTTTGGCTACTGGGGAGAAAGTTTCAGAGTAGTCAATTCCATAAGTCTGAGTATAACCCTTTGCAACCAGCCGTGCTTTGTATCTTTCAATCGTGCCATCAGGTCTGTGTTTGACTGAAAACACCCACCGACATCCCACTGGTTTCTTTCCTGGTGGAAGGGTGCATTTCTCCCACGTGTTATTCTTCTTGAGTGCTTCCATTTCGGTCTCCATAGCCTTTTTCCATTCTTCAGATTTCAAGGCTTCCTGTGTTGTAGATGGCATTTGTTCAGAGCACAAGGCAGCGGTAAATGCTTTAGCTTCTTTAGACAAATTTCCAGTGGCAATGCTTGCCACAGGATACCTAGACCTTGGAGCCACCTTTTCTGGAGAGTATCTCTTAGGAGGAACTCCTCTATTTTCTCTTGGAGGGAGAGAATATCTCCCGGTTGTCTGTGCTGCACCTAGTTCAACATGTTCAGTAACTGGTTCAACATGTTCAGTAACTGGTTCCACTTCTTCATCAATTGGTTCAACCTGTTCAACGGCTGGTTCAACATGTTCAACATCTGGTTCAACATACGTAGTACATTCAGAGTTCTCATTATTTCTTACCTCAGGTATCATGTTGGATGGACTATCTTCAGTGGTACTGTGCTCCGCAGATTGTGTAGCTGTGTTTGAAGGCGACTGACTCGGAGTACTGTGACATTTTTCTGGTTCAACTTCTTCAGATGATGGAAGTTGGGTTAGCCAACTCAGAGTGTCTGTATGTTCATTCTCCCCCTGACCACTGAGTTGGGTGTTATAAAAGTATTTTGTTTCAAGGAAGTCAACATTCATTGTGGTGAACATTTGATGAGTTTGTGGATTATAACACCGGTAACCTATTTGATCGATCCCATAGCCAACAAATACACATTTCTCAGCACACGGACCAAGCTTGTTTCGGTTGGTTTTGGGAATGTGGACAAATGCTGTACACCCGAAGATTCGAGGTTCAAGTGTAAGAGGGTGGGGAATACTGGCAGACTTAGATAGACAATCTAAGGGAGTCTTAAACTTAAGAGCTTTGGTGGGGAGCCGATTTAGGAGATACACAGAGGTTGCAACTGCCTCCGGCCAGAAAGATTTGGGTACCTGAGATTCAATTAAAAGGGCTCGAGTCATTTCAAGAATAATACGGTTTTTCCGTTCTGAAACACCGTTTTGTTCGGGGGTATGAGCACAAGAGGTTTGATGAATTAATCCTTTGGTTTTAAAGAATTGTTTCATAGATGTATTGACAAATTCCCCCTATTGTCGGATCGAAGGATTTGAATTTGAGTTTGGAATTGAGTTTGAATCATAGCATGAAACGTGATAAATTTCTCGTAAACTTCGGCTTTGTTTTTTAAAAAGTATACCCATGTCATGCGAGTGCAATCATCCACGAATAGTATAAAGTACCGAAGACCCTGCCCCCCATCACAGGAGCAGGACCCCACACATCAGAGTGGATTAGTGAAAAAGGTGAAGCAACTTTCGTATTGCTAGGTTTGAATGGTTGTCGATGGCTTTTAGCACGAAAGCAGGTTTCACAGTCTATTTTCCCATTCGAAGGGAAGAGTTTTGGAAATAAAAGGTGCGAATAGCCAACGGATGGGTGTCCCAAACGTCTATGCCATAGCCAGGCTTCCCGGTTTTCGGTTCCATGTGCCAACATCACAGTACCCTGTTGAGCCACTTCATCCACATAGTATAATCCTTGGCGCTCAGTACCACGTCCAATAATCACACCCGTCCTGATATCCTGTAGAAGGCAAAAATTAGGGTGCATTAGTACAGTGCAATTCAGCTCTTTGGTAATGTGGCTAATGGAGAGCAGTTTGTGTGATAATGATGGAACATAGAGACAATTTGATAATTTCATAGTTGGTGAAATTTCAATAGTCCCTCCTCCTTTTACTTGCATCATTCCATTGTTTGCGGTATGGATTTGAGTTTTTTGAGGATTGGACATTGACTGTATGTCCAACGGTTCAAATGTCATGGTGTCAGTGGCACCAGAATCGAATATCCAAGAACTGTTTTTTTCATGATTGATTGCCATATTCACTTTTCTGATACGGAATCAAATATGAAATACACGGTTTTTTTTTTTAACCAACTGAACTCGCGTATTTATCAAGTACGCTGAACACTTGAACTCGCGTTCAAGATTTATCAATTACGCCGCGAACAAATACGCTGGTGGAGCGAAAAAACCGTCAGAATAACGACGCCCGAGATAGACGTTAACTTACCGGCGTATTTATCACATACGCCGGGCAACTTGAACTCGCGTTCAAGATTTAAGTCGCCGGGAACCTACACCTCCGCTAATGTTCAGTAGTGTATTAAGTAATCGGGTGTAGTTATCAAATTCGCTAGGGTCTAGCGTATTTATAAAATAAGGCGGCGGTGTATAGGGTTTGAAGGAGATCAATAATAAAATTCCATATGTTGCAGCCTTATCTCTAAGGTCTGTTATCTTCTCTGATGTCAACCACACAAAAAAAAAAAACAATTAGGAGCTTGGTTTCTTATAAAGGTAGCAACACCACTCTCCCTAATTTCGCATGTGCACCGTTGTTCCTCCGACCGCCGGAGATCTCTGTTCGAAAAACACTAGATCTCGAGGGAGGGTGACGGTAGCGATCACGAGATCAACAACAAACAAGAATTCGAGATCGGAAACGACGGACAGAAACCGCGTCGCTATTCGGAGTTCGCTTTTGATTGAATTGGCTGATATTGATTTTGGATTTCCAGGTTTGAGGTTGAGTTTTCGATTGAATTGGCTGAGAGTTTTTTTTTCTTTGGTTGAATCTTTGAGGTTTGATTTGGGTTTTTTTTTTCTGGTTTGGAATTGGACTAGCTGGGATAAATCGGAGATGATGAACAAAGTGTTTGAAGGATCAGAAACTCTGCTCTGATACCATGTTGTTTGGTATAGAGAATGATTTCTGAATTGGGTTCGAATTGTATTGAGAAAAATTGTAGTATATCACTAATTAGGGTTACAAGAATGGTGTTTATATAGGACACCGTTTTACACACTAGTCCCTATACTATCTATTTTTCTCCTTTCCGACAAAAAGCGCTTCTTCTATTGAAAAAGGGGTTTGTGGATGATTATGGCTTACTCTCTTCTTGGAGTAGCCATAGCAGCTCACAGGATTGCTGTTTATGGCTAGGTGTAGGCTGCAGTAACAGAACTGGTCATGTCGTAATGTTAGATCTTCATGGATATTGGCCAGATGATCTTGATGCTGCAGTTGGATTAAGTGGTGACATCAGCTCTTCACTGCTTGATTTAAACCACTTGAACCATTTGGACCTCAGTTTTAGTAGTTTAACCCGCATTCCAGAATTCATGGGTTCCCTGGGAAAACTTCGCTACCTCAACTTTTCCTTCGTTACGTTATAGGTATCAGAAGTCCCCCCTCAATTGGGGAATCTATCATACTTGCAAATTCTTGATCTCTCAGGTTCATCAGCTGTATTAAAAAACACAGAATGGATCTTTAGACTTTCCTCACTCGAATATGTAAGTCTCAGCTATGTTGACCTGAGTGAGTCTAGAAATCTGTTAGAAAACATGCTCACCCGCCTTCCTTCCCTTTTTGAACTACACCTAGCTGCTTGTCATTTTTCAAGACTTTCTGCTAATAAATTACTTCCAGTAACCAATTTCTCAAGTGTTCTAGATATTTCCAATAATGATCTTCCCCCCTCTATGATATATCCTTGGTTATTCAACTTCAGTGACAGTCTTACTAATATCGACCTCTCATTCAACAATTTAAATGATACCATTCCTGAAGCTTTTGGCTCATTCACATCCTTGCAGAAGTTAGATTTGACCGGAACATCTCTTAAAGGCCGAATTCCACCATCATTTGGAAACTTCAGCAACTTACGGTCGTTATATCTAGGAAGAAACAGTCTCGAAGAAGAACTCCCCAACTTCTTCCACCTCTTGGAACCGGCAGAGAAGTCTCTCCAAGTTTTGTACTTGAGTGAGAATAAGTTTTTTGGTTCCTTGCCTGACTTTACAAAATTCACAGCTTTACAAGAATTACATCTTATGACAATAATATGAGGGGATCCTTTCCAGAAAGATTTGAAAGAACCTCGAATCTAGTCATCCTTGATGTGTCTGATAACCAGATCACTGGACTGCTCCCGGATCTTTCAGCTCTTTCTTCTTTGCGGGAGTTATATATTGAGAGAAACCACTTGGAAGGTACTCTAGCAGAAAAGATTATGTCACTTTTTGAACTTAAAATGTTATGGGCATCTGGAAACAAGTTAAAAGGTACAATCACTGAGACTCACCTATCAAATCTTTCTCATCTAGCTTACTTTGATTTGTCATATAACTCCCTGGTTCTCGAAATTGATCCTAATTGGTCTCCAACTTTTTCCCTCAATGTCTTGACATTGGCATCTTGCAAGTTGGGTCCTTCTTTCCCAATCTGGCTACAAAATCAGAAGAATTTCTCCATACTTGACATCTCTGATGCGCAAATCAATGACTCTGTCCCAGATTGGTTCTGGGATCAGTTACCACCGAATCTTCAATATCTAAATCTGTCATTTAATCAGTTGCATGGCATTGTTCCAGATTTGATGTATGGGGACAAACCTTACATTGATTTAAGTTTCAATAACTTCCTTGGCCCTGTCCCATTGTTTCCTTCAAACACCTTAAAATTAATTCTTGGCAATAATATGTTTTCGGGGTCAGTTTCCTTCTTGTGTAATTTCACCAGCATATACGGACTTGAACTTTCGAATAACCAACTGTCAGAAGATCTTCCAGATTGCTGGATGAACATAAATCAACTTCTTTTCCTTAACCTTGAAAACAATAAATTCTCTGGGGGAATCCCCACGTCACTGGGATCCCTTTCACAACTTAAAATGTTGAGTATGCGTAGCAACCGTCTAACCGGAGAGTTGCCTTCTTCCTTACAGAACTGCACTATGCTGACACTACTAGATGTTGGAGAAAATAGCCTCTCGGGTCGCATACCTACGTGGATCGGAAAAAGCTTACTGGCGTTGCGTGTTCTTAGCTTAACAAACAACAGGTTTCATGGTAACTTTCCTACACACTTATGCAGGCTTTCCAACACGCAAATCTTGGATCTATCTGTAAACAATATCTCTGGAACCATACCCAGATGCCTCAGCAACTTCAAAGGCATGACCGAAGGCATGAAAGATGTTTCCTTTTTCGAGTGGCGCAACGGTGTTCAACATGGTTGGTTCCCCTTCGTTGATCGATACGTATATTTGTTTCAAGCATTTTTGCAATGGAAAGGAAGAAAATATCAATACAGTAAAACCTTACATCTGGTAACTAGCCTTGATCTGTCTAGCAACAGCCTCAACGGCGAAATACCACTTGATATCACCAAACTGTCGGGACTTGTTGCCTTAAACCTTTCCAGAAACAACTTAACCTGGAAAATTCCTCAAGATATTGGAAGATTAAGATGGTTGGATTTCCTTGATTTTTCAAGAAACCATCTGACTGGTGGTATCCCAACAAGCCTTTCACAGTTGGCCAGTCTTGGCATGCTGGACCTTTCACACAATAACTTGTCAGGAAGGATACCATCAAGCACTCAATTACAGAGCTTTGATGCTTCATCCTACTCTGGAAATCCTGCACTTTGTGGGCTTCCACTTCGTAATCCATGCCCCGGAGATTTGGTTCCTCAAAACCCAAAAACTACAGTAGAAACCGAAGACATTGGAGATCAAGAAGATAAGCTCATAATTCGGGGATATTTCATTTGTCTTTGGACTGGATTAGCATTTGGATTCGTGGGATTTTGTGGATCTTTGGTTCTAAGTGATTCATGGAGACATGCATATTTCAAGTTTTGGGATCATGTCGAAAATCGGATTTATCTTGTGATAGCTGTGGATTACAACAGGTTGCAGAGGCAGTCTTGACCCCAAATGGTATGTCTCAATGATATTTTTACCTGTATTTTTTTCCAGTTTATTCTTCTTGCTTTCACAGAAGTATGACTGCATGTATGTAACAAGTTTAAGTATACACTACACACTTGATCACTTTTGTGATGTTATGCCTTCTTATAGACGTTTTTTTTGGGTTTTAAGTGCTAATTCTGAAAGGCGACTCATGGGAAAGCTGTAAAGAAATTAGAGATAAATTCAGGACAACACAAATTAAGATTGAACTGTTCATATTACTCTAAAGACTTTAAACAAAATATAATTCTTTTAAAACAATTACCAATTCACAAATAATCTCAGAAATAATAGAACGCCTGTGATATCACCCATTACCATTTTAATATTTTATTTTTCCTTTCAATCCTAGTTTACTTTTGGATTTGATTAGTTTAATGTTATATTTTTTTCTTTTGATTCAAAATTTCAAATTCCATAAAAAATTATCCACGATTCTAATACCTGATTGTCAATATTTATTATATTATAAATATAAACTAGTATTTGGAACCCGCACTTTGCGACAGGACTGTTAAACTGAACATAGCGTAGACCTAAAACGTTGAACCACGCATGCGTGTTGAGGCATGTTAACTCGCAAAATTAGACCGAAACGTAAAACATAGAATATAATAACTACGTCGACTTAGGACCCGTGCATTGTGACGGAGCCATTAAGCTGCAAAAAAAATAAACATAAAAACACTAAACCCCGTAAGCCCGTTGCAACGTTTTTTACAAGTGGTGTAAATGCTGGCTTAAAGAGCCCGGAAACGCCACTTTGAATTTTTATTTTTGAGTAAACTGCAATTTTACCCCCTGGGGTTTAGGCCAATTGGCACTCTGACCCCCTCTAACGAAATAATTGCAATTTACCCCCCCCCCCCCCCAACGTTGATGTTATGTCGCAATTTTACCCCCTGCTGTCTAATTTTGTTTAAAGTCAACATAAGGTATTAACGGTCAAGGGTATAATCGTCTTTTCCACACTAGTTTTATATCTTACTCAACATAACACCCTAATATATCACACTCGCTGCAATCTTACCCCCCACCTATTAAGCTCTCCTTCGTTTCTTCTCCGGTGACATAACGATGAACAGTACGGAGATGGTGAAGGTTTTAAAGTCGTCGGTGGTTGTCGGAGAAGGTGTACGGTGGTGATGAAGGTGATTCAGGTTGTAAGTGTGAGGTAGATGATGATTTCTGGTGAAGATGATGATCTCTGGTGAAGATGATTGCAGTACAGAGACCCCCGAGCGCAAAGGCGGCACCCGTTGGTGGATCCTGTTTGTGTTTCAGATATCAGAATATGTTTAGATGAAGGTATTCATTTCCAAGGGGAGCTTCTCAACTTCAGAAAAGATGGTACTCCTCTGGTCAGGGCCGTCTCCGAAAATCACCAAAAAAATTTTGGCCCTGTTCGAGATAAAAAATTTGGGCCCTATTCGCAAATCTTCATATAACACAAACTCATCAATCATTCAATCATATATATATATAAATACTAAAAATTCATAATACTACGATAATTGTTATAAAATAGATAAAACAAATTAACAAAAATAGTGTAGCAAAAATGATCAAAGTATCGAACTTACTTGCTAAGCAAACAGTGTGGTTCTCCTAGCGTTTTTTGAAGCAAAGCTCTCGATCAACTCCTTGTAATCCATAGTATCTAATATTTCACTTTCAATAGATATTGTCGGCAACCCGTTTAGCCTTTCTTGTGACATTGTAGAACGTAAATAGGTCTTCAACAACTTCAACTTTGAGAAACTTCTTTCTGCCGATGCCACGGTTACCGGAATTGTCAACAACACTTTATATGCATTTATAGCATAAGGATAAGTAGTACTGCGTTGGAAGATATAGTCTAAAACGTCAAAAGGGTTGTCAATGTGTCTCGGTAAAAATGTAGTAATCAACTTCAACTCCGTATAGAATTCTTTAGCATCAATATCGGATTCTCCTTCATACTTCAATGCATCTTCAAGGTGATAACAACACTCCTTAAGCTTGGATTCATCAAGAGTCTTCAACTTTTTAGGAAACAAAAACCCAAATATTTTTTCGAATTTTTGGTATTGTTCAAATCTTGTTTCAAGTGAAAAAAATAGCTTGATCAACAATACTTAAAAAATAATTTACTCTAAAATCCTCCTCGGGTGAAAATGTTACTTCTTCTACACTTGACGATTCATCAAATTGTTTTTTCCTATATATCACACGTTTTTTACGAAATTCCGCATTAACACCTATTTCATTTGCAATTTCTCTAGCTTCATCAAGTGCCTTTGAGAACCCCACTTCTCTATAATTCTTAAAGAATTTAATTAATTTGTCCACTTCATTAATAGCAACATCAAGAACAACATCTTTTGCTTGCAACCGTTTGCTCACCACATTCACCTTTGATAATAATTCAAACCAAATGACAATTTGTGCCAAAAATTCAAAATCACCAAGTTCATACTCTTCTAATGATTTAGCTTCACTTATGATTTTAGCATCTCTATCCGTCCCCCTAACTTCTCGTAAAGCTTTTCTTACATCTGCAAGTTGAGTTCTTATAGGCTTAATACTATCTACACGACTTTCCCAACGAGTTGTAGACAATGATTTAAGAGTTAATCCTTTAACATTGTCTTTCAAAATTTGCCACCTATTAATAGAATGAGCAAAGATAGTATATAACCGTTGTATTGTTCCAAAAAATTCCTTAGACTTAGTAATTGTGTTAGCCATGTCACACAATGCTAGATTTAGACTATGACAACCACAAGCACTATAGAAAGCTCTAGGATTTTTTTCTAAAAATCTAGTTTGAACTCCTTTGTTTTTTCCTCTCATGTTTGCCCCATTATCGTAGCCTTGACCACGCATATCGCCAATATCAAGATCAAGCGACTCTAATTCCTTACATGTTACTTCAAAAAGTCCTAAACCCGTGGTATCATCAACAACCAAAAAACCTAAAAAGGATTCCTCAATGGTCACGGAACTAGAGTTAAAATTCACATACCTCACAATTATGGACATTTGCTCTTGGTGACTTGTATCAGGCGTGCAATCCAGGATGAAGGAGTAATACTTTGCTTGCTTAACCTTCTTGATGATTTCGGTTCTAACTTTATCCCCTAATAATTGTATCAACTCGTTTTGAATATTGTGGCTAAGAAAGTGTACATGGCACTCTTCATTCAAAACTCGGCGCACATGTTCTTTCATAATCGGGTCAAACTCTTCCAACATCTCAACTAAACCCAAAAAGTTACCATTGCCTTTTTGATACAACTTCTCATTTGACCCACGAAACGCTAAGCCATATTTTGCAAGAAACTTCACAAGTGCAACAATCCTTAAGATGACTTATTTCCAATAATCTTTTTCTTTTCTAAATTGCTCATATGCCACTTTGTCAATTGTTTCTTTGCATTTCAACCTTTGGCGCAATTCAAACCATTCATTCATATTCTTGAAATGTTCTAAACCAACTTCATGTTCTTTAAGTCTACCACTGGCATGTCTCCAATCGTTATAACCTTCATCATCCAACCCACCTTTCGGATGCCCCGTTCTAAAAACTTTACAACAAAAACAATAGAGTTTGTCAAGTTTTTTTTAATACACTAGCCATTCTCTATCGCACGTCTCCCTATTTGATAGAATTCTAGTGTACATGGTATTAGAAAAATGTCTTCCAAATTTATCCACGGGGCCTTTAACAACATCCCTATCTCTTTTTGGACCTTTCATAACCAACTCTTTAATCATGTCATTACTAAGCCCACCCCAATTTCTAGGATCAAAAATATCAATATCCGGAACGGGATTAAGATCATCTTCACACATAGTAGCTTCTTCATCTACGGTAGCATTAACATTATCTTCACTTGCGTTCACGTTGTCTACATCTTCGTTCATATTGTCTTCGCCCACATTAGCTTCTTCATCTCCTTTCACATTGTCTTCACCCACATTATCATCACCCAAGTTAGAACTAGAACTTTGAGTTTCTTTTGAAAAAAACTTGTGTATTCGGTTTTGTTTTAATTCGTCCGCCTTTCTTTTCTCTTCCTCTAGCTTCTTCCTCTTACGTTTTTGATGGCCGGATAGGTGTTTGTATTTAGGAATGGGAGGCATAATTTCTACATATTAATGAATAACATCCATTGAATCATAAGTCACACGGAGTCTAATACATTTAATGGTTAACCGGCTAAGACTCACTCCCATACACGGTGATGATGGTGTAATTACACATATTATAGGCATTCAGGTGTTTACGGAAACGAAAATTGATCTGAATAGTGTGTTATACCCTGTTTTTAAAGAAACTGCTAGTAATCAACCAACTGCGCCCGAATCGGAGTATACAGAAGGTCCGGAGATGTGTGGGATTCTTTAACTGTCTGGTGAAGTAATGGCTCACAATATTTTGTCACGATTGACGCCTAGAGATGTAGCTTCTATTGGATCTGTTTGTAGGAGAATCGGCGGGGCCACACACTCACGTGCCTCAACGGTTCTTGGTTAGTGGTGTTTGGTGGGTGCGGGAAACAAGGAATGCTGAATGATGTGTCTGTTCTTGATCTAGACGCCAAACAACCGACATGGATAGAAGTGTATGGTGGCGGTCCACCGCCGCCAAGATCTTGGCACAACTCGTGCACAATAGAAGGGTCAAAGCTAGTGGTTTCAGGTGGGTGCACTGAACAAATGATAATAACCTCGCACAGTAGACGATGGTGGTTGCCGGAATGGTGAAGATGATGATTTCTGGTGAAGATGATCGGAGTGGTTGAGTAAATTCCAATGGGGGTAATATTGTAGAGTAAAACAAACCATAGAGGGTAACAAGAAAGGGTAATATAGTCATTTCACATTCCATTTAACAGATCTGTTAACTTATTTGACGGCAGGGGGTAAAATTGCGACATAACATCAATGTTGGGGGGGGCTAAATTGCAATTATTTCGTTACAGGGGGTCAGAGTGCCAATTTGCCTAAACCCCAGGGGGTAAAATTGCAGTTTACTCTTTTATTTTTTTACAGTTGTGTTTGTAACATTTTAATCTAAGTGTGTGAAAAAGTTGCGGGCAAAACTCGCACAGGAAGTCAGAGTTCTCTAAATTCTCACAACTCAATGGAGTTTTCTCTTGATCCTGATCCCATATAAATTTAAACTTCATATCATATACAAATATATTTTATTTTCTAATTTAGATATTAATTTGGATGGTGTAAAGGTGCAATAGTATATATTCACTCAGTGACCAAGATACAAATTTTTTTTTAATATACTTGAAAAACAATCATACTTTCATCAACTAACATGAAGGATGCACATATATAAAGGATTTAGGGGTTGTGGGTTTTTGCTTAGGCAGGAAGGAATAATGGTTAAAAGGTGGTTAAAGGGAATAAAAGGTTTAAACACAATTGCGGTTGAGAACCCTTATTTATTTCTACAAAACGACTATCTACATGTGACCCATAACTTTATTTCTTTTTACAACCTTTCATTTCTAGGCACCTGTCCCATAACTTTATTTCTTTTCACAACATTTCATTTCTAGGCACTTGTCCCGTTTAAGTGGCTGCATTTTTTTTATGACTAACAACACATATGGATTGTGAACTAGGTAATATGGTGGGAAATGGGTTAATCAAAAGAATGGGTAAAAAGGTTTAAAAGCGGCCACTATGGGTGGATTTATAGGTAAAGGTGATCATATGCATTAAAGTAGTTAAGTTTTTAAACAAAGTAATGTATAGACCTATTCTCAAACAATCAATAGATGCAAAGAAGCAAATATGTATCAAATTCAAGAAATGCTCAAGATCTCACTAACAAAGAGGATTGGTACAGATGTGACACATGTTACACTCTACAACTTATTGTTTCTAGCTAGACAATTCTATAATTTTCTCTCAAAAACTCTCACAACAAACTTAAAGAGCTTATGA
The DNA here is from genome assembly GCA_030545235.1 of Helianthus tuberosus. Taxonomy (NCBI): domain Eukaryota; kingdom Viridiplantae; phylum Streptophyta; class Magnoliopsida; order Asterales; family Asteraceae; genus Helianthus; species Helianthus tuberosus. The sequence goes on along the minus strand of CM060354.1, from coordinate 55,002,229 downwards.
CCGTAACTAGGGACCAACATCTATGCTCTATGCTCTAACAGGTAAATAGTTAATGGTAAGCGTTGACTTTTAAGACCGATTGAATTACTTAAGGGCAAAAAAATTCAGTTGTTTTCATTTTTCTTAAAGATCCATCTTTTTCCAAAAATTTCTCTCATCCCCACACTTGGGATACATTGTACTGAATGTAAGGTGCTTTTGATAGCATCTGTGAAAACAAGGGTCTAAACTGATTAGTATAGCATTGCTTTCTCAAAATTTATCCAAACTACAATTAACCAAATGAAAAGAAACATTTTCCAAACAAAGTTTTAACACCACCAAAAATAAAACTCACCAAAAATAAACAAAACAACAAACTAAATTACAAGAAGTTCAACCCATGACACAAATAGTTCAAGACCATGCAAATAAAAGATAAAGGATAAAGCACATTGACTTGATCACTCGCAGGTGTGATCACAGATACTCATAATGGTCGGGATCATATGGTGGTTGTGGAGCGAGTGCCTGACTAGGAGTCCCCTCATCCCCACACTTGCTTGTTGCCATGGTCATGAATGACACGGATCTCGAAACACAAAACACGAAAACACAAAAATTCAAAAAACAAAAAGGGAAACAAAATCAAAAACACACTTACCTCAGGTTGCCTCTCAGAAACACTAAGGTTATAGGTGCTAGCCAACACTACCCGATACCCTTATGGTGGTCGAATGGTACTTTATCCTACCACGTTTCTAATGTACGCTCTATAGTTGATATGCCAAATCCACTTTTTTCTTTCTTTTCCTCATAATATCTAATGAAATCAAACAAAAAATATACTAAGAGCCCTAGCTCCCCATCAACAACGCTATTTTGATGACCGTGTCATCCCGATCATGCAAAAACCCAACTAATCTATGTAGCTAGGGTAAGTCGGGTATCGTATCCACAAAGAGCATGTGGTCAGTATTACACGAGTTATTTGATTATCTAAACTATTTATGAAACAAATGTACAAAACACTTATGAAGTTTGTGTTAGAACTTATGATCTTTGATTGATTTGATTAAGAACATTGTTTGGTGTTAACAAAAATTTTGTTAGTTGTAAACAAGTATGTAAAAGAAAGCATCACACCAGGGTATTAGTTTAGCAAGTAGTTAAGGGAAACTTACACAAAAGGTTTGATTTTTATTCAAACACATTTGATTTCTTAAATTTGTCATTTTGAAACCCTAATTGCAAAATCAACATTCATGTAAATGGTTCTAAAACCATCACGATATGAATCTTAGACAATTGTATGTTTTATAAATCAATAACAATCAACAACCCTAGCATGAATCAAAACTAATAGCAATAAGCATCTCAAACTGTCAATGATTCTAGAAAATCTTAACTTTCATGAGTACATAACAATACTAATAGTTAATTCATTCGTTTTAACCAAATGATAACAATGATTATTCATTCAAACCAAATTTGCAATAAATAAAACCCTAAAACCTTACAACCCTCCACGTAGGGATGATCTTGAAAGAATTACCCACTCATTGTTGATGTTTGATCTTCAAAAACCTTGATTGAATCTTGAGAAACATTATTGGGATACGATATCAGAAGGATTGGAGGGTCGTGAATCACCCAAAATTGCCCCTAGGATCTCTAGATCGAGTGTGGGGTGAATGACCTCAATACCACATTAAAACTAGAAAAGGGGAGTTTTGCGATATGTAACTGACATTTGCATCCTCCTGCTGCTTTCCCCCATGACTTGGATTGTCAAATGCGCTCTATTGAGCTGATGGGGATGCAAGTTATGTCCTATAGGAAACAACTTATGTCCTCACATGGTTTCTTTTCCTTTCTTCATATAATTAATCCTTGTTGCTTCTAATCTCTTAATTAACTACCGAAAAGCATTTGCTTAAGCTCCATTAAGTTCAAAGCACCTCATTTTCTTTGTAGCTTCATTCCAAAGCCCCATTAAGCTTCCAAAATGCATTTTAAACCTTCCAAGGCCTACAAAGTACAAACATCTCAAAGTAGTGTATTCTAAAACTTAATTCCACACAAATTGGTAAAATTAAACACGTTAAGTATGACACCCAAATGATTATCGATCAAATTTTAAGATGACACGTATCTAAAAACCCTCAATATGATTCACTATGTTGAAGGAGGGGTTAAATACGTCAAAATGGATTAGAATGAAGTTGATGGGCTCAAACTACAAAAAAGCAAAACTTTGCTGCATCAAAGGAATTGCGGACCGTATCAAGAACCCATTGCGGTCCGCAAGGGGTGTCTTAATAAACTGATGCGCTGAAGGTCCTGACGGACCGTATGGGATATCCCTTGTGGTCCGTGAGGGGTCCCTTCACAGCGGGATTCTTGTTGTTAGCAACATTCTACCTTCTTGTGCCATCTAGCTCGGATTTTTGCCACCTTAATCCACCTCTTGACACATCATGTGACACTAATCAAGCTCTTAGACCCTCAAGGACACTTGTACAAACCATAAACCCACCTCTTTCACTATAAATAGCAAGCTCTAGTTTCCATTTTCTTCATCCCAAACACTTAACATGCAAAAGTCTTATGTAAGTTCTAATCTCTGCTCTCTCAAGCTTTTCCTTGAGTTTTTTGAAGTCCTCCTTTGAACTAAGTAAGTCTCTTTTCCTTAGCTTTTCATTAACAAGTAGTTTTATAGTCTAATTTAGTACGAATGTCAAAGAATTGTCAACAGTTTGACTTTTCTGTTTGACCTTCGATTCTGACCACTTTGGTCAACCAATTTTAAATCGAACTCAACCAAATAATCTTCATAATGTATAGATTAAAACCCTACATTTACATTACGTGTTCTTCACGTCTAAAACGGGTCAAATGCAACTCAACCCTGAATTATTAAAAAATCAAACTCAACTTATGTGAATATCAAATAATGAGCTTTTAAGCATTTGTAATCTAATGTTTTGACATAAAAAATTGTACAACATGATAAAAATATGTTCTAACATATTGCCGTCCAAACTCGTATTTACACAAACGACTCACTAAAATGACATAAACCATATAAACGAGTCGTAACGGGTCAAAACCTCTTTTGAAACACTTCCAAATCAGAATGTAAGGTTAAACAAACCATATTACACGAGAATAATAAACATTGAAGGCGGCTATACTACGATCCAAATACATAGTGTGCACAGCTATAACACCCCGACCGGGTATAAAACAACCCGCGGTGGAAACGTCGGGGAGTCACGTTACAAATTGTTTCAAACACATGATACTTAAAGTTTTGTTTCATTGATTAAATAAATTACATTGTCTTGGAACATAACAAAACATAAACAATTGTCTTTAGATTTTAAGGTAAAACTAAGGCCCATGTCCATCCTATGTGTAGCATGCTTTTGCAATCATCAAACATTCATATCTGAAACATGTGTGAAAATAACGTCAACAATGAATGCTGGTGAGTAACATAGGTTTTGTGGTCAAGTTCATGGCTTTGAATTTGTATTGCAATACCTTGTCCGATTACGAGAGTCGATGAGTGAAAACTTTGTAACAAATTTTGTATTAAATGCGTTTGGTATTGCAACATGTTTTACCAACTATAAAAGTTGGTATTTTTAAAAGAAAACCTTGTAGCCATGAAACACGACAAAAATGTTCTTTGTGAAAACTTGTAAGAATCCAAAATGTTTTCTTGTAAATTGTATGGTTTATATATATACTTGAAAACCTATTATTATGTTTTGTATAAACAGTCATCATGTTTAAAACCAATCGTCATGTATGTGTAAACCAATTGTCATATATGTGTAAACCAATCGTCATGTATAGTTCGTCGGTCAAACCACCAAAGGGTTTTTCCATAGTTTCACGGGTTCTATCATTCCCCAGTGGGTACTTCCTAAAATAATATCGGAAGCGGGAATGGGAATGGGAATGGGTTGTTAAACCTATAGCGTTCATTCCCCAGTGGGTTCTTTCTAAAATAATATTGGAAGCGAGATCGGATTGTTACACCTATAGCGCTATAATATACTACTGGTCGGCTTGTCTAAAGTTAATGAATGTTCCCGTATCATAGATAATGCACCAACAAGTTTCGTACTATGTAAGCATGTTGTCTTATGTATATTGTTATATATATAAACCATATATAATAGTATTTCGTAGACTTGAAAAAGTGATAGTAGGCACATATGAATCACCCCAAAATATTTGAAAACATAAAAGCTGGGAACTATGTACTCATATTGAAAATCATTTTGTATATATAAACCATATATATTGTTTTGAAATTGATGCGTGTGTAGCGTTATATATTTTTATGTATATTTTTAGCCCTTTTTAACACTTTAGTCAAGTTTTAAATTTATAAAACACGATATTTTACTAACACTAAACACACATATGGGCAAGTGCACCCATCGTGAGTGTAGTATAGCGTTGGTAAGATACCGAGCTCGTCCAATGACACAAGAGCTTTTAGTACCGGTTTATCCTCAACGTCTAATCAAATCAATTTTTTGGAAAAAGGTTTTAAACATGAAAATAAAAACTAAAAATGCTGAAAAATAAAAATAAAATAAAAACAGATAGACAAGATGAATCACTTGGATCCGACTCGCCTTTAGTGTAACCTTTGATGTTTTCCGCACTTTTGCACTTTTTAAGAGATTATCTTAGTTATAGTACTAGGCCCCTCTTTTGAAGGTGACGTTACCCTCAACCCAGTAGTTTTAGTCAGCAAGGATACTGTTACACCCTAACACGTACTTGACAAAAGTCGCAGCGGAAAATATGAACCATAAAATTCTTTTCATAATAAACACCTCAACTTATTTAAAATCTAACTTTAATAAAGTTCTTTCTCATAAATCCATCTCGCCTTCTTATTTACTAGTTAAAAACATAACCTATGATTGCTACATTTTACATTCGACGTTCCCGTACAATCTATCTTGTGACTCGATCTTCGATCTCTAATCCTTGTGATAATCGCCCATTATCTGTACTACCTGCATTCACCACATACATACATAACATTAGTACACATTAATAAACAAGATTCATTCGCGTATACAACACATTTCGTCATCTTTCAAACTTTAAGCATGTCATCTGCGTATTCACTTCCTGGAGATGCTTCAATGATGTACCTGCATTACTTTTCATTCTCAAGTACACCATTAATAACGTTAACTCCCAACGTCTCCAAATCATAATTACCTACGTACTTACATACGTACATACATGCTCACATACATACATACACCTCTACAATACGTACATGCTTACATACATACATACGTACACATCTACATTACATACGTACTCACACACATACATCCATAACTACATTCGTACATATCTTTCCTACAACATTTCATACATGCATACACTCGTCTATATCGTTACACATACATATACATACATACATACTCATTTCATGCCTTCATACAACCTACGTACATGCATATCTTCGTACATTTTTGCTTTCGAGTATATATGTTCTACCTACATACACACCTACATACATACCTAAGACATACATACGCATATACATACATACATGCCTTTCCACACGTACTAAAAGGGCTTTTCGGGAGCTTAATAAACCACTGGGTCGAAAAACGATGCACCGGGATGCGTTACTGATCATATGGAAGTGCAAAACTAAACGAAACGGAGAAGTGGGCTGGGCAGCCCGTCGGCGACGGGGTGGGTACCCGTCGGCGACGGCTCCTTAAAAGTGCCCGTCGGCCAAAAGTCCCGTAACCAGTAAGATAAGCCGTCGGCCAAACTTGTGGTTTTGGGAGCCCGTCGGCGACGGGGTGGGAGCCCGTCGGCGACGCCCTCTCGAAACCTCACTTTTCTGCAGATCCATTTCGTCGTTCGTACGCACTAAAACGCGCGTAACTTTCGAACCGTTTACCCGTTTAACCTCCCGTTTCTTCCTACATGCTTGTAAATTCACATTCTATCTTACGAACTTAAAATCCCACATCCGGATTAAGGAAATTCTTGACTTGCATGCATTCGGCTTATTATCACATTCTAGTTATTTGACCCGTTCATGCATTTATCAACATAATCTGTTTGTTAGACCTCAATCTCATATAAACTTAATAATTTCATTGACGCCTATCATAAAAGATTCAATTCTCGGATGCCTTGCATCCTCTTAACCCACTTTCACTTAAAGACTCATTTTGACCCGTTATGAGTATTTGTGCATTAAATGGTCTATGACATAACAAGACCATATTCTACGCTTTCACACATGACCAACACATTACCCTAATCGGTTCACTTGTTTCCAATAGACATTTAAGGTCGTTTGCCCGATATACCTATCAAGGGCATTTTTGTCAATCTCGCTCTATCCTTAACAACAAGGGAATTCCTTACAAAAGTAACGAATCCTCCTATTTAGCTAAAATTCTTAATCACCCATACCTTGCTCGGATAAAAGCTAAGATCCGATTAACACCCATTGACATCATACAATTCATTCGTAATTGACCTCAATTATCACATTTAGTTAAAATGCATATAACTTTACATAAACAACTAAGAAGTGATTACGGAATCACTTACCTTATGCGTCCGTGCTCATATCCGATTCCTCGCCTTTTCTTGACCCGTTATCCTTTCATACTTGCGTCCGTCTTGACATGATTCCTATACTCTCTTTTCATCAAGATCACGCTCCTATTAGCATATGCATTCGTACATGTTAACAATCATATCAATCGCATATTTCACCCTTAACTTTCATTAGTCATTTCTAACATGCATAACTCATATGATTACATTCATATCCGTATAAACTCATGTAATTCATCATATAATCACAAACAACGCATATTGACATAACATGTACCATACGAATTCCTATAATCCTGCATGTACGACCACGTGTCAATTCATGTTTCTTATGCTTAGTTGACTTTTGAAAGTCAACTATATACCATATTTAACCATCGACTTATCATCATATACTCGTGACATCATATTCGATTATACGGGTGACACTATATATACATTTCATCATACACTTGATGCAAGTACTACCTTTTAAGCATAACGTACAACTATTTCATGCTCAAATCTTCTAAACTCATACATAACTCATCAAAACCAACTACTAATTCATCATTTCTTATCATATCATCAAAACCCACTTCATAACAACTTTGTTAATCACCTACAAGTGATCAAATCTCAAATTCATCATAAGTTCATCATACTTTTAACGTGTGTACTACCCCCTAAGCGTAGTGTACAACTAGTTCATGCATATCCTTCTAATTTCATACATAATTCATCAAATTCCTCCTTCTAATCAACATAAATCATTCATGCATAAACATCAAACATATTAGTATCACATCTCTTTCAATTCCTCTAACAAGAATCTACCATACACATCAAAATACATCAACATTAAGCAAGAATTAGACATAGATGATTTACCCATGTCATCATCTTCACCATAACAAATGGGTTTCACCCTTAAACATCAAATTAACCTAATTCATGCATAATCCATGTTCCAAATGACGAATCTAACTCATACTCATGCTCAATTTCATACAAATTCGTGATTTACAACATAACCCACTTCGTGAAAGATCACCAATCTAACTTTTAAAACATACCTTAGGATCCCATTGAGAAGGTGATCGTTAATCCATACTCGGTTATGGATTTAGACTTCATTTACCCTTCCAATTTGAGGAAATAGATGAAAGTTAGGGTTTGGTTCAAGGGGGAGTTCCCCTGATCGATCTGAAACACACGAAGTGTGTGTGTGTTTGTATGGGTGTGTTTGTTTACTAAAACATAACTTTCCCCCTTGTTCATCTTTGGTCCCTCAAGTTTGCTCCCTTGTTTGCTTTGCTAAGCATTTTACCACATTCCATCTTTTAATAATTTTAACCATACATTTAACTAGGTTAAATAGCCTAGTTATTTATTTCTTGATGTATCATATCATAACATTTTAACGAATATAAATATTCGGGTTTTGGGGTGTTACAGATACAATCCTAAAGGGTTGGATTATTGAAAGATAATTAGTTAAGTTATTAATGCGTAATGTGGTAGGCCCCTCTTTTGAAGGTGACGTTACCCTCGGCTAAGTGGTTTGAGTCAGCAGGGGTACAATCCGAAATAGTCGGGTTAATGTATTAATAGTAGTTTACATATGAGGGGATCAAGCCATTCGCACCCCCGCCATCCAATACCAGTGGGTATTGAAGGAGGTCCTAGTAAGCTTGACCCAGGTACTTGCAGGATCTATACACTGAACAAGGCAAGAACCTTACCAAACCATTCCCTTAACCCCCGACCAGGTAGCCAACATATCTCTATATAGACCGTAGAGATATGAATGGTGTAAATCTTTTATTTTATATAGACAGTAAAATAACGCCAAGACACCACGGACAAATGATAAGGAAGTTTCACCTTCAACATAAGAAACTAGTTATTAAAGTCATTAATACAAAACCAAATAAAAAATGCAAAAAGATTAAAAAAAAACAAATGTATTACACTAAATGCTTGTCTTCACCAAGTGATGTAAGAGACTTAGGCAAACATGGCCTTTGATTGCCAAGAACTCTTACTATCAATCTTGGATCCCGAGACTACTACACACACTCTATGATGGATGATGGATGATGGTGGTGGATGAGGGTGTTGTGATGGTGGTGTAACACCTCGTAAAATCATGACTAATATAATGAAGACACGTGTCATGGACTTTAAACGTGTAATGGATTGATCTTGAGGGACTAAATTGTCAAACAATGTAAGTATGTTAGTAAAGGATCCAAAGTGTCAACATGCCATTCTTGTGCCTCTGATTGACCTCATACGACGTTCGTGTTCTTTAACGAATAAATTATCGCACATGGAAAGCCGTTTTGTTTAAAATAAGGATCTTACGAAACATAGGGGTTAAAAATGTTAACATGTTAAAAGATACCTCTGAGTAACCTTTTAACGATCCCAAAAACATTGTAATAATTATATATTTTTCTCACAAGAATATCGGATATTAATTTTGTGGAGTTTCGAAGAAAACAAGACTTTTCGGGTGATCGTACATCTAAGCGGGAGCTTAACGGAGTTAGTTTATGACCCAAGGTCCTTAATAGTTAACTATGGGGGTCCAAAATGCAATAAATGAAAGTTAAATAAACTTAATATGGACCAGGGACCAAAACTGCAAACTTTGAAACTTGTTTTCCGGTCACCAAGGAGCGTCGCGGCCCGCGTAGACTCCTTAAGAGTCTTACACGGCCCGCGTGGAAGCATTAGATGTAGAAAGATAAGGACAGCTGCATGTTCAGCCAGTTCCACCGCCTTTGCATGCTAAATTTCGATACCAGGGACTGTGCCAATGGTTTTTCATGCAATAGGGACACCTGGTAACATCTGGGATCATCATAGGGACATATGCAAAGATATTGGAGCTTCCATTTTGCTATATAAGGCCTTGTTCATTCACTTGTCATTTGCACAGTTGAAATTTTATTTCAAAACTCACTCTTTGGAGCCTCCTTGAGCTCAAGGAAGTTTTCTAAAGTTCCATACTCGTGCTAAGTACCCTAGTAAGTGTTCTTAGCTCCCTAAGTTCAAGTTTTATTAGTTTAATGACCAAAAGTCAAAGCCATCGTAATTAAGCTTTGACTTAGTGATTAATCACGAATGATCCAGCCATTATTCGAATCGAAAGTGGCTATGAGTTGGTAATTATGTAGGTAATAAACCCTTAAAAGGGAACCCACTGATTATCACTCTAACTTGGTCAATTGTCCGGTCAAACTTATTATTAAAAAGTCAACAGAATCCATTTTTGCAAATAAATTCATAACTGATAATGTAGAAGTTATGGAGCATGTTTAAACACTAAAATAACTTGGTAAATAGTATAAGAACATGTTTAGGCATGTTCAACCATACAATTTTGAGTTTAGGCTCGGTTCGCAACCAAAAGTCGCAAAAGTAGACTTTCGCTTTAACTTTCAGTTCTGACCCGATTTAGCTTGTTTTAGATATGCCTTAGGGTTCCTTTAGGACCATATTATAAGTTAGTATAACCCTCTGAGGTTATACAACATGGTTCCTTAGTAATCCGATTCATTTGCATGTTTCCGTTAAATGCTTAAATGTTGACCATTATGCCCTTTTTTATATAAAAACGAGATTTTTGAAAATGTGAGAGGACAAAAACCTTTATTACTGATTTATAAGCATGTCCTAAAAATTTGACATCAGTTTGTGGTCTAAATTAGGAGTTATGCGCAATATCGTAAATGAAAGCCTTTTTAATTAATTAAACGACATTTTCGACATAAATCCTATTTAAACCCAAATTTTGACACCAAACCTTTTACCCACTGATGTAATATAATATTTATGGATTTTTGGAAAATTTTATTAAATTTTAAACTGATCATAACATAGAGTTCTTGCATCGGCTCGGTAATTGACGATAATGCCCTTTTTGCTAATAAAATGAGTTTTACACATCCTTTACATATCAAACCTTTTTCTACTGACTTTATATAATAAATAAGTTATTTTAAAATGTAAAGGCTGGTCAAAATCTTAGATTTCTTAAATCAACCCGAATATCGTCAAATACCGTCTTTTATGCGGTTTAGGCACATAATATGATTTAAAACCATATTTAGCACCTAAGACTTGTTACCTACTGATGTTATGAATAAATTTTTATACTTAATCAGTAAGTAAAAGTTTTGAACTTAGATTTCCAAATTTGACCCTTAAAGCTTATGTGAAATGACCAAAATGCCCCTACGGTGCATAGTTTGGACATAAATGATAAATTTCACATATATGCAATATCTTACTGATATAACTTGTAAAAATAAATATTTTTACTGATCATTTTTTACCAGAACCTCGGATTTACTATTTAACCTCTTTGATAATCTTTAAAATGACCAAAATACCCCTACGGGGCTTAAATTGATTTTAAATTCGTTTTGGGCATAATGGAAGGTATCCTACTGATATCATAACACATTTTAAGCATATTAACTTAGGGAACCTGTTCATGACTCATTTGGTTACCCGTTATGCATTTTTTCGCGTTCGGTATGGTTTATGTAACTAATTTGCATAAATTAACCGAAACGGGTCAAACCTTATCATTTTTACCTCAAAATCCAGAATGTGTTTAGTTTACCCATATTATACAAGTCTTCATACTTGTCGGGTTTAAATCACATTCAAATCTGGTCTTCGCTTAATCTTGCGTTTTGAACCGTATACCTTTCTTTAAAACTAACCGGTCTAAGTTATAGCTTAAATAAGACCCGTTAGGAATCTAATAGGTTATTAAAAACCTTCGTTCCAGATTAGGAGCCCGGTAAAAGCTATCTGTACTTGCTGATTGATATACGGCTGGGATAAAATTTGTTTTTGTGCTCAGGTAAATACTTTTAACTTATTTTCCCTTATACGGGCTTGGGGTACGGTATTTAATAATAGCGCTTAGTTGGGTATTGAATTTTTAATCGAATAATGGTTAAATCATTGAGATAACCCGTTTAATATGTTTTTTTTGTTTTAAGCCTTTGGGGGGTTAATGATCATGTCCTGGATATCCTCGGCTCATTCATTGAAATGGCCACGACTTAAGCACGGGGTGTAGGCATACACCTGTCAGTGCGTATGTAAAAAGATATACCCGCTTGTTGAGAATAACTCGCCGTGGGTTTATATTATGTGGTGTGTCTATTAATCTTTAACCCGGTACTTCTAACTTGGGCTACTAAATGTATAACAAACATATAATTCTTTTACAAGATTATTTTTAAATAATTATCCCAAGTTATAAAAGAATATTTGTGCCTTGTGCATTTAAATCAATTTTCTCAAATATTTTCAAAAGTGTCGTTAATTGTATTTACCAGTGTAAACTGACGTATTTTCCAAAAAGGTTAAGTGCAGGTACTAAGAGAAATGCACTGGCTACTCCTAGTATCGAATAAAGAGTCTTGCAAGCTTTTAATGCTTAAATCTGTTGAACAATATTTCTTTTTATCTTAGATCCGCCTGTTGATCCTTTTACAACCCGTTTGTAATATTTTATGTTACTTTCAATCAGTTTGTAATATTATTACTTTTAGACTTCCGCTGTGCTTTGAACTGTGATTAATTGACTATGATGATATCAACTACGTCACGATACTCCCCACCGGGCCCACCGGTAATAAGTGGAAATATCAGGGTGTGACAGGTGGAGTGTGAGTGAAGTGGGAGAGATGTGGTTTGTCAAGGGATGCCTTTGAAATGAACCAAGCACCTCTATTTATAGCCTGCATAGAAGCCCGGACACGGTCCCGTGTCCATTGGGCACGGCCCCGTGTCCATCCACTTTCTCTTTCTTCATTAATTGCAGTTTGTCCGCATTAGTTGACCACGCCCCCGTGTCCGATGGGCACGGCCCCGTGTGCATAAGCGTATCTGTACTATCAAGATTTGCTTGGATTCTATGAATCTTAGCGTTGACCACGGCCGTGTTGGGAAATAGAAGCTTCTACAACTTTGTCTTTTCTGCAGACACTTGAGCACGCCCCCGTGTTCGCTGGGCACGGGGCGTGTTCAGCCTTCTGATCTCTTGTTTTTGCTTGGGAAGATGCTGTCGAGGGGTCGGGCATGCCACGTTTATTCCTTTTCTTGTATTTATGTTAGATTTAGCTGTATTTTTGCTTCTTTTGTTCATTTACGCTCATTTAATCCTGAAAATACAAAAGGAAGACAAAAGCACACTTTTTCCAACATTAGTACTAAAAAGGGTTAGTTTTATGCCTCATTTGATGTATTTTATATTTTGCATTTTACACACATCAAATACCCCCACACTTGAATCTTTACTTGTCCTCAAGCAAAACTCTTTTTAATGTGGCTTACACACCCAAATGGAATGGGTAGAAAAGAAGTTTTTGGGCTTTTCTTGAGTGTCGGGATTCCAAGATCTTTATTAGGTTTTATTTTTATGTTATTTACAATCCTATTCGTTATGATTTATTTAGAACATTACATAAGAGAAATTACTTATTTGGGCATAACATGCCTCTTTAAAATTCCATTTATATACAAGTTCACATACCTCACGGGAGATCACTCAACACTCGGCCGAAGATGTATTTTTGTGAAACACTCGAGACCGGCATGGAACTTACTTCTACCATATGCTTGCCAAGCAATCAATCCTCCTCCTTTTTAACTATAAACCTTTGTAAATATCAAAAGGACTTGGGGAAGGGTTAGGCTTGGGTTAAAGGTATGTGGTTTTGGGTTAGTAGTTAGTAGAAAAGGGCGAAAGGCATAAAAAGCGTCGGTTTCCATAGAACTTTTTGTTTTTGTGACTTTTTTATTCAAACGAAGCATTTTCAAACAAAGTTTCTTTTGAGGAACTTGTTTATTTATTGCTAGACTTCATCATTTTTATTTATTTTTTATAAGGATTGTCACATGAAGACCAAGCTTTTTACTAAAATAAAGGGTTTAAAATGAAAAAGGGTTTTGGTGGGTAAAGGGTGTTTGTTTTGTGGGTTTAGAAATGAAAATGTTTAGGCTCAAAGGGGTTAACTAGGGGGATTTTGGGTAGGTGGTAAAAAAATAAATAATGGTGTTGAAAGAAAAAGGGTTAGTCCTGCCTCAATCATTTACTTACTCGGGTTTAAGTTGATAAGGACCGGGAATGTATTGTCATGGCAAGTTCTAGAGTCGTAAGAAACCAAGCGGCTACTCACACAAGAAACGAAAAATGAGCATTTAGTTTAAAGATGTGTATTTATATGCTCAATTAAAGGCTCAAAACTCACTTTTTGTGGGAATGGTTTTTAATGTGATCAAGTATATATAATCAAATTTTAACTAGATTTGTCATGCCGTTTCATAATTTTCTTATGTTGGTTCTTTTTATCATGACACTATCGGTTGTAAATTTGTAAAAATATAACCTTTTTAGAACTTTTTATTCCCAATTTAAACCAAGACAAGTAAAAAAAATGAAAAGTTTTTGAAAAAATTTGGGGTGTTTAGCGGTTCCAATAGAGTTTTGTGTAAGGCTTGTAATTAGAACTTGCAAAATTCAAGGTTTTAGCATCCCCCCATACTTAAATTACACATTGTCCTCAATGTGTCCCAAAAATAAGTTTTTAGGTTGATTGAATGTGTAAAAGGTGTGTTAAAAACAAAAATTTATGTTACTGGGCATCTGGACAAGGGCTGTGGTGACCGGGCACGACCCCGTGTTCAGATTGCCAGTAACAGAAAGTAACAGAAGACTGGGCACGGGGGCGTGTTCAGTGAACACACCTCGGGTCCAGTTACCTGAACTGGGCATTTTTCTGCAGACCCTTGAGCACGGGGCGTGTTGGCTGAGCACGGCCCATGCTGTAATGAAGAAAAATTGTCGGGAGGCTCTGTTTTTGTGCATGGGGTGTTGGTTCAAGTATCTCTTAGTATCCTTCACCATCCCGAGTGTGTTTCACTCATTACAACATCATCCAAACACCAAATAATTTTGAAACCCATCATTCATTAAAGAGAGAGTTACATAAGGTCCCAGAAAAATAAAGAAAATAGAAAGCTAAAAAGAAAGTTCCTAAGATAGATAGGTCAAGTGATACATGAAATCATCCTGAGGAGTTCTACCCTTATTGTAGGAATAACAAAAGCCCGGAAGTAGTTTCCCGGTATTTTAAAGGTGTTGTAGAACTCGGAACCGAGAGGTGTCCCCTAGATGTCATTGAGCCACTCCTCTATTTCTCTCGGGAGGAAGAAGTCGGGCTCATTTTCCACAACATCTTGTGGTGGAGGAGCGACTGCAATCGGGGGACCCCATGTAGTACGTCTCGAGGGGGTTCCGTTTGCATGGCGTACCACTCGGCCGGTATGATAACTTCTGGTACCACATTCCATGCCCTTTGTGTAACGAGCGGTACCAAAGGAGGAGAAACGAGGATATTCAACCTTTGGTGCAAAAGGTTGACCTCTCTAAGACTCCCTTCTAGACCCACCGATAAATGATTGATACGGTCGACCAGAGCTTCCTCAACCCCCGTCATTTCATCTATGGCCTCTCTCAAGGCATAGACATAGTTGACGAGGGAGTCTTCTACCGATGACCTTCTTCCTTGTCAGTTGTTCCTGGAGTGTGAGGAGGACGTTCCGCTGTTTCTACTCGACATTCTAAGAGAACAATCCAAAAAGAGTTTATTTTAGTGAAACAGTACCTCGAACACGGCCCCGTGTTCACCTCTCTGCAGATTTTTGGAACAAGGAATCTTGGAGCTTTAAATTATTTTTCTGACTTTTGAAGCATTTTTAAGCAGAAATAACTTAAAACAGTGTTGTAAAACTGATTTTTAACAAGATTCCTTGAATAAAATTCTAACAAATATCACAATAAAGCTTGAAACCATGGTGATTTCAAGCTCTAATGGAGGTGTTGAGGGAAAAATGAAGAAGAAGGCAATGGACAAAAGTATAAAAGACAAGATGGTTGTTGAGAACCTTCTTTAGAATATACCTAGTATGGTATGTGTGAAGATCCCACCAAATCTCTGTCTTTGGAATGGGCCAAATGTGCAGAAATCTTGCTGCATTTATAGAAAACGACAGCACGCTGGACACGGCCCCGTGTCGGCTGGACACGGCCCCGTGTGCAGACAAGATTCTGAAACTTTTTGTCCTTATTCTAACCAAAAGTCAGACGAGAATCTTTTGGTGGACACGAGGGCGTGCTGACCTGGACACGGCCCCGTGTTTAGAAGCTGTTTATGAAGTTTTGTTTATTTTTAAGGAATTTATCCAGATCGGGTGGTTCCTTACTGGACGGAACAACACCGAAGTGCCTAAGATACCTTAGTTGCCCTAGTTTTAGACGAGAACGCAAGAGGTTATCGGAAAGGTTGATTCCTATGCTAAATGTAGGTGGACAAGTCCAACCCTTATCCGGGCTCTCGTTAAAGAAGGTGTATGTCGAATCGCTCAGGTCTATGTATGCATTGACGGAAGTCGATGGGGAGTCCTTCACGGCACAATCGACACAGGGACGACTATCGCTCAAGTCCTCGAAAGAGTTAGAGGTGATTTCGGGAGCGACGATGTTGTTTTTATCCGAATGCGATCTCAATAATTCTTCTTGGGCGTTGTCTTGAGATGAACAAGTTATATCCATCTCAAGATCTTTTATCCAATTAAGAATTAGATATTCCATTTGAAAAAATTCATCAAGAATCATTTCATTTAGAATAGATGATTGAGAGCATTATAGGGAGAAATAGGGATTATTTTTACTCTCGCCCCTCTTAAGGTTACAGGAAAACGATGAGTCTATATAGTGGGGAGTATAATTTAAAAAATAACAATTTAAATCTTCATGATTTCCGCCACATATTTAACACCACGTACCATAAGAGGAGCAGTAGTAAAAAAAATCAGTATCGCTCATGTTTGTGTCAAAAATTACCAACCGTCGGGATCTTACGGTTCTGTTTTCAGTATTTGATACTTGGGCACGGGGCGTGTTGATTGGGCACGTCCCCGTGTTCAGCTACTGTCTGTCTTAAAACAAGATTGCCAGTACCAAAGATTGGGCACGGGGCGTGTTCAGCGGCCACGACCTGTGCTGAGCTCTGCAGAAACTGAAAAATTAAGAAAAATCCTAAAAATAAAAGAAAAATAAAAAAAATGATTAGGCCGTTAATTCCTAACTTTCTTAAAATCCTTGTGTCCCCGGCAATGGCGCCAAAAACTTGATGTGTGTGTAGCGTTATATATTTTTATGTATATTTTTAGCCCTTTTTAACACTTTAGTCAAGTTTTAAATTTATAAAACACGATATTTTACTAACACTAAACACACACATGGGCAAGTGCACCCATCGTGAGCGTAGTATAGCGTTGGTAAGATACCGAGGTCGTCCAAGGACACAAGAGCTTTTAGTACCGGTTTATCCTCAACGTCTAATCAAATCAAAATTTTGGAAAAAGGTTTTAAACATGAAAATAAAAACTAAAAATGCTGAAAAATAAAAAATCAAATAAAAACAGATAGACAAGATGAATCACTTGGATCCGACTTGCCTTTAGTGTAACCTTTGATGTTTTCCGCACTTTTGCACTTTTTAAGAGATTATCTTAGTTATAGTACTAGGCCCCTCTTTTGAAGGTGACGTTACCCTCAACCCATTAGTTTGAGTCAGCAAGAATACAATCCTAAAGGGTTGGATTATTGAAAGATAATTAATTAAGTTATTAATGCGTAATGTGGTATGCCCCTCTTTTAAAGGTGACGTTACCCTCGGCTAAGTGGTTTGAGTCAGCATGGATACAATCCCAAGTAGTCGGGTTAATGTATTAATAGTAGTTTACATATGAGGGGATCAAGCCATTCGCATCCCCGCCATCCAATACCGGTGGGTATTGAAGAAGGTCCTAGTAAGCTTGACCCAGGTCCTTGCAGGATCTATACACTGAACAACGCAAGAACCTTACCAAACCATTCCCTTAACCCCCGACCAGGTAGCCAACATATCTCTATATAGACCGTAGAGATATGAATGGTGTAAATCTTTTATTTTATATAGACAGTAAAATAACGCCAAGACACCACGGACAAATGATAAGGAAGTTTCACCTTCAACATAAGAAACTAGTTATTAAAGTCATTAATACAAAACTAAATAAAAAGTGTGAAAAGATTAAAAAAACAAAAGTATTACACTAAATACTTGTCTTCACCAAGTGATGTAAGAGACTTAGGCAAACATGGCCTTTGATTGTCAAGAACTCTTACTATCAATCTTGGATCCTGAGACAACTACACACACTCAATGATGGATGATGGTGATGGATGAGGGTGTTGTGATGGTGGAGTGTGGGTGAAGTGGGAGAGAGGTGGTTTGTCAAGGGATGCCTTTGAAATGAACCAAGCACCTCTATTTATAGGCTGCTCAGAAGCCCGGACACGGCCCCGTGTCCATCCACTTTCTCTTTCTTCATTAATTGCAGTTTGTCCGCATTAGTTTACCACGCCCCCGTGTCCGCTGGGCACGGCCCCGTGTGCAGAAGCGTATCTGTACTATCAAGATTTGCTTGGATTCTGCGAATCTTAGCGTTGACCACTGCCGTGTTGAGCTGGGCACGCCCCCGTGTTGGGAAATAGAAGCTTCTACAACTTTGTCTTTTCTGCAGACACTTGAGCACGCCCCCGTGTTCGCTGGGCAGGGGGCGTGTTCATCCTTCTGATCTTTTTTTTTGCTTGGGAAGATGCTGTCGAGGGGTCAGGCATGCCACGTTTATTCCTTTTCTTGTATTTATGTTAGACTTAGCTGTATTTTTGCTTCATTTGTTCATTTACGCTCATTTAATCCTGAAAATACAAAAGGAAGACAAAAGCACACTTTTTCCAACATTAGTACTAAAAAAGGGTTAGTTTTATGCCTCATTTGATGTATTTTATATGTTGCATTTTACACACATCAGAAATCTTGAAAATAGTAGTAGGCACATATGAATCACCCCCAAACATTTGAAAACGTAAAAGAGGGGAACTATGTACTCATATTGAAAATCATTTTGTATATATAAACCATATATGTTGTTTTGAAATCTTGAAAATAGTAGTAGGCACATATGAATCACCCCAAAACATTTGAAAACGTAAAAGAGGGGAACTATGTATTCACAATGAAAATCAAATTGTATGTATAAACCATATATATTGTTTTCAGATCTTGAAAATAGTAGTAGACACATATGAATCACCCCAAAACATTTGAAAACGTAAAAGAAGGGAACTATGTACTCACATTGAAAATCATTTTGTATATATAAACCATATGTATTGTTTTGAAATCTTGAAAATAGTAGTTGGCATATATGAATCACCCCAAACATTTGAAAACGTAAAAGATGGGAACTATGTACTCACATTGAAAATCATTTTGTATATATAAACCATATATATTGTTTTGAAATATAGTAGTAGGCACATATGAATCACCCCAAAACATTTGAAAACGTAAAAGAGGGGAACTATGTGAGGACCGTTTCGGGTTCTCGAATGCTCCGACCGGTCAGAAACTCTTCATATCTTGTGCGGAATCCGAGTATAAAGTTGACAAAACACAAGAACAATCTAATTAAACTGGTTTCTATCGATTATCTGAATATACAAAACCATGAAACCAAATGGACAGAGTTTCCCCTCTCAAGTCCACAAAAGTTCTAAATGTCAAGACTCACCACCTCTATTTATAGACGAATCCACTCGTCAGAACACCTAAGGACAACTGGGACTTTATGTGCGAGAGGCACCTGGGACGATAGGACAGCCCTTTCGCACGAATGGCTCTTTCGAGCGATAGGGTAATACATTACAAATCTGTCTTTTCTGACACGAAATCCTATACAATCAACTACGACTCAATACATTGACGACTAAAGATATGATTAGCGGAGGCAATAGACATAATGCACTCACAGATTCCCCCTTGGATATTGCTGCAGTCAATCTTCATTTGTATCGTAGCTAATCTTCATTTTCTTCAGAGTCTTCAAAATCTTTGACATTTTTTTGTATCACAAACCCCCCTTTCTTCAGACTCCATTTTTGCATGCTTTTACTTGCTTTCATTTGACACTTCAATTCCATGATCTTTTCCTGGTCTTTGAGCTTTATTTCAATTTGACACCGTTTATCAAGCTCCTCTTATCAATCAGCTTTATGTCATGAAATTCTCACATTCAAATATACATTTTAGATTTCACTAGAGAGAACTTTTATATGACTTTTAATCATGAACAACTTTAACAACCCTCACAGATAATCAAGTTCAAATTAACGACCTTGACTATCCAATTATCTACCAAGTCCAAATTAATGACCTTGGATAACAATTTCAAACAACTTTAAATTTTCATTTTCAAATTCAAATTTCAAATTAATGAACTTGTGATTTCACCAAACTATGTTTAGCATATTCAGATTTTGAAATTCAGCTTTCCCACATCGGTTGTTGAAACCTAAAATAGAAATAAAATCTTTTTGTATTTTATAAAATTTATGCTAAAACACACCCAAAATCTTTACCAAATTCGTAGCCCTCATCAAGTGGTGTCGCTTGTTCATGTTCATGGAAACCATTTCATCCATGTTAGATTAGAAGGAGACTATTTGATGCCTCTACCGATTAGTCTTTGGAGTAGCAACCGAAGTGACGCTGCAGCAGATTGGGAAGTTATGTACAGTTCTCGTATAAACCGGTATAAGGAGCTAAAAAATCCTAATCCAGACCGAACTGTACAATATGTTGGTTAAACTTCAGTTGTAATTTGTTTCGGTTAAACTTTATTTGTTTTAGTTAAATCTTAACTATAAGTTGTTTGGTTAACCTTCGTTTGTTTTTTTTAATGTGTTACTCATTTGTTTTAAATGTAACGAACTCATCATAGTCTTAATCTTTTTTTTTGACGTAATAGAATCAAAGGCGTTGCTTCTCCGACCATGTTTCCGACCACCAAAAGAAAAAAGGGTCGGAGTTTTGTTTGATCTTATTTTCAAAAAATAGAAAATACAAAATTTTCACTCTTTTTACATTTCAGTGAAAAAAAAAACAATTCATTGTACTATTTGATTGGTGTTGTGAAACTAGCCTAAAAGCAAAACAATATAGAAGAGATGTAGAGAGAAAAGAGATTGATATTTCGTTGATATGTGTGTCTAATACAAGAGATACAATGTAGTATATATAGAAGAAGAAAACTTGGAGAAGAAGCCAGTCTATTTTAAGAGTTGATAACCATAATATTATAATATATTTATAACACTCCCCCTTGGTTATCAACTTAATACGCTTTGAGATGCTGTCTCGTTAAAAACCTTGCTAGAAAAACCCAGTGGGACAAAACCTCAGCTAAGGGAAAAAGAGTGCAGCGCGTATTTTCTTCTCATGATACTTCTGGATCATGTATATTGCCTCATTAAAAACCTTACTAAGAAAACCCAAATGAGACAAAACTTAGCGAGGGAAAAAGAGTGCAACTTGAATAAGTCTCCCCCTCATTTTAACATGTAGCCTTTAAGTGACGTGTGTCCATCCTCCTTGAAAGTTGATCAAAGCTTTTGTAGCCAATTATTTATCGCTCCATCCTTTAATGTGCAATCATTTATGTTGAGCAATGTTGTACAATCTTCTAACAAGACTTTAGGTGTCTCCAAAAATATCATATGTCCATGACTGTGTTTTGTTACATTCCTGCATCTATAAGACTAACCAAGCTTGTTTTGATGGGTTAGTAAAATATAATCAAATATCGTTTATATCTGAAATATTTCTTTGAACTCATTTCAATATCTCTTCATTTGACAAAGGCTACATCATTACAATTAGCTCAAGTGAAAGATATTATAACCATACATAGCTAGCAAAAAATATTAATGCACATATGCATTTCACGATGGTACTTCTAGAATGAGAATCTCTACTTTGGTAGGAGATGATAATAAACATTTCTTATAGTAAGTGACTTAAGAACCTTTAACATCCTTTAAGGTTCAACTATGCCCATATTAAAATATCCCAACATCATCTTCTAGATATACTTGAGGGATTGATAAAATATAATTCCATATATACTCGAACTACAGTTCGAGTAATAATTAGACTGTGCCAAGGTCATTTAAAAATTCTCCATCTAAAAGTTCGACAGTTTCTCTCGATGATGCCTACACATCATCACTGTAAATTGCGATTATAGTGAGCTTTTAAAAGCAGAATATTGATAAAACATGGCTAATTTAATCAAACATATATCCCTCTTTATGCAAATATCTCGAGTTGTACAAAACTCGACCCGACTATTTTAGTCCATACATTTTTTGTCAACTTCATATAGTATGTCCTTAAGGTTTTTATATCAATGCTTCTAGCATTATCAATCCATGAGGGAATTCTTCCCATCTTATCCAAATATGCATGTGCATTCACTCTTCATGAGTTGTGTTACATAAACTTACCCATATAACACATATAGATCTGTATCATATGCACAAATGTCATAAACACTTGCTTTTATCTCCAAAATCCATATTGTACCATGTGTGTACACTATTTATTGAGATATCACAATCATCGGGTACACGTTTTCTATGTATGTTTCTTGGTGCACAAGTATTACATCGTTAAGATGTTTCAATTAACTTCTTAAGACACTCAATTGCTTTAGAAACTCATCAGGAGTTCCAATTATATCTATCATGTAAAAAATCATAACCTATTCAAATCCGAATATGTATACAATGATCACATTGTTCTCGAAAACTTACTTTACATGACTTATATAATTTAATCCTTCAGGGCTTTCATGTAAACTTTCAGTATCAAGTGATACATAACATTCATAAGACGCATATCAATTCTCTCTTTATCTTACCAGACTAATAAGATATTGGAAAGTCATTGTATCCACCACTAGAGAATGAGTCTCCTCATTAATCAATTATTAGCAAAAATCTTGTGCCACCATTTTTTCTTAAAATAACTTCATGTTATTTTCAATTCATAACTTGCATAAAAGACCCATTTGTATCCAACACATCTTACAACTTCAGTTGCATGGACTAGTGATCCAAAAACTTTCCATTTCAACAGAGAATTCAACTCTGCCTTATTTGCATCTTTTCATTTTGGCCAATCATTTATACGTTTACGTTCATAGGCAGATCTCAATCTTGATCCTCATCGTTTAATCATTTTAAGCGCTATATTATATACAAAAGTATAACGACGTCGATTTTTATTTCGATTCCGTACATATCTTAGACATGATACAACTTATCGAGATCTATTTATTTCCAGGTACCTGAGGTTCTTCTTGAACCATCGCGTCTACTGTCTCTTCAGGAGACCTTTTTAATATCACCTCGACTTGACCATCTTAATTAGTTGCTCCAACTTTCGAGGAATTGTATTACTGGAATCGACTAGTCTACCACGCTTCAGGCGTGCAATAGACTCATTAGAAAATATGTGGTTGTCCTTCTGGGGCACAAACATAAATGGAGCATAAGCAGTTGATTATGTGACTTACTTAGTCACTCTATTTAGGTCAGTGAACTCGTATGGTATTTTATTCTTTAATATTGGTAAATGAATTATACTTTAAACTTCTAGTTCATAGTTTATAGTCTAAGGATCAAGATGACATGATAATTCATTTCACTTTTCACTTTCCAACTGCTTGTTATCTCCCCCTAATGTTGGGAAAATTCATTCACTAAAGTGAAAAACCAATGAGCCATAAACAAATTTCTCACTAATGGCTTTAAGTATTCAATCATAGACGATTATTTATACCCAACATATTCTCAAACTTTTTAGAAGTCCCATCTTTGTGCGGTGGATGAGTTTCAATGTATGTCGCACAACCAAAATCTTTGATGAGACATATTTAGTTACTGACCAAAAACCAAATATATGGGGAGAACTATAACTTATTTGCTTGATGTGAATTAATGGTACTATATATAAAATTACATGTACCTAACTAAACTTTTGCTCCTCTCATGATCATTGGCTTTGTAATCAATAGTAGACGTTTAGTGGTCATCTCAACAAAGCAATTCTTGTATAAACATAAGCTATATGTAGGTTAATATTTTCTTCCAATAATCATTAATAACTTGGGAATTGAATTCATCGTTATTGCCAAAATAAATATACCAATCTAGATTAATATGTTTGCTAGCACATTAGCTAAGCCACAATCACACAAACTTCAGGTTGTGGATTTCATAACCATTTAGACGATGCATCGATTTAAAACACTAAATGGTATCACGTTGGGATATGCATATCCTTTAATCACTTCCAAAATATTTAGGGATTCTCACCCTACTTTGGTTGGTAAATAATGAATTTCCCTTGAGAGAAAATATTGCATGCTAATTACCAACTTGAAGAATCTTCTAGTTCTTCAATACAATTCACATCACCGTTGACTCGGTGTGGTCTAACCAGTCATGCTAATCAAATATCATGATCCATACACTTCTAGTTTATAATCGTAAACACTTATGCACAAGACATAAGACATATATCCCTCCTTTCGACATATTATTCTCATATAATCACTATCTTTATTTGCCACTTATGGTGGTCAGTCTCATTATTATCATAATCATCGTTGCAATTCTGATGGTCGGTCTCACTTTAATATAATATGACCATCATTAGAATTTTCTCAATTATGTCAACGATCACAATGGTCAATACATATCCCTTTCATGGATCATAGTAAAACCAAACAAGCTTCCCAATTATCTTCATGATTACTATCTTTACACTGATCAATATGTAATCACATTCACTTCAGGGAATGAGATAGAATATGAAAATTTTCATGGAATTTCATTCTTTACTCAGTCACACGGGTATGAAATCGTTTCAAATTATTCATATTTTCTTAGAGATATTGCTACTCCAGGAACATATCTCAAGTGTGACAAATAAAAATCTTTTATCTCTTTTTTTTTCATTATAAACTATCTTGAATGTAAAGTGAGATATATATTTACATGACCGGGCTTTGTAAGATCTATCGATCTAAATCTTATGACCTTCTATAAAATGATAATGAGATTTCGTGAATATAACACTGTGAGTATTACATTTAAATATATTGATTCTATATCATGAGAGTAATAACAAAACATAACTTTATGTTTTTAATGATTCATGGAATATTACATATAATGAATATATTAACATATAAATACATCATATACCATAAAGTTACATTATATAATACATGACATTATAATATGTCACTACATAAATCAAGATGTATTAAAATTTTATGAAATATGTTTTTTTCATTCATGTATCAATCTACTATGGCATAACCATTCACAAATATAGTATATCATACATATTAATATGTGTCCCATAATTTAAAATATAAACAAATATCTCTATCAAGTTCTTATTCTCTTAATAACATATAATCATCAATTACTCGTTAAGTTAATTTATGAAATTGTCTTTCACCACACAAACATTTAACATGTTTAACTCATATATAACTTACAGTTGAAGATAACAATATCATGGTAAATAATAAAACATGATGGAGATCAAACATACAAATTCAAATTTAATGATTATCTATAACTAATATGGATTACATCATATAATAAAATTTTCCACGATAAAGTTGTTACGTATTTCATGATCATTAAGTAATTTTTTGAGATTTTGTTGACTAATCCTTAAATGAAAACACACTATTATGATGTCATATATGGAGTGAATAACTTTAAACCGTTTATCAAGATTTAAAATCCTTTTGACAATAGTAGCAATAACAATAGTTATACAATTATACAAGTAATATAACTATATTTCAGAAAATAGTTCATTGTTCTAACATATGATATCCTAAACATTTATAATAATTGTTAAGTCACAAAAGTATTATAATAAATTGATTATCATGCTTATGATTATAAACGTTGCTTCACAAATAATTGGTGACCCAAAATTACAGTTATATTGTATGTACAAAAAAGAAAAAAATAATAATGTCAGATACACTCATATATTAGATATGGAGAAAATATTCACACCATATGTATCAAAGAAAACCAGTTTGAAGTGCATGAAAATAAGAGCCTTTCTAAAATCCAATGAAACTTTTAGAACCATTACCAACCCACTAGCAACCCAATAGGAATAATAAAGATAGATTTGCTAGGAATTAAGTATGAAGAAAGCATATTTCGGTGACCAATATAGTAGGTTGTTGCAGTTTACGTAGAATATACTTGATATCCTATAAATCTTGAAATCACAATTATTACATCGATATCCTATAAATCTTGAGTTTACCACAGACCAAACACATCAAAGCTATTTCATAAAATTAGATAACAGCAAACAATAGAACAAAAAAAAATTATCATCAATGATCAAACCATAGCCATCGATGAAGGTTATAATCCTAAAAGTAAAGAAAGATGGAGGGTTAAAGTGACAAGTAGGATTAAGTTTAGTTTTAAAGTTTAATTATATTTTTGAATGTTTATCCGTAGGTTTAATTTAGGTTTCTATTTGTTTTGATAATTATCTATAAGTGTCATGCAAGTAAATTAATTCTAGTATGGGTAGGATAGGATGCTTTTGTTTATTCATATAAAAGGTCATCAGGTTGTAGGTTGTAGGCATGCAAGTCAAGATTTATTAAATTTAATTTGTTTGGGTCCATTCTGTTTGTTCCAGATTACAATATTTGTTCACTCCATCTTTATTTTTTGTGCTTTATTTGGGTTGAAGCCAACAATTGGTATCAGAGCTCATAGGGCTCGATCCTTGGAGGATAGTAACAGAAACATAAGCGAGTTTATGTAAGATTCTCGCAAGAAAGAAGAAAGATAGTGCAACCTGCGTGAGAAAGAGAAAGAAGAAAGTTCGGTGCCGTAAGAAAGAAAAAAAACGCAGGTGCAACTCAGGAAGAAAGAGACCGAGAAAGAAGAAATCGACAAAGAAAGAAAGAAAGGTCAGTCGATTCAAAGAAGAAAGAAAGAAAGTGAAGGATGGCGATGATACAAGCAAAAAAGGATGAAGGTTCGTTGTCGTTTCAAGTCCCGACTCTTACTCCTACGAACTATCCGACATGGGCGGTAAAAGTCAAGGCGATCATGGATGCTTACGGCATATGGGAGACCGTCGAAACAAGGAATTTAGGAGAAGAACCAGATCAGAAAAAGTCGAAACAAGCGCTTGCGTTCTTGTTTCAAGCTATACCCGAGGAGATGGTGTTGCAAATGTCGAGTTACACGGACCCGAAGAAAGTATGGGATGGCTTGAAAACACGATACTTGGGTGTAGATAGAGTTAGGGCGGCTCGAATTGCAACATTGAGAAGAGAGCTTGAAGGTTTGCGGTTGAAGGAAGGAGAACTCGTTGATGATGGTGCTTCTAAGGTGAGTGGATTGGTTTCAAAGTTGAGGGGTCTCGGGCACGAAATTGAAGAAGAAGAAATGGTGAGAAGGTTACTTGATGCAATGCCAAACTCCTATCTTCAAATTGTAACTTCGATTGAACAATGTTTCGATTTGGATTCAATGCTCTTTGATGAAGTGGTAGGAAGGCTAAAGTCGTATGAAGAAAGAAGAAAGAGTCGTGGTGAAAAGGAAGAAGAGCAAAGCCAACTTTTGATGGCCGAACAAAAGTATGGTGAAAGTAGCGAACGAGGAAGAGGCCGCGGAAGAGGCTACGGTAGAGGTGAAAGAGGACGAGGAAGAGGTACGGGTCGAGGTGGTGATAAAAGCAGGTTTCGGTGTTTCAATTGTGGTGAATTTGGGCACTTTGGATACGAATGCACCAAGTGGGATGAAAAGAAAGAGGAAGCAAATCTAGCGGAAGACTTCAACAATTTACCATTGTTTTGAAGAAGAACGAGTCGGATTTTAGGATTAAGGGGGAGATTGAAGGTTATAATCCTAAAAGTAAAGAAAGATGGAGGGTTAAAGTGACAAGTAGGATTAAGTTTAGTTTTAAAGTTTAATTATATTTTTGAATGTTTATCCGTAGGTTTAATTTAGGTTTCTATTTGTTTTGATAATTATCTATAAGTGTCATGCAAGTAAATTAATTCTAGTATGGGTAGGATAGGATGCTTTTGTTTATTCATATAAAAGGTCATCAGGTCGTAGGTTGTAGGCATGCAAGTCAAGATTTATTAAATTTAATTTGTTTGGGTCCATTCTGTTTGTTCCAGATTACAATATTTGTTCACTCCATCTTTATTTTTTGTGCTTTATTTGGGTTGAAGCCAACAATCGATGTGCAAATCAAATGTATAAAGGTCCCGTTTCCGGTGGATTTCCATGGTAACGAACACAGTAGTCGTTATTTTTAATATCTTTTTAGCATCCATATTTATATGTCAAATATTTGACCCATATTTCTTAAGTTCCCAGAATGTTTTCTCTTCAAGAAATCCTTTAATAAAATCAAGCTATTTAAATAATGAGTTGGGTCGAATATTTTCACGATGGCTAATATGGTTATAAGTCAATAACATAAAGAGACAAATCATATAGTTTTGAAAAGAGAGTAGTATTTAATACCTAATTTTGTAATAAAAAATGCCAATTGGAAACGTGTGAAGCCAAGCTGTGTTGAGCATGTTGTCGGTTGTGGGGTGTGACAGCTGCTTCGTGTGGTTGATGTTTGATGTTACAATATTGGGAATTGTAGGTGCAGAATAATAGGTAATACAGCGGTGGTTTTGCCGTAATGACATTGGTGACAACGACGTAGATTTAGGGTTTCTGGAAGGAGCACTCTCGTGCTGATAACGTGTTGTAAAACTAGCCTAAAAGCAAAACAACATAGAAGAGATGTAGAGAGAAAAGAGATTGATATTTCATTGATAGGTGTGTCTAATACAAGAGATACAATGTAGTATATATAGAAGAAGAAAACTTGGACAAGAAGCCATTCTATTTTAAAAGTTGATAACCATAATATTATAATATATTTATAACAATATAAAGTTATTTGAATATTAGTTGAATATCTAAAATAACATTTAAAGGGATTAAACGAAGAACGTTATAAAGTTATTTGAATATTAGTTGAATATCTAAAATAATATTTATCTAAAATAATATTTAAGGGGATTATATTATTATGGGTAAATTACACTTTTCGTCCTTTATGTTTGTACCAGATTGCAATGAATGACCTTTAACTTCAATAATTACAGTTACAGTCCTTTTTTTGTTAAAAGCATTACACCTTAGATCATTTAACACTAACCCAATTAAAATTTTCAGTTAAGCCTCACATGTGTCTTGCACATGAGGGCCTCTTTATCTTTTTACCATTCTAATACAATAAAGATTAAAAAAAATTAATAGATAAAATCCCCTTCAGTTCTCTCTCTAACACCCACCATCACTCTCTCTACCCCTCATCTCTCTCTCACTCATTCACAGCCAAACCCTCACCACTGCCCCCCATCTTGAAATTGAAAGTGGGATTTATGTGAAGCTTCTTTCTCTCTTAAGGCCACATTTCACTCCACCCTCCACCTCCGAGAAACCCCACCACAACTAAACCTCCTGTCTCCATCCCCACCACCGTCGCAGATGGCCCCGTCACCGGAACCCTAGTTTCGCCCCTGTTTCCTCTTCAAAATCTGAACTTGTTGCCGATTTCTCCGGATGCAGATCTAAAACCCTTGCATTAAGGGTCGCCGGAACCCTGGCCAGCGCGAGAGAACATCTAATTTTGTTCGGATCTTGTTCTAAACATGGGAATTATCAGGTTTTTCCCCCACCTTTTATCCTTATCTTTATCCACGTTTTCATCTCTTTCTTTTCAAAACAACAAAGGTTTGCTTATGTTGATCTCATGGGAGTCGACTAAAGTTGCCATTGTTTTCGAGTTTGAAAATTAAAATGATTAATTTTTGTTGTGCATATAATGAAAGTGACAGAGTGTAATGGAGCATCTAGTAACACGTTCATTTAATTTTTTGTTGTTTTTGTTGAAATAATAGTCTATTGAACTAATTAACTTGATTTTGTTTTAAAGAAGCATTATTCTGGATTCAAGGTTAATAAAAGAGATGACATTCAAGATAGAGAGAGAGGGTAATTAATTTGATTTTGTTTTTACAGAAGCATTACTTTGGAAGATGATGTACAGTCGTGGTGGGGTTGGTTGGAGAGAGAGAGAGCTAGAGAGATGGGTTTATGTTTGAAATTACCAATCTACCCTCATGTGCAAGGCATATATAACAACCCTCCTTAAATTATTTTAGACACCCCTAAACGCTCCTAAATACACCCCGTATGTGAGAAACGAACCCGTATAACCTTCATATTAACAAAAATCAAATAAAAACAAATCTACAAGTCGCTCGCGGGCCGCGAACGAGATCACTAAGATCTTCGCGGGGCGCGACAACTCAATATCAGGAAAACACCCGGTGCCGCCACGTGTCGATGACTCAGCAACCTCACGCCGCCTTTAAGGTCCTCGCGGGGAGCGACGGCCCCCTTGTTCTTCTTCGCGGGGCGCGAAAGACCGACGATCAGGCCCTATAAATAGAGCAGTCGAGCCTTCAGTTGTTTTCGTTCAATTCTCACACATCTCTCTCAAATTTCTGAATAGGAATAATAATACCGGGTATAATACCCACTAAAATAGCGAAGCTCTGCCTCATTGTAAGTATTTTAACCCCCGGTTACGTATTAGATACGCTGCCCGATTGATCTAGTACTCCTTAACGGCTGTCGAGGCTCTGCTCGACGTAGTCGTTAGAGTTCTGTCTCGAGGAGGGTATAACTAATGTAAATTGGGTTATTATACTAACGCGTGTGCATTGTTTAATCAATAGATTATAACAAGTAAGTCACAAGGAAATACCTAAATTAGCAATGCGAGTTTATCCTCTTTTTGTAAATGCTTTTCATAAACTATTCTTACAAAACCTTAAATAAATTATATATTTAAATAGCAGTGATTGAGTCTTTGTAATTCTTCAATTACTGTCAGTATTATGGGGTATTGTATACATTACTCGATAATCTTCACAATTGGACAATGGGTTAGCCAATGTGTGATATGACCATAGCCACAGATCCGGTCGAGTGGCAAGTACTGAATGAGTAATTGTGTAGATATATACATTGTAATAGCTCTCAATACTGTAAAATGATAAAACCTGTTTTGATTAAATTGGGATTCACTCACCAGTATTTCTTGCTGATAAAATGTTTTAAACACGTGTTTCAGGTAACTTAGTGTGAAGCCCATAAAAGCCAGATGGGAAGCACTGAAGACGTAGAAAAGTGGCTATAAAAGTTACCTAATTAAAAAGGAGAATTGTTTTCAATAATTAAGATTTATCCCTATAAACAGATTACAAAGGAAAAGGCGGGATTTGTCCCACTTGTTATTATAAATAAATTTTCAGAAAAACTTGGGTTTTCTCCCATTCATCGATTTCAAATAAAATGGTGTTTAACTCTAATAAAATATTTCCTAACTACGGTCCTGATGAAATTTTTCGCTGCCAAAATTGATAAACACCGATACCACCAAATGTGCGAAGCTCGCGGTCGCCCGCCTTCCAGGGCAAGGGGTCGGGGGTTGTGACAGCACATGCCATACTTAACAGAAAATTATAACCAGGTTAGGACCAAATGATGTATAGTGTAATATGTTTTACAAATAAAGGATTGTGACTGTAATTATTGAAGTTAAAGGTCATCCATTGCAATCTGGTACAAACATAAAGGACGAAAAGTGTAATTTACCCTATTATTATTGAACCACAAAATCCAACCAAAAATGCCCAAATTCACCCAAATCCATCTCTTTTTCCCCAAAACCGATCTTCATAAAACAGAAAGCTGAAACCAATCACCACTTCACCTTTAAAATCATCACAATCATTAAAGCCGAAGATCTGAGATCTGAGTAAGGTAGATTGGTGGTTCTTGAATCGCCGTTTGCATCTGAGCAAAACAAAATGTTTGGATCTGAGATCTAGGGATGATGATGAGGGAATGCTTTTTCAAAACAGGTGGGTTGGGCGGTGTGATGGTGGCAGGTGGGTTGTAGAGGACGACGACCATCAATCTGAGGTGGTTTGGTAGCGGTTGGTTGTTTGGTGGTGGTGGGGAGGTGGTGGCAAGGTGTTGATGGTCGGGTAGGGGTGATGGTGGTCCGATGCCGGTGCGAGGTGGTGGTCGGGTGGGGGCGGTTGTTGGTGGTGGTGGAAAAGAGGGAGAATGTAAAGAGGGAGTATGTAGAGAGAGAAGAGAACATAGAAAGAGAAAGATAGTGCAGAGTTTTGTTATTCTAATTTTATATATATATAATATAATATAATATAATCTTTATTTGTAATTTTACTAAAATACATTTAGTTTTATATTTGAAGTTACCTAAATACCCTTCCAGCTAACAAACATTTAGATGGAGTTAATGTCAGGTAGCAAAATGAAAAAAAAAAACATAGCAAACTATAGGAGGAAAATGACTATTTTTAAATGATTGGGGCAAAACCATTAAAACGACAAAACCACAGGGAGCAAAACAAAAGTTTACTCTTTTTAAGAGATAAATCTTGATTACTATTTTTATTAACATATGACATATTTTTTCAACACGTACAATATACACGTTTTTTAAGATATACCTTTTTATTATTTATTATATAAAATTATATTTATACAACCCGTATAATACACACGGTTTTAACTAGTTATTATATGGGGGGTTAGAATCAAATACAAGGGATAAAATAAATAAGAAGTGTAAGAAGGATTCTAGTCCATTGATCTTAGATTTGGAGGGTTGAGATTGGTTGTAGGGAAAAGAAGATAATAGAAGGGCATAAAGGAAATACTATATTTATAGATTTTCTCTCTCCACATGCAAGACACATGCCAATTCCCCCGTCGATTTAAAACGTCCATAACTTTTTCATACGACATTTTTTTTCAAAAAAAATTTCACCATAATAACGAGCGTTTTTTATCTTTAATATGAGTACCATATTATCATATAAAAATAAAATAAAAAAATTCATTTTTACTAGGTTTTTTTGGCATTGTGTTAAAGGTTCAGGTCATTGTGTCTTTTAACTGGGTTTTGGTCAGTAGAGTTTCTAAACATTGTGTTATTATCAAAACCTATAACACAATGTTAATTTAAGTTCTATCCATTGCGTTTTTATAAAAACCTATAACACAATATATGACACAATGAAGATTTTGTTAAATCTGGGTTTTCTATAAATTGTGTTATTAGTTCAGGTCATTGAGTTTAATATGTTATTCATTGTGTTTTAATATGTTGTCCATTGTGTTTTAATAATTTGTTCAATTTTTTTATTATCTTGTTCATTGTGTTTTAGTTTGTTATGTATTGTGTTTTAGTTTGTTATGTATTGTGTTTTTAGTTTGTTTTTCATTGTGTTTTCATCTGCTCTCCATTGTGTCTTTTATCTGCTGTCATTAATTGTGTCTTTTATCTGTTGTCATCAATTGTGTTTTTATTTAGTCTGATTCTTATTGTGTATATGTTATCGCCATTGTGTTATACGTTATGGTCATTGTGTTTTAGTATGTTGTCCATTGTGTCTTTATCTGTTGTCATTGATTGTGTTTTTAATCTAATTTACATTGTGTTTTACATCATGTCCATTGTGTAATATGTTATTCATTGTGTTTTAATATGTTGTCCATTGTGGTTTAATAATTTGTTCAATTTTTTTATTATCTTGTTCATTGTGTTTTAGTTTGTTATGTATTGTGTTTTTAGTTTGTTATGTATTGTGTTTTTAGTTTGTTTTTCATTGTGTCTTCATCTGCTCTTCATTGTGTCTTTTATCTGTTGTCATTAATTGTGTCTTTTATCTGTTGTCATCAATTGTGTTTTTATTTAGTCTGATTCTTATTGTGTTATATGTTATCGCCATTGTGTTATACGTTATGGTCATTGTGTTTTAGTATGTTGTCCATTGTGTCTTTATCTGTTGTCATTGATTGTGTTTTTAATCTAATTTACATTGTGTTTTACATCATGTCCATTGTGTAATATGTTATTCATTGTGTTTTAATATGTTGCCCATTGTGGTTTAATAATTTGTTCAATTTTTTTATTATCTTGTTCATTGTGTTTTAGTTTGTTATGTATTGTGTTTTTAGTTTGTTTTTCATTGTGTCTTCATCTGCTCTCCATTGTGTCTTTTATCTGCTGTCATTAATTGTGTCTTTTATCTGTTGTCATCAATTGTGTTTTTATTTAGTCTGATTCTTATTGTGTTATATGTTATCGCCATTGTGTTATACGTTATGGTCATTGTGTTTTAGTATGTTGTCCATTGTGCCTTTATGTGTTGTCATTGATTGTGTTTTTAATCTAATTTACATTGTGTTTTTTACGCCCTGTTTTTACTCGCCGTTTTTTACGCGCCGTGTTTTTTACACCCCGTGTTTTTTTTACTCGCCGCCGTGTTTTTTTACAAACAACTTTTTTTACGAAAAAACTTATTTTTCGAAAAGGTTTTTTTTTTGCGAAAGACTTTTTTTACGAACGATTTTTTTTACGAAAGTAAAAACGAGGCGTAAAAACGGCGCGTTAAAAAATCGGCGCGTAAAACGGGGCGTAAAAAAGGCTCGTAAAAAAACCGGGGTATAAAACGGTGCATAAATACGGCGTGAAAGTGGTTTTGTCGTCGTGAAAGTGGTTTTGTCGATCTAGGTGATTAATTGTTTTAATGTTTGCACGTTTACTGTTTTATTAGAGACTCGTTATTTATTTATGATTAACTTTTTCATTTTCGTATTTATAATAAAGTGTCTTGATTGTTTATTTAATAATATTGATATTAATACTAATAAAAGTATAACAAAATATAAAAAAGTAACAAAAGTATTATAAAATAAGATAAAAACATAATTATTACCTTTGACTTTATAATAAAACATAATTATTACTTTTAACTTTATAATAAAATAATATAATAAAGTAGTTAATCATTATTAAATCATTACTAAAATTGACTTTTGGGTTTATTAATCTTTATCTTGGGTATATTTATCACACCCCTGTTATATAACAAGGAAAGCACAAACCTCCAAACTCCCCAATCTCCATGTCGGTGCAAACCACCAATCACAGCACAACCTGCAGCTGGGCCCAATAAGACCCCCAGATCTCTCCCAATCGGTTTCTTTGGTTCACTCTCTCTCAATCTCTTCGCTATGAAGTTTGAAGAGGGCGACTGCGGTTCAGGGGCTGCTGCTACATCGTCTAGTTCAAGCGATGTAGATTCTTCAATAAGTTTTGTGCTTCTTTCAGAGTCAGAGGGGTGTATGAGGCACATTTTGGCACATACTTCGCCTCGGGATGCGTGCAGGGCTTCTTTGATTTCGAGGGGTGTTAAGTGTTTTGCTAATTCTGATGCTGTGTGGGAAAGATTCTTGCCGGATGATGATCGGGAGATTATCTCACGGGCGGTTGATCCGGTGAGGTATTCGTCTAAGAAAGAGTTGTACTTTCGGCTTTGTGATTCACCTGTTCTTCTGGATGATGGTAATTTGGTAAGTTGTTGTTTCGTGTTTTGAGTCTTGCACACCAACTGTTCGATGAAATTACTCTGTTAGTTATGTTGTTTGTGTTATGTGATGATGTGTGCATCAATGCTGCCTTTAGTTAGCAGACATGTTATGATACCCAACCCGAAGCAACACATCAAATTATCGGCCGGTCTATGAGGATTCCGGTGCCCTGTGCAAAGTAGAAAAAATGGGCCCTAGAATATAAATATGTGTGTGTATATATATAAGTGAGTTTAATTGGGCTGGGTTAGATGGGCTAAACTAAATAGGTTATTGGGTTTATTTAATTGGGTTAGTTTTTTTAAAAAGGTTAGCTGTTTTAAAATGTTATTTGGACTCCTTGGAAATGGGTCCTGTCCCCTAAGACTGCTGGGTATGGGGCGTTGGATGGGGCTTGGAAGGGGGTGATGTGGTTGCTCTGGATGGCTAAAGAAATTGGACCGTTGGGGTGGCCAGGCCAAACGGTCATTTTTTTTTAATTTTTGAACGGTTTGGGGTTAGCCGCCAGGGGCGGACCTACACTATCCGGTGGGTGGGCGGGTGCACCCATTAAAATAAAAAAAGTAGTGTAATTTTTAGGCAAAAAACCCGATCGCACCCCTTGAAAATTCGATTAAGCCCCTCTATTGCCCTCCACCCCCACTTGAAACAGCATGATAAAAGATATTCCGGTTAGCAGGAGATCCAAACTTCTGCATTTTGAGGTTTCATCTGTGAAAGAGTAAAGAAGATTACTTGCTTTTGACTTATTTATCAACAAACTGCAATAATTTCTTAATTAGTTAGTTTAATTAATAAGTTATATACAAAAATTATTTTATTCATGTTATATTATAGAATTTTTTATACATAAGCACATAGCTTTATTTTATGCATAAGTTTTTACGTTAGAATCATCATCATCATCATACTTGGTAAATCTCAGCAATAGCAAAGCTAAGGTAGGGTCTGAGGAGGGTAGGATGTAGACAGCCTTACCTCTACCCCATAGGAATAGAGAGGCTGCTTCCAGTGAGACCCCCGACTCGATAGTAGTTTTGCATCAAGCCTTGGACATAAGACACATAACACTCAGCAATTGAGACAAAGGCCGATTAGTGCATGTACCCCATTGTCTTTCGGCTATCAACGCTACCACATGATGCATGATTAACCATCCCCCTCTTTTAACGTTATTTTCACGAAATTAGTAAAATAACGTTAAAATTAGTGCACTTTCACTTTTGCCCCCCGAGCGGCAACACATATATACATTATATGCGCATACCACAAGCGGGGCATAAAGTTTTTATGTTAGAATAGTTTCAACAATCTATTGGGGTCTTATATTTTTAGTATGTGACCCGACTTGACTTGATCCGACCAGACTCAAAAGTTTTTAATATTTAACTATGGACGAATATCCCTTAAAAATTTTCGTACCCTATAAAAAATATTTCTGGGTCCGCCACTGGTAGCCGCTATGGCAAACCAAGTTTTTAAAAAAAAAAAATACATTATGTACCTATAAATACCCCCAATCCCAAACCATATTCTCCCAATCTTCTTCACCCACACCCACACCAAAAAAAACCAAAGGTAAGCATGGTGCATTGGACCAAAGAGGAAGAAATTGCACTTGTTACATCGATTGTCGATGCCCAACGTACTCTACAACACGGTCAAACCGCGTATTGGGGTCGAGCGTTTACAATACCAACAGAACGTCGGCAACACGCGTCACAACTTAAACGCGTGTCAACACAAATGGCGTGAGCTCAAACCGAAGTTGGATCGCTTTAGAACTTGCTTCGACCGTGTCACTGCGGGCGACTTGACCAACGACGATCGACTCGAAATCGCGAAGATCGAGTACAAGCACGATGCGAATACGGATTTTAAGTGGGTTGCCCACTTTAATATTTATCGTACTCTGTAGTTTTATTTTTTATTTTTTGGGATTTAATAAGTAGTTTCTTTTTTATTTTTTAGGATTTAAAAAGTTTTTTTTTTATTTTTTCGGATTTAATAAGTAGGTTTTTTTAATTGTGGTTGTCTTTTATGTATTTTTTTTTAAATTAATGTAATATGCTTTTAATATAAAGAGTTAAATGCCATTTTAGTCCCCGTGGTTTGGGCCATTTTGCCAGTTTAGTCCAAAGGTTTCATTTTTAACCTGTGGGTCCAAAAAGGTTTCACAGTTGCCATTTTAGTCCACTGGGTTAACTTCGTCCATTTTTTCTGTTAACGAGAAGGCCAATTCGGTCATTTTATATGGCTGAATTGTCCTTTTAGTTAACAGAATTACATACAAAATGACCAAATTGGCCTTCTCATTAACAGAAAAAATGGATGAAGTTAACCAAGTGGACTAAAATGGCAAATGTGAAACCTTTTTGGACCCACAGGTTAAAAATGAAACCTTTGGGCTAAACTGGCAAAATGACCCAAACCACAGGGACTAAAATGACATTAAACTCTAATATAAATTGTGTTTTTTTATATAAATTGTCAACTTAAAAAAATAATCAAAGGAATGCCACATGGCACCCCAACGCCGGCCAAGCCACGCCCCTTCCACACCCCACTTTTTTGGGTGTGGACTGGTGGAGCCCACACCTACCACGTGTCGAGCAATGCCCCCAACCCAAGCCCCTCCACACCCCATAATCTAAGATCCAGGCCCGATCAAATTGGTGGGTCCATAATTAAGGATTTATAAAGGATGATAAAGTGATAGTGGGGCACCCCTAGGTGTGAACAAATTGCCAGAATCTTGCCCTAAGTGATGCATGAGTAACAGCTAGATTAGTCATTAGTTGAATTCAAATACACTAACTGGACCCTTATACATTTTTTGCTGATTAGAAGAAAATGCTTTAGGAATTTGTTTATCATCCAAACAATTTTCATTTGATGCGGCATCAAATGTTACATAGCATGTATGTGAAATTTAGCAAACATACATGTGGACGTTCAACGATATGAATAACACAAAACAGAGTACTGATAGTTGTGTTATTTAGGGGAGGCGGGGTGGGAACAAAAGTTCCCGTGAAACTTTTCTATCACGCGTGAATGTTACAAACATACCACCGCCACTCAAACACTTTAACGCGTGAAACTTGGATTCCGTGATAAAATTCACACGTTATGGCTATTCCGTGATAATTGGATGTGAGGGGGTGTGAGGGTTTATTGTTGGGTGTTGTGAGTGATGACCATTGCCAGTAAAAAAAATTGTGAGTGATAGAATAATGGTTGATGATATGACGGAACTTGATTGGATGTTGTGAGTGATGGAATTTTTGCAAGTGATAACCACCCCCTCCCCCCTTATACCATAAGAGATAAAACACAGTTCATCATATTTTCTTTAGCATCCCAACCTTATAGACTCAAGCTATCACACACTAAAATTGTATTAAAGCACTTTGAAAATTTTCGGTTTTTCGAACTTCTAGGAAGGTTTAATCAATCAAGAACATATAAGCACTAATAAGGCAGATGGCATACACACAATAATTTGTACTCATATAATTATGTTCAACAATCCCTGTTGTCAATAGTGTCTATAGCGCGCTACGTAGTGAAGTGGGCGTATGGCGCTATTTGCTGTTTGCGACCAAACAGTGGCCTTATAGCGAATTTTTTTTATTAACATAATCTGCAGACTAGTCAAACATTTGCCTAAAATATGTAATATTCCACTATTAGAAATAGATATGCCCCCATCGAAGGTAAAAGCATCTCAAAATGGTTGGGTTTAGTGTATAGCATAATTTGCTTATTAATTAGTGGTCGCTAAACATGAAATAGTGGGCGCTATTTACCGCTAAACGCTACATCGCATATGGGTAGCTTGTCGCTATTGACTGCCATTCGCGATTGACAACTATATCAACAATACATTGGTAAAAACCTAAAAGGATTCCCAAATTAACAGAAATCGTGCCCTATATAAGCAAAACTCCAAATCTGAATATCCCAAAACTTTATAAAAATATACACACAGAAGCTAAACCCACAAACTAAGGTCATCGATTCTAGAAAAAAAACTGCTCATTCAATCATAATTCTATATGGCCCTGCTTGTGTCCACTATATCGGGATATTAACTACATAGCTCCTACGCTTATCGGGCCTTGATCTTCGTGTTGTTTCCTTATGTGTGTAATGTTTGGTTTTTAGCTGAATTAAAGTATGCACATAACTTGATCTATTTGTTAGGGCCCATATCTGTTTTATTATGATTATATGCATTGTATGAGTATATGCTATGTTCAAATTTGTGAGCTAGGTCATCAGATTCCATAACAGAACTCAAAGCTTCGTCCTTCCATAAGTATTACGTTTTTATAACTCAGGGTACTTCTCTTTAGTCAT
Organism: Helianthus tuberosus; assembly: GCA_030545235.1. NCBI lineage: Eukaryota > Viridiplantae > Streptophyta > Magnoliopsida > Asterales > Asteraceae > Helianthus > Helianthus tuberosus. The sequence goes on along the minus strand of CM060354.1, from coordinate 54,962,634 downwards.
GGTCACATCTAAGAGGGTGTTTGGGATTACGTTTTGAAGTGATTATTTGATTATTGCGTTTGTAAAACATGAATAATCTAAAAAGTGTTTGGATGAAAAAGTGATTATCTGCCTCCAAAACGCAGTTTTGAAAACGCAAAATCTATTTTGAAAACGCAACACCAAACACCCCATAAGGGGGTGAATCTTTGTCAACTTGCCCGTTTATTAGTAAGCGAAGGCCTTTAAAGATTAAGCCTAACCAGGATTGTTAATTTGTCCAAACCCTTCAGCATGAGTATCATCTACTTATGAAGGAAATAGGTTAGAAAAGTGAACATAGTTAATAATCGTTTCATCCCTCGTTGCTAATGATGAGTTTGTTTTAGAGCGGGTCAATAAAACAAGGACAAATGTGTCATAAGTTAAAGATTTTGACCCGATTGCTTTTGGTTCAACCTAGGGGTGTTAACCGTGTCGGGTTGATGGGTTAAAATTCTTCAACCCTAACCCGACCCGTATTTTTATTCGTGTCTTGTCGAACCCATGAAATCCGAGTCGTGTTCGGGTCATGTTTCGTGTCGACCCATTTAATGTTTATTTGTGAATTTGAGTAGTAACTAGTGACTTCATAACAATTTAAACAATCAATTATTACTCTGGCTCAAATGATTTTTTTTTCTTTTGTGATTGATGTGGTTTAATTAATTTTTTTCTGTTTTTCTCTCTCATTCACAGTTACAAACTTGGGTTTATATCTATATAGTTAGCTCCACATTAGAAGAAGCGAATGAAAATGATTGGACAACTAGTTAACTAATAAAATAAATATGCTGGAAATGAAGAGTTTATAAAAGAGTTCAATAGGAAAAATTAATATCCCGTTTATTAGTTAATAGTTATAGAAAATATTAAAATATTCTACATTAAAAATTAACATTTTCATCTCTGAAATTAAGTTATAAACGGGTTGACAGGTTTTAAATAGGTCGTGTTCGGGTTGACCTTTTTAATTAAACGGGCTAGTCAGTCAACCCAAAACATGTTTTTTTTTTCGTGTTCGTGTCGTGTTTTGGGTTTTTTTTTTTTTTTTTTTTTTGAAAGGTAACTTTTATTAAAACGAAACCGCCGACCCAAGCCGGGCCGACAAAAACACAACACCAAGACTAGACTACATATTTACAAAAGAACTCCACTCCCCCCATCCTATATCTTTATACTTAGATCGATTCGAGAACCACAAGAAACCCAAAGCCTTAACCTCACTAATGATGTTTTCTATCCTGATCGGAGTGTTCGAGAACCTAGCATTATTCCTGGCACGCCATATACTCCAACAGACGATCATGATAATACCTTGCACCGCTTCTTTCTTCTTATCCGAGGCTCTAAGCTCTTTATAAATGAATAACAAATCTTTGAGCGAAAAGGCGAAAATACTAGGAATCTTGCACCAAGAGCTGATATGGTTCCAGATAATTGAAGCAGAGTGACAAGCAACGAAAATGTGATCAGCCGATTCATCGAAAGAGTTGCAAAACGGACACGTAGAATCTTCAACAAAAACATTCCTTTTTGTTAAAGCTTCCGCTGTAGGTAATCTATTCAAACCCGTTCTCCAAACGTGGATGTTACACTTCGCAGGGACCCAATTACACCAGTCCAATATAAAACCGGGCTCCTGCTCAACATCCGAAGTCAGCAGACGCTTAACTGACTTAACCGAAAAGCAGCCATCCTTATCTGCAGCCCACTTTCACTTGTCACTATCTGCAAACAACTTGAAACAATCATTCAACGAATTTACCTGATTAAGGCTGTCCAGCAACTCCGGAGTACTGATCGGAGATTTCCAGGTCCACTCTAACGTCTGATTGTCGCCATATCTCTTTATCCTTTCCTCCACTTTGCATTTCTTGTCCGTCTCAAGACAAAATAGGTCCGGAAATCTTGATTTAAGAGGTTCATTGATGAGCCAGGAATCCAACCAGAACGCCACTTCTTCGCCATTACCCACCTCTCCTTTTAGGTAGTTTCTAATCGGGATTCCTCCAACTTTAGTTTTGATGACCATTTTGGCCACACTATTCCAAACTCCGCTGAAAGATTTCTTAATAGGAACACACTCCCAACCCACCCTCGACGAATGGATGGCGTCTATAATTCTCTTCCACAAGTTCTTTTTCTCTGTTTTATACCGCCACCCCCACTTAGACAAGAGAGACGTGTTGATATCTTGCAATTTATTCAATCCTAATCCACCGTTCTTCTTGTGACGAGAAACTTTCTCCCATGCAACCCAGTGCATTTTCTTTTCTTCCAAAATCCACCCCAAAGGAACATCTTAATCATAGATTCCAAGACGCCGATAACTTTTTTAGGAGCTTTGTATAATGAGAAATAATACGTCGGCAAGCTTTCCATAACCGATTTGATGAGCACCACCCTACCCCCGATAGACAAAAGATGTGACTTCCATTTAGCTAACCTAGCCCTAAAAGTGTCAATCAACGGTTGCCAATTAACAATCCAGTTCATATTGGCACCTACTTTAAGGCCAAGATACTTAAACGGAGGATTAACCGGCCTACATCCCACTTCAATAGCCAAACCCCTAATCTCCTCCATACCCACTCCGATTCCGATTAAATTAGATTTATCCAAATTGATCTTAAGACCCGAAACGATGTGAAAGCAACGAAAAATTCTCACAATTTTGACTACCTCATATTTGGACCATTCTCCAACCACCATGGCGTCGTCCGCGTACAAAAGATGAGTAATAGTCGACCCATTTTTAGGAGTAGCAATGCCTTTAATCACATCCGCCTCCTTAGCGCAATCAAACATACATGAAAGAGCCTCCATGACAACCAAAAATAGGAACGGGGATAGAGGATCCCCCTGTCGCATGCCTTTTCCACACTTGAAAGTGAACGTGGGGGCCCCGTTAACCAAAACAGAAGAGTTCGCCGATTTTAGAATTCCTAAAACCTGTGACACCACTTACTAGGAAAGCCCATTTGTATAAGGATATTAATAACAAAGTTCCAGTTCACATTGTCATAAGCTTTCTCGAAGTCTAGTTTCAGGAAAAAAGCTTTGGACTTCCTCTTCTTAACCCAAAAGATAAGCTCGTTGACAATAAGGGGACCATCTAAGATATATCTTCCTTGCAAGAAAGCCGATTGGGATTCCGAAATAATACCGTCCAAGACTTTCCTCATCCGATTGGCTAAGGCTTTGGAAATTACCTTACTTATGACACCAACAAGATTAATGGGCCTATAGTTATCGAGAGTAACCGGATCACTTACTTTAGGAACTAAAGTGATAAAGAACGCTCCACTTCCTAAGCTGATCTCACCGTGAGCATGAAACCAAGCAAAGATTCTAACAAAGTCGTCTTTGAAAAGGTCCCAAAAATGCTTAATGAAATAAAAATTCATCCCATCCGGACCCGACGCCTTATCATCCCCACATCCGAACACGGCTCCATTAATCTCTTCTTCAGAAAACACTTCGATCAACAATTCACTCTCCAGGTCCGAAATCTTCTTTAAATTACTGCAAAAAAACTCGGGCCTGTTGACTAGGTCTTCTCTAAATCTGTCACGAAAGAACGAAATGACATGTTTTTTGATCGAGTTTGGTTTAGTACCCCACTCTCCATTGATGTTGAGACCATGAATCAAGTTTAAAGCGTTTCTATTATTAACCAAAGCATGGAAAAAATTAGAGTTCTGGTCACCATCCAAGGCCCACCTTGAACGGGCTCTTTGCTTAAGATCCGAGTTCTTTCTTAAATCCACCTCTCTAACGATTCTCCTGTTCTCCGCCATTATCCATTCTTCCTCTTCCGTCAGATTCCTAGTTTCCATATCAGATTCTAACTTCTCCAACTCCGCTAAAGCTATCCTCTCTATTTCTTTTTCTTTTAGCAGAAAATCATCTCTCCAAGACTTCAGGCGAGATCTAATGAGAGCAAACTTAGAAGAGAGACTAACGTCGGGAGGGTCAAAAGGCTCAAAATTATCCACGGCTTCCTTAACGGCTTCCTCGAATCCCTGTTTCCCAATCCAAGAGCGATAAACCCTGAAAGGACGGGGACCAAAATTACGATTGACTAACTCCAATAGAATCGGACAATGGTCTGAATGCCTACCGGGAAGGACACGAACACACGCCGAGGGCCATTTATTAAATAATTCCTGACATACCAAAAACCGGTCCAACTTGCTTAGTTTCTTTCCATTATCCCTTATACAAGTGAATCTCCGACCATTCGACCGGTATTCCAATAACCCGTTATCAAAAATGAACCTGTTAAAATTCTCAGCACATACAGGTTTGAATTTAGATTGCTTTCTCTCCTCCGGAGCCCGAACCGCGTTGAAATCTCCCACAAGAATCCACTTGCCGTCCGAGGGAATAATAGAGGCAGATAGATCTGACCAAAGTTGTTGCTTAGCCGCCGTATTTTGAGGAGCATAAACGTTGATTAAATTGATGCGATCCCCACAACCCACCAATGAACCCTTTAAAATAAGGAAGCACCTGTTCTGAATAATAGACTCAATTTTCAACACTTTAGGATCCCAGATCCAAACAAGACCTCCAGCATGACCCACCAACGCGTTAAATCTGACTTCTCAACTGACTCCGATTTGGACTTCTCAACTGACTCCGATTTGGACTCTTGTAAAGCAACAACGCTCACACTATTGGCAAGTCTCAAATCTTTAACCCAAGAAGCTTTTGCACCCCCCATAATACCTCGAATGTTAACAGAAAGAATACTCATTGGGACACAACATTCTTACCTTCTCCTCTGATGGTATCTCTGACTAAGACGTTGTGATCAGCCAACTTGACTCCAACAACGTTCCCTATGTTTATCGTTTCCTCAATCTCTTCTGCTTCCAGAGCCTCTATGGAATCTCTAACCACCTCAACTGGATCTTCTTCTTGGTAGTCGGATCCGACTTCCACATCGAAGTTACTGGAAGCCAGTTCGGACTCTTCACCCCTTTAAATCGATGGACGAACTTCCTCCCTTGGAGCTGAGCCTTGAAATTCACCGAGATCCCCACTTAGATTCTCTGCACTGTTGTCGTTTGCCCTAACATTAAGGTCAAACCTGAACATCCCATCGTCCCTTAACCTCTTTCTGGGCCTTTCTAAAGAACTTGGGCTTAATCTACCCGGTTGAGTGGAGGCTCTGTTCCTGGGCCTAATTTTAAGTGATCTACTTTTGGGCCTGTTATTCTGATCCAACGATTTAAAAAAGAAAGGACCGTTGGCATTAATGTTAACTTAATCGAGTTTCTCTTGGGCCCCACCCAGACCATATTGCGGCTTCATACTACCATTGGGAAAACAACCGTTTCTGTCATTCTCTTTGTCATTAAAACTTTGTGTCCCAAAGTTATGACCGTTAATATTCTCTGACTCAGTTCCACCCGCCGGGACCTCATCCACCTTCCGATGATTTGCCGGAATGTCCTGGACATTATTTCCGGTCAGTTCTTCGATCTCATTCTCATTAGGCAGAGGGTTGTCTGAGTTGCTAAACACTGGAGACGAACTCAAATTAATCGGGATATTCACTTTGCCGACGCTGTCCGGAATCCACTAACTTATTTCCTCTTCAATCCAAACGCGAAAATGCCTATCCTTCCAACGTAACGTGATGTGCTCGTGAATTCTGTCCCCCTCACCGACCAGGATGCCGATCCAGCTACCTGACAGATTCTCATCATCCACCTCCAACTGAGAACCATGAACAACTTTCCCGAACCTTTCCGCTATGCTGTCAAAAAAGTCGTTTCCGGCCAAATGAAGTGGCACTCCTTGTATCCTAACCCATGCCAACCTTTCGAACGGTAAAGATTGCCCATTCCAAGAATCAAGGCTGGAGAACCAAGGCTCCCAAACTTCGTGGTCTAACAGAAGCTTAGCACACGAATCTTCTTCGTCAAACTTGAGGAGCATTGAGAGGCCACCAAGATAGCATAGTGAAACCCCTTGGATCCTCCTTGTCACACCCCGACCGCGTAAAACAACAAATCGCGGCGGAAACATCGGGGCCTGTTGCAACAGAATTAATGTTTCATAACCATGGATATCAAAAGTGTTTCGTTTTATTAAACATTGAGTAATTACATCGTCTGGAAATCTAAATACACTATTTAAACATAGTCTATCATTGTTATTGAGTCACTAAGGCCTTGTCCAGTCCTATGTGAGCATGCATCTTATCAATCGATATCATCCAACAATACCTGAAACATATGTGAAAACGAGGTCAGCAAAGAAATGCTGGCGAATACATTAGTTTTGTTGAAAATAAGTTTCATGACTTCTGTTTGAGAAAATGTTTAGTCATGAACCTTGTAATTTGCTTTGTTTTGTAAATCATTTGAAAAATAATAAGTTCGGATGATAAGTATAAATAAGAGAATAATGCATGATTAAATGAATAACCATGTAAAATGAGTTTGTATAAGATAAGTTGTTTGTAAATAAATGTCTTGTGAAAAGTATGTTACTTGTATAAAATGTTCTATGTCTCAAGTGGGGTAGGCCAGTAAGGATGTCTTGTACCGAGTCAGGTAGGCCATCGATGTACCTTTCGATAGCTATGTCAAGTGGGGTAACCATTGTCGGGCAAAGCAGACTCAACTCCTCAAACCTATCAGTATACGCCCTGTGCTCACCACTATCTTGCTTCAATTCATCAAATTCCTTCTCCAAAGCTCGCTGCTCATGACGAGGACAGAATTCCCTCATCATCAGGGCCCTAAGTTCAGCCCATGTCTGTGCCAGAGCAACTTCTGCACCACGATCCCTCATAACCCTGTTCCACCACGTAAGGGCTCTCTTCTGGAACATACTCGAAGCAAACTCGACCTTGCGATTGTCAGGACACTGCACGTGGCGGAAAGTATTCTCAATGCTCTCGAACCATTGAAGAAGCCCAGTCGCTCCCTCAGAACCACTAAACTTGAGTGGTTTCGCCGAGTTAAAACTCTTGAAATTGCATGGACCATTGTTGTTGTTGTTGGCTTGATTCCATTGAGCAAAGAGGTTTGGGAATTGAGCAGCCATTTGCTGCGCAATGATTTCTGCCAGCTCGGCAGTCTCTATCTGGTTTTCGCGTCGAGGAGGCATTGTCTAAAAGAGGAAACATGAAAGGAAACGAGTGAGAGAATTTAGACGAAAAGAATGAGATGAAACAAATCTGATGAAAGCAAGGATAGTGGTTATTTGTTTGTTACTACAAAGCAACAAACGACACACAGTGACTGATCAAAGTAAATGGGTCAAAAATAATGTATCGCGAAGACATGCTCGCCTGTAAGTGAACACTCATCCCAAGAATTCCCAGGTAAGCACAACTGGTCTCGCGTCTGATGAGATATATACGAAGTGCTTGCCTAGACAGAAAACCCAAAATACAGGCATTCACCCTTCCAGTTTGCACGTGTTCACATTATTTAAGACTCAAAACCTTGTCGAGATTTTGAAAATTCGAAGGGGTTCAAAACCATATAACAGAGGGTTCAAAACCTTACAATAGAGGGTTCAAAACCTTGTAATCAATCATCCTAGAACAGATGATTAGTTTTTCAAAGCGGTTTTGAAATTTATGTTCTTGTTGTGGTCGTCGCCTAAGGATAGGTGACGGTATTGTTTTATGACTAAACGCAAGTAAACTCGCGTTAGGGTCCTAAGAAGGTTATAGACTAGGTCAAAGCATTACTAATAACCTAATTCCCTATAACCATTGGCTCTGATACCATCTTTTCTGTCACACCCCGACCGCGTAAAACAACAAATCGCGGCGGAAACATCGGGGCGTGTTGCAACAGAATTAATGTTTCATAACCATGGATATCAAAAGTGTTTCGTTTTATTAAACATTGAGTAATTACATCGTCTGGAAATCTAAATACACTATTTAAACATAGTCTATCATTGTTATTGAGTCACTAAGGCCTTGTCCAGTCCTATGTGAGCATGCATCTTATCAATCGATATCATCCAACAATACCTGAAACATATGTGAAAACGAGGTCAGCAAAGAAATGCTGGCGAATACATTAGTTTTGTTGAAAATAAGTTTCATGACTTCTGTTTGAGAAATGTTTAGTCATGAACCTTGTAATTTGCTTTGTTTTGTAAATCATTTGAAAAATAATAAGTTCGGATGATAAGTATAAATAAGAGAATAATGCATGATTAAATGAATAACCATGTAAAATGAGTTTGTATAAGATAAGTTGTTTGTAAATAAATGTCTTGTGAAAAGTATGTTACTTGTATAAAATGTTCTATGTCTCAAACTGAAATGATTCAAATAACGCTACAATATGTAATACCATACAAACACTTATATATAGGAAGTACCAGCGGCGTATCCACCATGCTTGTATCATATTACACACACATCGTTACTTAATCACTTAATCAAACCAAACCAAACAATGTAAAATGTCTATGTTTAAATCAATTGTCAAATGTATCGAATAATATGTCAAAGTATTCATGTCAAGATGTAAATCATGTCAAAATGTCTATGTCAAATATCCATGTCAAATGTCTATGTCAAATATCCATGTCAAATGTCTATGTCAAATATCCATGTATGGCAAGTGAAATGTCTCAACTAAACCATATGCACAAAACAAAGTATTGAAGTAAAACTTGGTTTAAATCAAAGTTATGTTTTGTGGAAAATACATGATCAAATGTCAATCATGTACAAATGTTTACCCAAATGTTAAAACTTGTTCTTGTTCTTAACAAACCCTTACCAAAGGGTAAGTTAATATTTTAATTGTGAAACTACTTTATGGTCGATTCTCTAATAACATTCAAACCTTCTTGACGCGTTCCTCGTTCCAACTCGCTCTCGCTCTCGTTCTTAACAAACCCTTACCAAAGGATAAGTTAATAATTACAGATTCAGTCGCTACTCACAACCCCCACACATAACAATGGGTGCAGTAAATAACGGGATTTGTCAGATCCTATGGTACCATAACCTAATACTGGTCGGCTTGATCATTGCTAATGAATGTCATCGGTCATGTAAACTACAACCAACAAGTTTGTTCACTTTTTGAAATTTGTTATTAGTTTTTGAAATCATTGTATTCGTTCTTGAAATCATTGTTAGCGTTCTTGAAATAATTGTTATTGTTCTTGAAACCACATTGTAATTGTTCTTGAAACCATTGATAAAACATTTAGCACATATGAGTCACCCCAAAACAGTTGAAAACAATAAAAGAGGGGAATAATGTACTCGCCTGAGAATGCTTGGAGGTCTTGAACAACAACCAAACAAAGCTAGAGAGAGCACGGAATCAGTCGGCAAATCCAATACTATATAAATAAACCGGACTTAAATCGAGAGATTGGATAGGATGAGGCTTGGTAAACCAAATGAGTATTGGAACTCATATGATATGGTTTAACAAGGCCTACATACTACAATGAAACCAAACCTAAGTGCTTTCGACCCATCGCGACCCATTAAGGTAGCTTATGCTACTTTAACGCGTCATGTGCGTGAAACGCGTTCGGACCGTCTAACTAGTCCTATGACAAGTGTTATATGCCTAAACGTGTTACATAATCAGTTATGTGACAAAATTTTAGGTTACATATGCTTAATTACCAATTATACATGAAAAGGGTATTCTGGTAATTTACCTAAGGCATATAAACTATCTATCATACAACTACTTAAACGAAGCGACCATAGGGTATAACCTCGGAAGGTTATTCCCTACCTACTATGGTTACCTAATATATTTGGTCGGATCCTAATGATCGACCAAATGGGTCGAGTTCGAAGGTATAGGCGATTTATTAGATCGCCTATCCTACGACCCTAGACAACGTGGTAATCAGTAGGCATAGTCCCAAGGGACTATAACCATCGTGATTACAATCACGTTGCGAAGTTCAAACGAACTTCGCATTGACCATTACTGGTCAACGCTGAAAGTCAAACAAAGTTTGACTTTCTGACTCGAAAAGCAGTAAAATAAGGAAAAGAACGAAAGAATACTTACGAAGGGTCCCCGAATGCTAAACTCGATTCAAAAATCTCAGGTATGAAACAAATGTTTCAACTTAGAGTTTCTCAAATCAAATTTCTAGTGATTTTAGCAATGGGGGTGGTTGGGTATTTATAGGAATACCCGAACCGTTAAGATCGCTTGTCGAATATCGTGCCTTAATCGTATCCGTACAAGTGTCGGAAAGTTATGGTGCCTAAATTCCATCCTTATCCGCTGACTAAGCAAGTTTAGAATGTGTGGTTGTGAATTAAACAACGGCTAATACATCGAATCTGGTCCCGAAAGTGAAAAACTGATATTTCTGCCCAGATAAGGCGCTCGCGTAGCGCGACGGTAAAGGCCCTATGCAGTCGCGCTACGCCACCATGCACCAGCTTCAGAAAAGTTTCAAAATTGACAGTTTTGGTCCCTGTGGTGTTTTAAGGCCTTTTTCGATGCGTTTGAACCCCGTTAACCTCATTTCAAGGCTCTAAAATGAAGTTAAAGTATAGGGAACTCAAAACATGCTCAAAAATATGCCGGATGTTGGTTCGTTTGGTCGTACGAACGCGATGTTCGCTTAATTACGACGAAATGCGCATAAGCGCGAAAAACGATCCAAATGACGTGACGAATGGATTTTTCTTATGGCGAACACTAAAATATAATATAGTCATGCTTACATAAATTTTTGGATGTCCGGATGTATTCAGAACGTAAGTTATGCGCGAAAATGCAAACTTGTGCACTTTTTGACACTTTTAGTCCCTGAATGACACAAAAGTTTATTTTAGCATACCGAACACCTCAAAGCCTATTTCTAAGCTATGTAAAGGATATTTATGGTATGTTTAACTTATGGTCATGTCCCGGAATGTCTGTTACAGTTCAAATTGGCATACTTTCGCAGTTTGTCAACTTTAGTCCCTGTAAGCGATTTAACTTGATTTTGCCATACCAAAGCCTTCAAAACTTATTTCTAAGTTATGTAAAGGTTATTTAAGGTATGTTAAGCCTATGTCACTATTCCGGAGTATTCGTTGCATTAAACTGGTTATATTTACGCATCGGTGCGCGTATAACCTTCCAGAAAGCGATTTAGAGTTTGAAATTGAACGAGAATTGATATGTGCAAATGATACACATATTTTTACCAATCCCAAATATGAAATATAATATTTCATTGGTTTGGAATTTGTTTGATGGCCGTGGAGGCACAGGTGTTACACTCCTATCCCCCAACATGTTTTTAAGATTTCTCAAAGACTTAAAATCCTTACATCTGCCCACCAATGCCTTGCCCATCACTTCTTTGAAAGCCAAAGTGTCTTCCGGGATGGTAACAGATTTGGCCGTCGCCTTGTTCAGACCACTTATTTCATCCGGGACATTGTTCTCTTTCCTGAACAAGTCGCTGAACAATCTCCCACTTCCTTGATTAACATAAGCCTGGTTGTTAAACCTGTAATCTTGTACCGGTTTGGTCGGGAACTTCTTTTTACCTGCCTCTGCCCCTGGTTTACCTGATAAATCTCCATGCAAGCCCACGTTCTCCTTTGCAAACCTAGCAAGATTTGCACTGATTTTGTACCCTCCCATTTTAGTTACATTTTACGCTCTTTCCATCTCCTTCACGTCTGCCACATCTTTAAAACTAATGAATCCAAACTTCCTCCCTTATCCGATTTCCTTGCTACGTACACCCCCGTAACCTCTCCAAACACCTTCATGAATTCCGACACATCCCACAGTCTGCATCCTGATGGGAGATTGGTGATGAAGAACTTTGTTATATTGCCATAACTACTCTTGTCATTGGGTTGTCCTTTTTTCCTGTAACCCTTCTTGAACGGGACGTCTTTCCAACTCCCTTCGTCTTCTCTCACGTTCATAATGAGGAACGTGTCCAAGAAAACTTCCCCGAGAGCGAATGGAATCGAACAAAACTAAATAGAAAGGAAGGTAGAATCAAGATTGCTACAGAAGCAGATCGATTTAACCTCGCTTGCTAATCAGATTATTGGGTTGTGTCAGGAATTGCCATCCCGTTAAACCCTCCAACATTTAATGGGATTATAAATGGGTGGATGTGTATTTAATAAGTAATGACCAATCAATTTACAAGTAATAAGAGTCTGTAATTCCTACATGAAGCTGATAGAATCTAGGAAATTAAGCAGGCAATTTATTGGAATTTGATAAAAAAGTCAAGCCCAGTTCGAGAGGGCAAGTCTCCGGTACAACAAGATTACAACAGAAAATTACGTGAAAGAAAAAAAAAACAGAAAAACGGAGCCTGCTATTAAACTTGATAACTGATATTAACTGCTCCTGGAATTATGGATTTGAACTACTCCTCTCCATTCAATTTTCCCGCTGCTTTGTTGACCCAGTGCAGCGACTGAATTTTAGTATTTTATATGCCCGTTAGATATTACATCTACTTGGATACTTGGAATCGTCTTCTTTTTTCATGGTGAATTACTTTGTTATCACTTATCATTATGTAGCCGCGAACATTGTGGCATTTTTGTAATATAACTCTGTTTCTAAACGAATTTCAAATTCCTATGGGTACAGAGCTTCTCCCTATATAAACAGAACGGGAAAAAATGTTTTATGCTAGGAGCAAAGGCGCTTTCAATCGCATGGTCCGCTACGGTTTTCTGGAGATGGAGATCTTTACCCGAATCAAGGTTTGTTAGATCCATTTCTTTCTGACGTTAGTGATGAAGATGATACCGAAATATTAAATTAAAGAAATCTTTAAAATGAAATGATTTGCAGATTTTCAGAAGTAGCAGAACTTGTAGCCGTGTGTTGGCTAGAAATTAAAGGCAAGTTTAAACCTAGTATGCTTTCGTCAATGACTACATACGCAGCGTACCTTGTGTACAACATTGGACCGCTCTCACGCGGGCTTGATTTCTCAGCAAAGACATTGGTTAGACATGTTGATGGAACCGAAGATGCGGATGATGATGTGGCAATGACTGTTGCTTACTTGAAGCCATTGAATACGAATACACATACGGAAAGGATAGGTGGGGTCCCACGAAAGCGAACGGATGGGTGGATGGAGATTGAATTAGGTAAGTTTTATAATGATAAAACTGACGGTGAGATAGACATTCGGTTTACAGAGATTAGTGAACTTTTTTGGAAATCCGGGCTTATAGTTGAAGGTATTGATATTCGTCCTATAAATGAGGAACAACATACGTGACACATAAAGGTGAAACATGTTCCGATCAATTGGAACATGTTGATTATGCAACTTGATTTTGGTAGGTGTTTATTTCTTTATTAACATGTATTTGTGATAAATTAACTGCAAGCTGAAACATTAAGCGTAGCAGGATATTTTTATGATCCGAGATCGTAATGCGGGCAGTTGTAAGGCGGTGTGAGAATACAATATACATGTATGATATAGTTGGCTCTTTGCTTGGCAAAACAAGCAGGTCATTGTGACTAAAATGAGATCAGATGATTTAAAACAGTATCACTTTGGTTCGGATCGTAATAGCTTGGGTCATGAAACGGGCCGTTGCAGAAAGGAAAAAAAATATTATCACATGATATATTTGCTTTTATGGTGGCTGGTGACGACGGATGGCAAGGGTGTCAGTTATAGTGGTGGATAAGACAGTGGCAGCGATGGTTGTGGGCTTGGTGATGGTGGTATACAATGGTGGTGGCGGGGAGGTGGGTTTGAAGTAAGCGGTAGAAGAAGGGATGGGGTGGCAGTGACATCAACATTGGTGGTGTTGTGGCGATGGTGGTGGTGACACTGAAAAGGGTGAAGGTGGAGGCAATGACGGTCAAGGTGGGGTGGAGGCGGTTGTGGAGAAGCGGTGGTGATGGTAACTAGTAGGTGGCACAATGATGGTGGTGGTGACACATTAGTAATACAAGTTATCCTTGTTATATAACCTCAGTAGTACCAAATTATTTCAAAGAAGCATAAGCTGCAAAATTTGAAATTCATATTGTTTCAAAGAAGCATAAGCTGCAAAATTTGAATTTCGATCAACTTATTCATCCTCGATTTGATGTTTTCGCGTTTTAGTTTTTGAAAATTCTGAAAGAACTAGGGCCTTGGAGGTCAGGAAACGGGACAAAACTCTCTTTATCTACAGCTTCGTGGCGAGTGGCACGGTGATTATAGCTGAATATACCGAGTTCAAGGGGAATTTTTCGAAGGTCACCAGACGATGCCTTCAAAAACTTCCGGCCAAACAACAATCGGTATACATTGCGATGGCCATACCTTCAGTTACCACTTACCTCATTGACAATGGATTCAGTGAATTACATTCTTTTGGTTTCGTTGCATTTGTGGTGTATGTGTGTGTTCATCACATTCTATCTTATGGTTTTCTGTCGTTGATTGAATTGGCACATGATATTTAGCGATTTGCTTGTATATTCTCATAGGAAGTCAGATCAGTCGCCTAACCGGTCTAGATTTAAGAACTGGATAGACATCATAATAACATTAAGACCACCCGTAGTGGAGAAGGTTTTGGGCGTTTTCTAGCCCCAAAACGCCGTGGCCACTGCCCCCGGGGCGTTTCTTCGAAAAAATCGATCAGCGTTTTCTTAAACACGCCTGAGCAAAATGATTTTGGCCAATCAAAAGTGGTGAACGTTGGGCAACGGTCAAATGGCTAATGGTCACTTTTATTTAAAAAAAATCAATTTCATTATTTATATATACATACACACTCACAACTCACAAAATCTCTACAAAAATAAACACATCACCTTCTCAAATAAAATGGATTCCCCAACATCATCCTCATCCGTTGCAAATCATTTTTACAAAGAGTTTTCAGCCGATGATGGTGACACGATCGACGAGGAGGTTGAGCAAGAGGCGGTTACAAGTGCGTGTCAGCTCGCGGCTAGATATATGAAACAGGTTATTCGCCCTCCACGCCCAATTTTGACTAGACAATATATGGAATGAGACCGACTTGCGGCGAACACTCGTTTGATGAAAGTTTACTTTGACCAAGCACAGACGTATCCAAACCCAAAAGTTTTTAGGCGTCGTTTCCAGATGACCAAACATTTATTTCTATGAATTACCAGAGACTTGAAAAGCAAGTTTGATTACTTCAAGCAAAAACCGGATGCCAGAGGGACGCTTGGATTTACCACTATTTAAAAGTATACTTCAGCGCTACGCGTGCTTGCGTACGGCAACACGACCGACATCAACTATGAGTATTTAAAGATGGCTGAGAAAATAGCACGCAATACCTTAGAGTATTTTTGTCACGGTACACTACAATCTTTTATAAATTATCTCTTACGTTTTATTCATCACTAGCAGGATGCCCGTGGAATGCGACGGAAGCGACACATCGCATTGCAATACTCATTTTTGATAGTTTTTTTATTCATGATTGTAGCATCCTTGTGATAGATATATATCAAAAGCAAAGAAATCGGGTAATCCATATATATGAAATGGAGATATAGAATATTAAATATATGAACCGGAGGTATAAAAGCTAGAAATATACGAAAATATGAATGATATGGTTCGGTTCAGCTAATTTGGTTAAACGAGAGTTCAAAAAAATTGATAACCAGTTTTTGGTTAATTCGGTTTTCAGTTTCAGTTAATTCAGTTTTTGATTGATTTCAGTTCGGTTTCGTCTGTTTTTGGTTTGGTTTAGGTTAACGGTTTAGTTACTGCTCACTAATAACTTTTTTTGGTTAATAAACAATAATAGCGCACGATGTAGCGGGAAACACAGACATTGTCACAGTGTGCATTGTTCGGTTGATTAGATTATTATCCTAAACCGAAATCGAGATTATCGACTAGTCTATGTTTTGTCATGACGATAAATAAAAATATAGGACAACTTCTATGAAAAATTGGTTTGTTTCTAAAAGAATCGGTTTTTTACACATGACCAACTGTTGCTTATGTATGGTAAAAAAAAATCACTTATGTAAATTTATGAAGAAATTATAAAATGAAATAGTTTATAATTTCATATCCTTCTGACCACCGCTACCATCAACTCCACCGCTAACTCCTTCCCCCTTTCTGACCACCGCCACCGTTAACTCAACCACCACCTCCCACCCCTTTCTCACCAGCGCCACCATCAACTGAACCACCACCTGTTCCTATTCTAAACCCTAACCCTAGTAGTCTAAAATATCAGCCCGCTCCGATTACTCATAAGGAACCTGCAAAATTCAAATCCAAATCATTCAGAAATTAACAAAACAACCAATCGAAGTTACTCACCTTCGACTTATCCGGTTTAATATTCTCTTGTTCCTTCTCTCTCAACGATCTAATCGGCAATATCCTCTGATAACACAAACAAAAAAAACAAAATCATGAATAATCTGAAATAAAACCTCCATTCGATTTTCCAACATTTGTTGTTCTACACTTACGTTGCAAAACGATCTGAGCTCGTTCAACCTGTAAAGCCGATCGACTTCGATCTCAAACACTTTCTGGATGCCACCTCGCTGATCGAGCTCTTTCATATTCCTCTCTATCATTAACTCCCTCTCTCTCAGCATCTTCTCTGTCTTCTCTTTATCCACCTTTAATCGCTCCATCTTTTCATGGATCACCGTCAGCTCATCCGCCAAAGACACTTCAAACTGCTCCATTTACACTGGAGCAGCAACATTATGCTTACTCCATGATCCAACGAGTTTGACGGAGCTTCGGTCCCGAAACGACGTGTTCGGTGCGTTTATTACGACTAAGAAATGAGTAGAAAGATAGATACAACACCGAGCAGTCACTTATAATCTGGTCTCTATTGATTATTCAACATTACAGCACCACGAGACTAGTTGGACAACATTTCCCCTTTGGGAACAAAAAGCTTGTCCAAATGGGAGCGCCAACCCTCTATTTATAGACAACTCACACAATGTGTCCATCCGATCGGATTGCCATCCGACCGGATGGTCATCCGTTCGGATAGACCTTGACTTTTACAAAACCTGTCCAACTTCTCTATTCTATACTATATTCAACACACGCTCTATCTAACTATTCGCACAGTGGCAGACGTACGAAATATACACCAACAGATTCCCCCTCGGATGTCATTTCGATTCATCTTTAAAACTTTGACAACCTTGAGCCGTGTTTGAATATTCTGCAATCTTCAACTTTTCTGCAACTTCAATCAGGTATCTTGAAATCTGACTATCCAAATTCCCCCTCGATTGATGATTCGTAGGGCTATAAACGAACCGAACGAACACGAACAAGGCCTTGTTCATGTTCGTTCGTTAAGGAAATAATGTGTTCACGAACATTTCATGAACACTTACCGAACGAGATTTTATGTTCGTGTCCGTTCATTAAGGATATGAACGTGTTCACGAACGGTTCACGAACACACATAAAATCAACGTAGACGGTGGATGCTAGAAATGTATGGCCGAGGGATAGTGCTTAAATAACTAATAGTTGAACATATGTGAATTTATTCATTGATGTGAATAATGAGGAAGAAGGGGAAATGGTACAAAAACAAGGTGATAATATTGTTAGGGTATTAAATTAAAGAATATAAATGTTTAAATAAAATAAATAAATGTACAAAAATCATTCATGAACAACATAAATAAACAGATATGAATAATTGTAAATGAACAACCGTTCATGAACACCTTACCGAACGTTCACGAACACAATTGAACGAATAAGACCTTTGTTCGTGTTCGTTCATTTAACTAATCGAACAGAGTTTCTTGTTCATTTTCGTTCAATTATTAAACGAACGAACATAAACGAACTTCCCGCCGAACGGTTCACGAACTGTTCGTTGAACGTTCGGTTCGTTTACAGCCCTAATTGATTCGGGTTTGCTTTTGTCAAAGTAAAGCACAAATTCCCCCTGGAATGAATCTTCAGGTCTTTTGCACAGTTCACGACTCTCCTCTGATTTGCTAAACTGCAACCTTTACGAACAATCACCAACTTGAAATTAATCAATGCAGTATTCGCTATTTCAACTTTACCCGCATCCGAGCTCAGTTTTTGATATAATAAGTTAGCACCACGATTTTCGCATTCCGCCTGCTCGATCTAAGAATGTAACAAAACTCAACCGGCAATTGATAGAAACTTCAAATACCCCACTAGTTAACTTCAAATCCGTGATTCCCCCTGAAGATCTGATATCCCGTTTACCGTGATCAATAATAACCCACCGTAAGAATAACAGATCCGTGTAAACGGTATTCTCCACAATCAGCAAATTTTCATCGGAAAACAAATCATCTGGTAATGTAATTCGATCTCTGAAGCATTCGTCCACAATCAGATTCATCTCCTTGGATAATCTAGATCTCAGAAGCTATCATCCACGATCACTCTCAGATCTCTGATGCTTTCGTCCACGATCAGATATCAACACCTCGGATCCTCTTGATCTCGGAAGCTTACACTCACGATCAGATTCACATTCCTCCTGACAATCTGAAGTCGAAAACTACCCGAATACAGTTGAAGTGTCACGAATTTCAAAAATGCCGGAATTTCAACATACGACAGTGAAATTTTTATTCCCCCTCATTTTTGCAAATTCTGACGTCTCTAATACTGAATTCCCCCTCAAACTGAATTCAGTTTCTAATTCTCTTCTACGAAAAACTTGACCAAACTAAAATATCACAATATTCGCCACAATTGTTAGTTTTTCGTCTTTGCGGATTTTACAATTTGGCCCATAAATAGTCAGATACCCTGAATGATAAACATTCTGCACCAGTATCATGACTACCCCACTAATTTCCACAATCCGTGATCGCATCATCAAATCTATTCACTGAAGTCCCAGATGGTGTCCCGAAACAACCCAGCTTGGTCGTTAAAATTCCGAAAAAAAATTGACAATCACCAAATTTTTTCTGGAGCCTCTCCTCGTCGTTGCGATCAAAAAATGCCTTTTTTTAGGCATATGATCATCTGGTCGAATGGAATGTGACGGATGGTCATCCGATCGGATTGTCATTCAATCGAAGGATAAAATGGACAAACAAGTGTTTGTGGATCGGATTGTCATTCAATGAAAACAACTTGAACTTTCAAACACCCCATAGTGATATGGATCGGATTGTCATCCGATCGGATTGCCATCCGATGAAAGCATATAACCCTTCAATAATCCTTCAAGTAAGACAGTGATGTGGATCAGATGGTCATCCGATCGGAAATGTTCTATCAGCTCAAGAACACTCCGAATCACCTTTTTTTCGATCCAGAATCTTATTTGTGTGAATTTCATGATTAAACTTCACAGGATTGTGCGCGAATCAATTCTGAACAGAATGATGTCTTCAATTCCAAAATCCATCCGTGAATTGACCTTTATTTTGATGATTTTCTCTATTTAACGTCAAAACTCCCGTTTAACCCAAAATTGATGAGCTTTGGGTGATTTAACCGACTGTTAGATCGATTAAATCGGTACCGTAGCTCTGATACCACTGCTTACTCCAGGATCCGGCGAGTTTGAACGAGCTTTGGTCCCGAAACGACGTGTTCGGTGCGTTTATTACGACTAAGAAATGAGTAGAAGATAGATACAACACCGAGCAGTCACTTATAATCTGGTCTCTATTGATTATTCAACATTACAACACCACGAGACTAGTTGGACAACATTTCCCCTTTGGGAACCAAAAGCTTGTCCAAATGGGAGCCCCAACCCCCTATTTATAGACAACTCACACAATGTGTCCATCCGATCGGATTGCCATCCGACCGGATAGTCATCAGTATGGATGGACCTTGGCTTTTACAAAACATGTCCAACTTCTCTATTCTATACAATATTCAACACACGCTCTATCTAACTATTTGCACAGTGGCAGACGTACGAAATATACACCAATGCATTTTGATCCGGATTACAAGTTTGATGCCTTTTCATTCTTAATCAAATCTGGATACGAATTAGTATTCAGGTTCTCCTTGTTGGAATCTTCTGTAATCTCGAAGAACCCGAGCTTTGGATGTGGTTTTTTTTAAGGCTGTTGTCGATTGGGGGTAGATTTGTTATATATAATAATTAAAATATGGATTTCTTTAAAAGGTAATTGGACACCTCAGCATGACACCTCTAAACAAGCCAATTCATCATAAATTGGCCACGTCACCAAAAACAACTAACCTAGTTAGTGTCTAGTTAACGACGGGTGACGCAACAACCCAATTGTTAAGTTGGGGGTGGTGAAAGACAAAATGAAAGTTGGGAGTGGTAGCGGCCAATTTTGATTAGTTTGGGGGTGATAAAATCCATTTCCTCTTTTTTTTTTTAATAAAATTGTAGATGGCAGGCACATTGAATACTAATATCCATAAGACGCTCAAACCAAAAATTAATTCAAGAGTTAATTGCTCGGATGGTCCCTGTGGTTTCTCATTTTTTCACCTTTAGTCCCAAACTTTATAAAATAGCATGTCTACTCCCTATGGTTTGATATTTGTTACTCGATGGTCCCTAAAGTGGATGGACATTGGTTTTCTCAGTTAAGTCTAAGTAAAATTACTAAACTGCCCTTACTAATATAAATAATAACTAAAAAAACTAAAAGAAATATAATTAATCATTTGTAGTGGGTCCCACTCTCACCACACCCTCCCTTTCCCCGTTATCTTTCACCGGTGTCGGTCATCTTCTCCGGCGAAATTGTTTTTCCGACCACCAAACACCACCGCATTTCTTGCCTTGTTGACTTCTTCATCTACAATCTGAAATATATGCCAAATAGTTATATAGCAAAAGGAAAACTTTGTTTGTTGGTTCCACCATCGCACATCTCAAGAACCCGACCACCTTTACTGCCGCCACACAACTACCTGCTCAACACCACCGCAAAACCTGCAACCAGCAACCTTAAATAGTTAAACCACTAACCACCGCCTACCACAACATCAAAACATCACCGACTACTTCTCACCTTTAACCCCCACCTCCGACGACAACATTACCATCACAACCTCCGACCTTGATTCCGGCGGTACGAGATGAAACCCTAGCGGCGGTGAGTGGTACCAGGTCTTGATTCCGGCGGTACGAGATAAAACCCAGCGACGCTCTTGATTCCGACAGGTCTTGATTCAGGCGGTCTTGATTCCGGTGGAAAAGTAAAGGGATGTGGGGTTTCTGGTACTCTTGTAAGTTCTGAAAAGGTTGAAGACGTGGGAAGGGGGTAGGATTGGGTTTAAGAATTTTGGTGTAGATGACGGTGCCGGAAGAGGAAGAGGGGAAAGTTGGAAAGAAGGGTGGGGGAATGGTGATAGTGTTGCAGGTTTAGAAAAATGAGGAAGACGAGGGGGATAGGGTTGGGTTTAAGGAATTTATTTAATTTGTTTTTTCATATATATATATGTGGGCCCATTTAATTATAGTTCCTTTTAATTGTTTTAATTTTTATTTTCAATAGTAAGGGCATTTATGTAATTTTACAAACACTTAATTGAACAACATAACACTCATCCAGTGTAGGGACTATCCGAGTAACAAAAGATCAAACCACAGGGAGTAGACATGTTATTTTAAAAATTTTGGGACTAAAGGTGAAAAAATGGCAAACCACAAAGACTATCCGGGCAATTAACTCTTAATCCAATAATAATAATAATATGGGTTAATGGATTTAAACACCCCAAACTATTGTCATTTGGCCGCTGGCACTCTCAACTTTGACTTTGGCTCATACCACTCCCAACTTAACACTTGGGTTGTTGTGTCACCCCGTCGTTAAATAAACATTAACTGAGTTAATTCTTTTGGCTGACGTGGCCATTTTGTCCAACGTGGCATGGTGACATGGCCTGTTTTTATGAGGTGATTGTATTTTTTTGAATTCAAATAAAATAATCAGCAATCAAACAAACAACCGACCACACCTTCATTCTGCTTCTTCCTCTTACTCTCCAATGGCGATCAATGATAAGCAAACCTTCACCATTAAACCAAAACTCAAACCCACCACCAAAAAATCATCATCAACCCCAGAACAAAAGTACTGGAAATCATTCAAATCCAAACAACCGCAAACCCTAATCACCGTCACAGCCCAAACCTCCCAAAACCAAACCAATCACCGTCGCCATCAACCCCCCCCCCCCCCCCGGCGCTACTTCCTGAACAACACAAAACGGTTGGAACATGCGTGGATCAACAACATCTAAAAGAAAGAGTGAACAGAGGGGCTTACCAGGGAGTTCGGTGGCTTCCTTCACAAACGTCGTCGTCTTCACCTCATCTTCAACACCATCACCGGCAGCGGCGCCGGTAATCTTTGCTGGAGGAGTGGTTGTGTGGTGTGTGCTTGACCGGAGAAACAGTTGCAGAGGTCGTCGGTTGGGTCACCGGACCTGAATTAGAGAGAGAGAGTTGAGTGAGGGTGTGAGGGTTGATGTGCGACCGCCGGGGTGGGAGGGGCTCCGGAGTCACTCCAGTCGCCGGTCAGAATCGAGAGAGCAGAGGGGTGTGTTTTATCTACGGTTTTCACTAGATGAGGGAGAAGAGGAAAGATCTGGTGGCCTTGGAGTGGGCGTCGAACTCGTCTCTGGTGAAACGAGAGAGGAGGTTGGATTTACCCACGGCGGAATCGCCGATTACCACGATTTTGAAGAGGTATTCTTCTCCGGTTTCTTGTTATTCTGCCATTGTTGGTTTTTTAGAGAGAGAGGGGAGATGGGTTTAGAGAGAAAGCTGAGATAGAGTGATTATATGTATTTGTTTGTTTTTTAGATTTGAGTCAGATTAAAAAAATAACAAAAAAATATACATCACCTCATAAAACAGACCATGTTACCATGCCACATTGGACAAAATGGCCACGTCAGCAAAAAGAACTAACCCAGTTAGTGTTTATTTAACGGCGGGGTGACACAGCAACCCAAGTGTTAAGTTGGGAGTGGTATGAGCCAAAGGCAAAGTTGAGAGTGCCAGCGGCCAAATGGCAATAGTTGGGGGTGTTTAAATCCATTAACCCTAATAATATTCTCTTCCTTTTTTCACTAAATACAAGTATACTGTTAAAATAGCATACTACGAGTGATTCGCAGGCCAATTGGTTTGGGGAGATAGGAAGGTTTATCCATTTAGGGTATTCACATCCATTCCATTATATTTTCACCCTAAATTCCACTAAAAACACTACATTTTCTCTATTCTTTTCAATTAAATAATATTTTTTATACCTTTATCATTACATTTTCTCTCTCCTCTACTCACAACCACTTCCAAAATATATTAAAAAATTATAGGGGGTGAACAGTGTCCCCCCAAATATACAGATGAACAGTAACATTTTCTCATTTTCTCTCTCCTTCACTCACAACCACTTAAACCACTTTTTATAATTTAAAAACCTCTCTCTCAAGATTTGGTGGATAGAATGTGAATGCTCTAAGGGGTCCATGCCTAATGAGATAAGGGGAAATATTCACTCATCCAATCATATTGTGTCATGTCATTTCCCCTCTCATTCTCCACTCTTGCCTAAAAACACAAAGGGCAGTTTTCCCACAAACCATTTAAAAAAAAAACAAAACTTGATTGGTTGAGAAGATAATGTGCCCCACCACTTACCCCTCTCCCTCATCTTTGCCGCATGCGACAATCTTTCCCCGCAAAACTCCGGCCTTCAGCTTTACCGCACGGCAATCTTCCTTTGGCGGTGGACTCCCCGTGAGGCAAAAGGGGTTGCTGCTTCCTTTGCTGAGACCACCCCGGACACCCTTATGTGGGGTTCCTGCTCGTGAGGTCTCATGGTCGAATCTTACGGGGGACGAACTATGGCACCGGTTTAAACTGACAATAATATGTCAGTCGTGTGATTCCTACTCATGACCTAGCTGATCAAAGACCAAATGTCTAAGCCTAACCGGGTGATTAGGGGCGGACCTACCTCTTTGGTAGGGGTAACTCCCGCTACCCCTTGTTCGGAAAAAAAATGGAAAAATTAGTGTAAATTTTGAAAAAATTTAACGTTTTTTCGATTTCGTTACAGCTTATTTATATAACGTTACCCCTTGGTCGGAATCCTAGATCCGGCACTGCGGGTGATCTACCCGTAAAAATAAAAATAAAAAAATTTGGCATACGTGACAGTGATGCGTGGCGAATAAATAAGTCTGCTCCCTATGGCCGATTCAACTAACCAAACCGAATGAACCTTCCCTCTTTCACGACCACATTCATTGTCCCCACTTTTATCATCTCCCCCCTCACATTCGCCATTGAAAACCTTCCCCTAACCCTCATATTCAACTTCTACACTCACAATTCCTCATTTCACCAACCGCTTTTTCACAAATGAAGCCCGCAAACAACGAAGAAGAAACCGTTTCTGTTGCGTATCACGTGCTTCACAAGCTTCCTTCTGGTGATAGTCCCTACGTCAGAGCCAAACATCTTCAGGTTCCTACGTTAGATCTGTTTTCGTATTTTTTAAATTTTCAGTTTGTTTTTGTTGTGAATTATGAATACCATATGATCAAACTGTATGTGTGTTTGGTCTGTTTTAAAGATATGATTACTCGATTTATCATAAAAACCGGTGCAATAATGAGATTGATGAACGTATAATTAATATTTAGGTTTATTAATTATTAGATTTAGTTTTTTTTTAAATGTTACGTTTATTGTTAATCCTTTTTTTTTTTTTTTTTTTTTTGTAAGGCAAGTTTATAAAAACTATCCGGTTAACAAAAAAAAGATGACAAGAAATTACATGACAAGTAGGGGTTTATTAATTGAGTTAAAAGATTATAGCATACAGGAAGATTCAACTGTTTTGGTTTATTAATTGTTAATTTTAGTTATGATGATGATATTTGATTATTGCATGAATGAATTTAGGGTTTAATAATAATCAGTTGGTTGATTAGTTGTTACTTATTTTTCAAAAAAAAAAAAAAGTGATGCAGTTTTTCTTAGCAATCAAATGGCTCAAACACTAAGGATTAATCAAAGACCGAAAATTGAACCCAAAGGTTCTAAGAACACAAATTCTTTAATCAAAACAAATCAACCAACGTTTACAATAACCAAGACCCTTATAAATAGATCCTATAACCACAAAATTAGGTAACAAAATAAACGGATAAAATGAAACCAAATAAAGTACCAAAAAATAAAGATAAACTTAAAATATTAAATCATAAAGAATAATCCGTGCGGGTCTTCTTGCGGGTCGGGCCGGGTCACGAGTCAAGTTCCAAATCACCGGGTCGGTCCGGGTCGCCTGCATTAAAAAGTTGTTAGGAATGAATTTAGGGTTAAATAATAATTTGCATAAATGGTCTGCTTTGCGGTGAAGCGCTCATGTGTAGGGTTTGGATAAGTGGATCTCATAGTGCTACACTTTTGACCGAAATTACTGTGGTCAACTATTCAACCATTGAATTTAATTTTACGAGAAGAAAATGAATTAATAAAAAAAAAATCTGAGTTTTTTTCCAAAAGAGTGTTGGCGGAAAAATTATTTACCAAAATGGGTGATTTGAAAAATAATTACCAAAATAGATGTTTTGCAATGACTTTTTTTCCCAAATTGGGGAGGGTGGAAAAAATATTTACAAAAATGGGTGATTTTTAAAAAAAATTATTAAAATGAGTGTTATTTCTTATTTCTTTATTATTAACTAATCTATTATATTTTCTTTTTTTTTTCAATTAACCATATATGTTTTTAATTTATTTTCTCCAAGCAATTACTCTTTAGATCGTATTTACTTTTTAACCAACCTAAATATAATTCTTTTTTCTTAACGCCTTCTCTTTTATTTCCTTTTACATTTATGTAAGCTAAATCATTTTAATTTTAGAGGTGTAAACGATCACTAAAGTATCATGTTCATGTTCATTTATTTAACTTTAATCGAACAAACAATCAAACACAAACATGGTTTTCTTTTTTGTAAACGAGACATGTGTTCATGTTTACATTAAGTGAATGAAATAAATGTTGCTCGTGGGTATTAAAAAATAATTTGATAATAAAAAATAATAATAAGTATCGAGTTGGCCAATAAAATTATGAACCAATCAATCTACGTAAATATTTTGCCTACTGGTTGTTAATAAAATTTATGTAACTTTAGGAAACGATATATTATAGGTTTTCATTTGAATTGGTAATCAACTACACGAACAATAGTAAATGAAAAATTACTCTTAAAAAGTTAAATTAAAATAGTAGATGAGAGGTATTAGCATTTAAAAATAAAATGAATTCAGCGATCTCAGTTTGTTTTAACATGGGTTTCATTATAAAAAAAGAAAAAAAATATAATAATTAATAAGTTAGTTTAAAAATCTATATAATGAATTAGATGGAAGAAAAGAACACAAATGTGATAGGTTTATTAAATAAAAATAGAAGAATTATAACATATTAGTTAAAAATAAAGAAATATAGAAAAACACCCATTTTAGTAATTATTTTTCAAATAACCCATTTTGGTTAATAACTTTTCCACCAACACCCTTTTGGGAAAAAAACTCAAAAATTCTTGATCAACCTTTTTTACAAACTTAATAAAAAAACGGGGAAAATTACAAAAATAGTTATCCTATGACCAGATTTTTTTTTCAAGACACACATTAAATTTTGTGTTTACCAAAGTAATCATCAAAACGGAAATTGAGCTAGCAAAAGTGCGGGCTTAACCAACGCCTTTACCGCTTAGTCATCGTTTTTTTTTACCAAAAAGTGTAAAGCTAAATTCTAGTTGTTTTAGCCGGCGGAGCTCTTGTGACGGCTTTTGATCGAAGGAAATGAGGGTTGATCACTTTGGTTAAACCTAGAACTCTATGTCTATTTTGGAAAAGTTCTAGTCAAATATGACCCTTTTGGTAATTCTCCAAAGAAAATGACTTGAATTAAGTGTTTCTATAATTCTATGGGTAGAGTTTTATTATGAATAATTGATTTTTATGGTGTAGAAATCACCTTATTATAAAATGTTTATAACTCTTTGTTTGTTACTATGTAACGTGTTTACATCTTATATAAGAGGTGATTTGTAAACCACTCAAATTACTTAACACATCATCAAACATACAAAATAAGTTAAACTTGGTATGTTGCATCCATATCCTTTTTTTCACTAAGAAACCTTTTATTTTTATTCTAAGGCATATGTTGTTATGCAACACTCCAAAGGAGTGGTATCATATTATATTCTTGTTGGACTACCATTTTTATTGTTGTTGTCATTAACGGGTGTGAATCGGGTCGAAAGCGGACCAGGCTGAACACAAGATTTTTTAAAAATAAAAAGACTAAGAGACTCTTTGACAACTTCTGAATGGTTAAGTACTGAACCAGTAAGAGGTCTGAACCATTAAGAGCCAATATAATGCCTAACCATTCAGAGACAAATGTTTAACCATTCAGACTCAGCCGGCTCACGAAACAAACAGTCTGAACCATTAAGTGCTGATCAGTAAGGGGTCTGAACCATTAAAAGTCTCATTAAAAGCTAAACAAACAACCCCTAAGACTGAATCGGTTTAGTTTAGTGTGGGTGATCTCGGTCTTTTCGGGGGTTTGTCTGGGGTTGGGCCATGACCGTATATAATTTTTTTATGCTAAGATGGTTCGTATATGTTCCTACTTGGACGGGAACGAAGCACAAATTCACCCTCTATTAAGAAGGAAACCGCACCAAATATGTTAATAAAAGCTACTCTATCGTACACTTATATGAACTGAAGGTCCACCAACTACTACTAGGAGCTATATTTGTCAAACGCGCCATATATAAGTTTTGTTTTTTTCAGACTATGCTATAGATATATTTATTTTGATAGTGATGTTTAGTGACATTATGTTATATTTATAAGGGGAAAGTTCTTGCTCAAATAATCTTAACATACTAAACATACAAATTGAAGGAAAACTTAAAAAGACAAGGTGGCATTTTTGTAATTATCAATAACTATCAAAGTTACTCTACAAATATACCTAAAAACCTCCCCCCCCCCCCCCCCACACACACACACACACACACAATTTTTTTTTTTTTGCTAACAAAAATGTATCGATTTTTTATATAAAAAAATATTAAAAAAAATTGCGTTTTTTAAGAATTTTTGGTTGAGTTCACATTTGTATAGTAACTTTGATAGTTGGTGGTAATTACAAAAATGTCACCTTGTCTTTTTGACTTTTCCTTCAATTTGTATGTTTAGTAGGTTAAGTTTATTTGTATTTGATCTTTTTGCCTATATTTATAATCATGGGTAGATGTGAGGTTGATTTGTAGATAAAAGTAATTCAGTTTACAAATAAAAAATGTGTAACATCATTTTTCATGTTTTATCTAGTGATGCAAGGACAAATAGTGGTATCCAATTTTAAATGGTTTTACCTAAAACTTTTAAAAAGATGTTAAAACTTATTAATTTAATCTTGTAAAGATGGGTAATCTTGGTAGTAGGTACAATAGAAGGAGTATTTATTTAAAGTCTCAATCAATGAAAGTATGAGTCACATGGGTTTGGATATGGACCATATGGTTATGGGGCTCATGGTGTACATCTTATGGTCCACTTATTGTAGGAATGATGTTAGTAATTAATTTGGTGGCATACCCAAAAGATCCACGTCCCCCCCCCCCCCCCCCCCCCCCCTCAAAAAAAAAAAAAACTAAACCCCCCCACCCCTAATTTTTTTTAAATTTTTTTTGCTAACAAAATCTAGCGATTTTTTTATAAAAAAAATAGAGTAAACTGCAATTTTACACCCTGAGGTTAGGGGTCATTGGCATGTCTACCCCCCCCCTAACGAAATAATTGCAATTTTACCCCCCCACTGTTCACTGTTATGTCGCAAACCTTACCCCCTGTTAACAGATTATGTCAAGTCAAACGTTTGTTTTGACCGTTATAATGTGTGAAAAGTCGTTTTTGCCCCTGTCTATTAAAATTATATATATAAAAAATCAATAATCAAA